>CAVLJG010000008.1:69400767-69768126 GCA_963669975.1 Acanthoscelides obtectus
ACCTATTCACAAAGCAGGAGATAAAGAATATATAAGTAATTATAGACCAATAAGTATAATCTCAAATTTAGCAAAGATATTTGAAAAATGCCTTAAGGTTAGATTGGTTGCATTCTTGGACTCAAATAAGTTGTTATCTGAGAATCAGTTTGGTTTTAGACAAGGTTTAAGCACATCACATGCGGTTTATGAATTAGCGTCTAAAATAATGTATCATTTAAATAACGGTGATAAGTGCATCGCTTTGTTTTTGGATTTAGCAAAGGCATTTGACACGGTATCTCATCCTATGCTCCTCCAAGCACTGGAGGGACATGGAGTTAGGGGTGCTGTGTTAAGTGTATTTAGAGATTATTTAATATAGGATTCAGTGTGTCAGGATTGCGGACGTTCTAAGTGAACCTAAGACGGTTCAGCATGGAGTTCCACAGGGTACAGTACTTGGGCCAATTCTTTTTAATATGTATGTAAATTACCTCTGCAGTCTTGCAGTTGATGGCGATGTAATGCCTATGCTGATGACACTGTGGTGGTGTTTCATGGAGAGACATGGGAATCAACGGGTGAAAAATTGAAGACTAATTTTGCAAAAATTAAAAACCTTCTGGACACATTTAAATTAACTCTGAATATAAAAAAAACTCATTACATTGCCTTCTCTATAACCATGGCTAATAGACCAGCATTTAATCAAATTAACTTGATAATATTGATGAGCCTTTGAAAGAAGTAAATGAAATTAAATATTTGGGGGTTGTTTGTTGATAAGCACTTGAAGTGGGACCGACATGTGCTGTATTTGAGCAAAAAAATTAGATTTTTCATTCATAATTCTACGCTCTTCGTAATATACTGAACATTAAACTACTATAATGATTTTACAAAGCACTTGTGGTGCCACTATTGGTATATGGCATAATTGTGTGGGGTGGGATGTACGGTTCAATCTTGGGCAGCTAAAAAGTGGTGCAGAACCATATTGTAAGGATCATTCTAAAAAAAACCTAGACTATATCCCACTATGCAACTTTATTCACAAGAAATAAACAATATTAAAAATCTTATATATCCTTGCAGTATGTAGTTTTGTACATGCAAGTAAGAAATTAAATACAAATTATGTATCCCACAATTATATGACCCGAGCAAACACCACTCATAACCTGAACGTCCCGCAGTCCAGGCGAGATTTAAATTTGCGTTTTGTGACATATCTTGCACCTAAATTTTTACAATTTGATTCCTGCTAATATCAGGAATATTGGAAATAATAAAAAATTTAATATTTCGTTTAATATGTTCTGTTGGGAAAATCGTGAACAATTATGCGTCTATTTTAAGTTGCTTTGAGGTAGTTTGATCTGCCTATTTGTTCCATCTAATTCTTTTTGATATTATTGTGACTTTTTTCTGTGATCTTAAGTTAAATCTATTACTTACAAAAATATGAAATTTTCTTTCATTTTGGTCTATATCGTGTATCATGTTTTGTTTGTACAGTTGAGTGATTTTATACAAAAATATATATTGCACGATATTTATCAATTAATTACTGTTTTGGTCTGTTTTTGCGCATACAAGTTTTTAAACTTAGGCGCTCATATATTATAGAGAAACCTTGTTTTTGTTTCGTTAATTTACAGATATATATTATTTTTATATTGGTAAATTTTGTGTTCTGCTGAATAAATGTGGTAGAGTTTCAGGGCGTACTGTTCTCTCCCAACAACAACTATAAGATTTTATGTATAAGATTTTACAACTTTGCTGTTCGATTACCACAAACATCTACACTTTATGTTCAACCTTGAAATCGGTTTAATGTCAATCATGTTGAAATGTGCGTACATTGGTTTCGACTTGCGATTTGGCGCTATTTACTACTACCATAACTTTTTCAACAACAATTAAAATGTTACTATAAAAATTAACTATTTTTCTTATCAAACTGGAGCTTATGCGACTCTGTAACAGTTACAATATTATGTAATCTACATATGTAAATGATCTTTATAAAATACTACGCATGAAGTATTATTCGTATTTATTTCTAAAGGACATAATAAATTCATTCATGATGCTTGTCAATATATATACTAAGTGACATATAAATCCGAACACCCAGTTTAAATGGTTTTATTTTAATAAAAGTTGGTGGATGCATTTATCTTACTGTATATAACAAGTGAACAAATTTTCAGCCTTATCAGTTGGACATTCCGGTTTTTATACTGCTTTTTTTTAATTCACTAACGCTCTAAAAATGAATATTACAGCCGCAGTAAAGAATCAACGTTGGCGGATTTTGGTTCTTGACATCCTTTGCGATCGGTTACGATGCCTACAGTACGGAGACCTGTACGATTTCGTCAACTTAGTGAGTTTGATAGGGGCCGTATAGTGGGACTTCGGGAAGCTGGACTTTCTTTTCGGGCAATTGCAGTTAGAGTGCAAAGAAGTGTAGACACTGTGGTTAGGTGTTGTCGGGCATGGCTTCGAGAAGGCCGTACGCAAAGAGCAAGGGGCACTGGACGCCGCCGTAGAACAACAGACCGTGAAGATCGCCGCCTAAGATTATTGGCCTTAAGGGACCGTTTCTCCTCTACCAGGTCCATTGCAATTGAATGGTTTGCAGAACACGGAAGACCTATTGGCATGCGAACTGTTTACCGACGAATGAGAAGTTTTGGCTTGTTTTCATACCGGCCACACTGGGTCCTCCCTTTACCTCGAGAACACCGACGTAATCGCCTTGAGTGGTGCAGACAACGGTCACTCTGTTATCAGGAATGGAACAGTATTGTCTTTAGTGACGAGTATCGATTTTGTTTAGGCATGCACGATGGTCGTGCCAGGGTTAGAAGGCGACGTGGTGAAAGGAGGAATCCACAGTTTTTTGTTGAAAGACATGTTCATCACACTGTTGGAGTTATGGTTTGGGGTGCTATAGCTTATGGTTCCAGGTCACCTTTAATCATCATCAGAGGTAACATGAACGCGCGGCGTTATATCCACGAAGTTCTAGAAGCCCATCTTTTACCCTATCTTGACACCCTGGCAGATCCAACTTTCCAACAAGATAATGCCCGACCACATGTTGCAAGAGTCACAATAGACTTCTTTTAACATAATGATGTCACATTGTTACCATGGCCACCAAGATCTCCCGATTTATCCCCAATTGAGCACGTGTGGGATATGATGGGTAGGAGATTACTCAATTTGCAACGTCCTCCTCAGACTCTAGAAGCACTTCGAGAGGAGTTGGTGGTTGCCTGGAATGAGATACCACAGGAGGACATTGACCACCTGGTCAGAAGCATGCCTAGGCGCGTTGGAGAATGCGTAGCACATCAGGGTGCATCCACACATTATTAAAGGTCAAAGGGCTTTAAAGCAGTGCAATCATTTTGAAATTTTTATCATTTACTTATTATGCTTCATTAAGTACTTATACAAAATTTTATTAAAATAAAACCATTTAAACTAGGTGTTCGGATTTATATGTAACTTGGTATACAAATAATAATAACTAATAGTACCGACATTAAAATGAAGATACGCTTGTTAAGCTTTTTGGTGACATGGAGAAGAATAATATAGTAAAAAAATCCCTAAAAACACGATTTGGAGAGATTCGAGATATTTTCAAAGATTGACATACCAGAGGAAAATGTCTTTTTATTAACCCATAATGTTATCAAGGAGTTTTTCAAATAAGACATGAATTGCGTATATTTTTTTACCATTCGAAAAATAAGTGTATCGTACCTTCTAGAAGGTCCAGCGGTCCAGAAATTAAAGGATAATCCTGCAACTGGAAATAGGTCACATCATGGGAAAGTGTTGTTTAGTCAAAAGTCTCATGATTTTTGAGTTATGCAGCAATAATTTTTTTTCAAAAATCCACACTCGTCTAGTTGCCATTTTTACAAAAATAAAATTTTCTAGGTGTTCAAAGTGGCCACCATTGGCCCTTATGCCATGCCCTGCACCCTTCATATCTCGAAGACCGTAAGACTTATCAATTAGCAAAATTTTGGCAAACAGTAATAGCATGATATTATGACATATTTTCAGATGCAAAATTATCCTGAAACTTCCGTCATGTAGCCATTCGAAATTTTCTTTACCGCTCGAATTCAGTAACAGCCTCATAAAATATATTCTGTTATCCTTGTGTGAAATAGTACGTCACATTGTAATGGTACCAAGAACTACGTACAAAAATTTAATAACACACATCACGTACTGTGTTGTGAGTAAATTTTGAATGGTGCGCTTGAATGGTACGCATCACCGACGATGTAAGCTTAACGAAACAAAAAAGTCGGAATGTCTGTATCCTTGCAGTAGGAAACGCGTGTTTGAATTGTAGCAGAGACCTTGGCACTTTCTCATGAAACCGCGGGAATTATACTATAATGTTATAACAGTTTTGTTGTCTGGCGCTGCCAGATAGTGGCTGAATCATTCACGTCTTTGTGTGGATGTTTATTAGAAATAATTAATCGCAAACAAGCCATCTCAAATGTTTCTAGACCAGCTTTAATACTGAGGTAAACTGGAGAAAATTCTTAATTAACACTTTTGTCTGATATATTATAATTTTTATGATCTCGGATATTTGTAGGTGGTAGGTAGGGAATTTCAAATTTCATCCCACTATTTGACTTAACCTTGCATTAATTTATCTCTAAAACAAAACAGTTACAGCCTATCAAAGTTGCGCTCCGCGAGAATATTTTTACTCCATCTGTACGTTACGCGTGACGTCACACTTCAGTATCCAGTTGCAACGCCCGCGGCCGATTCCTGGGCCCGTACCGACTCAATCTCCTAAACACATGCATAACTTGTTTAATTATTTGACTGCATATACGATCGATTATGAGCGAAATGAGAAAAAAAGGTTGTTATAAATACTGTACCGTTCCAAAATGTACGAGCACAACAATTACAACCCCCTAATATACATTTTTTCTACGTACCTTCACATGCTGCGTCCATAATGGTATGAACTTACGCAGTACCTACTCATTAGTTATCAACTTGAAACCAAGTGTCCGAGCGCACAGGTGTGTCTTATGAATTGTCTATAGACTAATGACTAAACGCACAGTTTCTGTCGAACTCCTTACACGACGAGACGCTGAGCACTAGAGAAGTGTGACGTCAGACGCGAACGAACGGCACCGATGATTTCGCGCTATAATGCGCCAAATTTAAGTATTAATTTCTTTGTCATTTATTGACCGATTTCAATAATTTTTTCACTGGCTGATTATATTTAGTCTATATTTTGCTGGTATGTCATTACTTATGCGATTCTGAATATCACGAAACTTCTCCATTATTATAAATATATTTTTTTTTTTATTTCTCTCGGTGCGACTGATGACATTTTTATTCTTTGTTTTTAAAAGTTCCAGTCAAAGCACAACATTTTTCAAGATTTTTCGTCTTGTTTATGAGACTTTGTTTTTCTTCAGTGTGGTGCTGCTATTCAAATTTTGTATTAACGTATCTTAGCATCTTTTCTCTAATTTGAAGCAGCCTTTCTCTATTTTTAAAGCCTATTTTTTCTCGATTCATCTGTAGGTACATTTAAAATTTTCTGATGTTTATTAAAAAAACTAGAGTCGTCTTACATGCTCCATCTTTGATTATATCAGTATTCAATTTACCGGGGAATACCAATGTTATGAGTAACAATGCCGTCTACCTTAAAATACATTGAAAGTATAAATAATGAATTCAAACATTGTGTAATTAACTTCTGGGAAGTGAAGAGTATGGACAAGGCAGGCGGTTCCTAAAATATAACTCGAAAATTTAACCTGTGCGACAAAACATAAGATATTCGGATAACTGTAGGATTTAGATTATGTAGGAATTCAGAAAAGGCATTTGACTATTTTATGTTTGATGTTTTATTGTTATAATGTAAATACATTTGGGCGATATTTTTTTTTCGAATTTATCGAATATGATCAATACCCATGCTCATTAGGAATCATCTCTAAAAAAATTACATGAGCTTCTTTTGCATGTATTCACAAAAAAATGCATAGACGGATTTTACAACGGAATTATATTCTGGAGGATAAATGGAAAGGCCCTGAGCTAGAGATAAAAAAAATTGGGAAAAGTTGAAAAAATCTTATCGCGTAGCTATATTCAAAAAATTATGACAAAATGGTTTAAGTCGTCTACAGAAGTTTGAAGCATGAAAACATATCAACGCTACACCTTGCATGTGTCGCTGTGTTGCCAAAAATACCACTAAGTAGTAGTAGTAGTAGTAGCAGTAGTTTGAGCTAGTATTGCTTCAATGTTGTATAGTGTATGTCTAGGATTTTTCATACCTGTAGACATTTATTTTCCGGCGTTGCAAATTTCGTACAAATCGATCGTATAATCTCGCACGCAAGCATTTATTATTACCATTATTTGTATCTGGTAGGTGTATCCGGCATTTATTTAACAACGTAAAACTTCCTATAGTTTTGTAGCTGTTTTACGTGTATATCTTTCAGTCGGACTTTGAACCAAGCTATAATTTTGTGTGGAACATTTTTTTCCGCATTTCTTTTTTTATTTGGATTTCCAAGTAATCCGATGAGGTTATGATCGCTGTTATTACCAAAATACTTATGACAAAAAATAAAAAAAATTAATACTGTTTTGTAAATTTTATGTAAAAACATTTCAGTAATCTGTATATTTCTTACACCAGTAAGGCTTAATAGAATGGCACTTATCCGTACGATGATAAAATGTGTTACTACTCGTACTATACGATATAAGCATTGAAAAAAAATCAAGACAAACATCAAGTCAAGCCAGTTTTGTCATTTCCTTCTTTCCTGTGTAATACCTGAGTTGTGTAATATTAGTGGTAACCTGCTGTTTACAATAATTAAGGAGTTACATATTTTCGTTCAAGGCGTCGTGAGTGCTCCAATTATCACCGATCACCTTGGTGAACGTAGTAAATCATATTGTACAGGCCCTATGATAATGGAATCCAGCAAAGTGCAAATGAACTACGAACCGTACGATCTTCCAGCAGAGCAGCGTAAGCTCCGTCAAGGTCACTGGGTGTCGCGTCAGCGGCATGAGGTCAATGTGCGTCTTTGGGTGGATGTTGTGGGGGGAGAGGGTGGATTTAGGGGAGCACGCGCCACCGGCTGCCAACTGTCCCGGGAGCAGGGAGTGCATAGGGCAGTCGAAATAGTCACAAATAACGGGAAAGTCTCGGATTTGACGCTTTTATCTCGCGTAATATCAGTAATCGTTACACCACTTCGCCCTGTAATTGGCTGCTGCTGGGTGTTCTACAAAATAAGTAAATCAGTTATAAAGCATCGTAGCAGACATAAAATATTTTGGGGACAATTAAAGGACGTAGTCAGCAAGTTACGCAATGAAAAAATCTACCTGCCTTTGATAGTTCGTCTTGCATTTTTTTAAAAACAAATTGAGATCGTGATGTATTTTGGTACACGCAAAATGTGTACGAGTATATATTAGTATATCCAAAATTATTTGCTAGATCACTTACAGCAATGTCGCTCATTCCGACAGGTCTCCATGTTTAGCGAAAGCAGTACGTCACTAGTTTCTTTAAATTTTTTATTTTTTTCAAAAACTAAAAGTAAAAACATGTTGTGGTTTAGGTATCTTTTTTAACATGCATGTGACTGAATTATGGATTATCTTATTTGAAATGTTAATAAAAATGAAGTGATCAAGCTATTATTCCTTTAATTAGTGCAACATAAGTTGATTGAGTGGGGTGACCTGCAAATGAATCCTCATCACACTGCTTGCATTATTTATTCAACATACTAAAACAATAAACTGACTGAAACAAAATTATTTTGAGATCGTTTCGGCAACCCCATTATCCGTTTGTTTTTTCACGGTCATTTCCGTATGGATCGTTCAGAATACGGCGATGAAGAACACATTTTGCGACGCAATAACATGCCCTCTAAGAGTTCAAGACGAATGTTCTTTACACATGGGGGCTTGATTCGATGCTGCCTTTTAAAGAAGTTGGAAACATCCGTCTTACCTTTAATTTTTTTTAACTTCTATTGAAATAAACGGTTATAGGAACCATATGTCTATATTAGCTAGCACCTTTTGAAAAACAGTGTCAAGCAGATTGCTTAAGTACATCTGTATAATAATAATAATGCTGGGTGAAAGCTAGGCTAGTTGTTTAGGGCTAATAAATACTTTTCTCCACATGACTTTCGCACTATGTACAGGGCCCAGATAAGACCTAGCTCCGAACATACGAAACTGGCCGATACGACCGCTTCTTTGTGCCCAGGGTATCGAGATTGTGATACAATCCTCCTGAGGAGGCTTTTCCCAGTTCTACGCACCTTAGGCAGTTCAAAAATCGGATTAACAAAGTTTCTTTAAGCTCCTCATAGCAGTCGGGGTTTTATCTAATTAGGCTCAATAAAACCCATAATAACCAAAAAATCATCGAAATAACTACTCGTATTGGCCTAGCTATGGGCATTGGAAAGTTGAATGTTTGATAATTCTGTGTCACAAGTTCCTCATTAAAAAACAGAACACACTTAATATTTAAATGAGTTCCCTCTTCCTCAAATGTGGAACAGTTGCACTGGATCTCATCGAATATAAAACTTTTTCTGAATAATAAGTAAGTAATTTCAAATTGCAAATACAGCGCGCGACATGTGTCGTGATTCTCTGGGGTAAAATAGGAATTAAAAAATAAGCAAGGTCATGTTCAGTTCAAAAATGATGTGAATATGATATGGATGGCAATATCCAGGCAAGCACCATCCATGGGCACAGCTATAAAAAAACCTATCCAACAATTTTTTTTTAATTCATTAAATCTCTGAAATTGTTGAGAAACGTCGATGCCTATGGTAAATGTGTATCAATCTAATTTACCAAAAACTTTGGTAAAGTGGTTATTGAAGGCAAAATATTTTTGACATAATCCTATGATACGTCATGTTAAGGGAGTCCAGCTTTGGCAATTAGATCAGTTAGATCCGATTCTTACTTTATGACTTAATAATTATGTTATGTCCTTCCTCTATATTTCCAGTTATACAATAAATCATGCGCAAACTGTGAACTGTAGGCATTTTATATTTGTCGAGAACGATAGTCTCTGTCCGCCTATAACTTGGAAAGTACTACTCGGATTTGGATGAGATTTTCACTCAAGTTTATTACTATGTCAAGGACGAACAAGCTTTATAGGAGCGGCCAGAATGTGTGCATGTTGCATGCACACGTGTTCCCTCACTAGAGTCCGTGTAGGGCCATCCCCTTCTTCCCCTTTATTCGGCAGTCAATAGCCCTACGGTACCCATGAGTTGTACTTTAGACCTACGTATAAAAAAATGTTCTAGGGAGTGTCAAGATAATTTTCCGAAACAGTATGTTATCTTGTCGTTTTATGTCCATTTTATTTCATTTGGTTTACTCCAATGATGTGAGTCATGACGCCATAAGCATGCCAGCCGCAGTCCAACAGTAGCAATTGGAGGCCCTTTCCTCTCTCACGTGCGACCTTCAATCCCCCCATTTCAGCGTCCCGCGTGCCCCTCGACGCAATGACCCCGTCTCGCCGGTCGCTGCGCCGTGGCGCCGACGTCGACGCTCAGTGACCTTGGACTGGGCGCCGCGACGCTTAACGCGTTGCCCGCGCTTGCCATTCGCATCTCATCCAGACAGACATCGAGCCCTTTACGGGCGCCTCTCGATATCATCGGCCCTTTGATTATAGCCTGAGTCAATTATATCATCAATACGTGCTAAACGTGCATTCTTATTAAGGGGACGGGAAGCTACTTAGCGCGCGGCACTGTCGCTCAACGAAGTCGAATAGTTTGGTAGAACCCAAGCGTATATGTTTATATTGCATTGTTTGTCGCAAAACTTGCGTAGATTTAGTGCATACTTTTGATTCATTTGTCTCCCATTGCCTACCAAAGTGACAGCGTTGTATCAACATATTTCTCACAGGTGCAAACATCTACCTTTAAAAGGCATGTGTTGTTTTTTTCATATTATGTAAGAAGTAGTACGTCTTGAAATCGTCTAACAGCACAGTTATCTGTAAACTCTATTTTTTTCAAGATAACACTTAAACTACGACTTATGTCAAGTGCACTTTGATCCTCAATACATACTATGAGAATAAGGAGATAAATTTTTGACAGGCTCCTTCTACCTAATATGAATTCGTTGATATCACTCGACAATGCTTGTCATACTGCTATCTCTTACTGACTTAATTCTCGAACATTGTTGAGCAACATTTTTGGGCGACATATGTAAATCGCTTGCCTTCCTACCAATTTTAAAGGAACGAGATACCCTTACATGATATCTAAGTTGGCTACTAAAAGTAACATGAGTTGGTTGGTCATATAGATCAGAATTCCTCGATGTTGCCGTGTCCAACGCGCCTCTAGAGAGAGAACATTTGTGTTTTAGGAATCTAACTTATGACAATTGCGACCTCTTACAAGAAGTAAAAACGTTTCTCACAGCAGATCACACAATAACATGAAAAATCTCCTAAGATTCTTAGAGATTACCCCTATCGAAAAAGGAATGCTATTTATAGTTTATCATATATGTACCTCAAAATTACGATGGTTTCGGCAAACATGTACGAATGTTACTTGAAATCAGAAGTAGCCTCCAGCAATCGAATGATCTATTTTGACCGATCTATTGAATAGGGTGGATGTGCGCCATGAAGGGGTGGCATAGGGGAAATAAAAAAGACTCGGTCTGATGCGGTCGTGGCAAACTGGGGAATATTGTTGTTAAGATATGAAGACGTGAATTTACCTACTCCAACTTACGAAGAGAAGACTGCGGAACTTCTACAACTTGCTGTAGTTCAACTTTCTGCTTTTACCAACTTATTCAAAGAGACTGACCTAACTCACAAGCTAAGCATGACAACAACGATGCATTTGATACCTTAGTTTATTGATACATTGCTTCTAATGCCTGAAATCAAGTCAGTCGTGTTAATGATAATGAGCAGTAATCTTAATACCTCAATATCTGCAGTGGCTGAAACAGTGAATCAAACAAACCGTACGCCATATGGCTGTGCAGCTATGAATTGAAAATCCTTGTCTAGATTAGTAAAACATTGTAAAACCGCTATTGTTTCAGTAAAGTTTCAATAGGTTAAATGAAAATTTACGTTTTAGTCGTATAGGAAGCAGTGTAGACCTTGTTGCATTTATACATTGACAAGTTGTATTGTTTTCAAGTTGTTGTATATGGTGCCCAATCAATATTCCTACTCACAATAATTACTGGATAATAATGATAAGCGAATTTATTATTTCTTGACCAGCATTTGCAAGGTCTGATAAACCACGTCTGTCAGCTGTGACAAATTCATTATTTACAAAATCACAAATTTATACCTGTGTTCAGATATTCCTCTACGTTTCAGGCTGAATTCAAAGAAAAACATAGTGGTGCCTATACCTTCAAGTGCTTCTGATGTGCTATCGATTTCTTAAGTCGTAGGTCGCAACACTATGTTTACTCTGAGAGTTCGGCTCAGAAAAATAACAAAACTTATGACTTTCAAATTAATTTAGAATATGCACGCTCATTGTGGCGAATCACTGGCATTTGTTATTTGCACGCATCAAGGTTTGCTTCTCTATAGTGGATTGTGTTAAAACGCGTTTCTTCTCTTCGCTTCACTTCCCAGCAATGGTCCTGCACCTTAATTGGTTTCGATAAAAAGCATTGCTAAACTGCTATAGGTATGCAGAGAAGCTTTTTGCTTTATTATTATAATTAGTTGATCATACTTCCTTTGAGTTCCGACACCTTTGCTGGCTCCAAATTACTGTTTAGCAAAAACAGGCACAGCTCTATTTTTATATGTATATATTCTTTCTGGGCAAGTAAACGTCCGCGTACCACCCAAAGTAATTTGAATTGATTGATATTATACGATCGGAAAGTCGTAAACCTCAGCTTTTGTTGACTTCAATAAAGTTTGGACTATATTGGAACAGGTCCAATCGGGAAGAACAGGCCGCGTCGCCGACCGTTTGCTGATAGATATCCTACCCAGTTTAGATCTTTTCCTAATTGTCATTTACAGATTGTGCGAGAGATAGTGTAACTTACTCCTTACATATGTTGCTCTCTTTTGTATTAGAAACATTTCCGAATGTTTCACAGCATTCTTAGGAAATAGATCCCCACTTGATAAAACGAAGTAAATAAAATAGATTTATTGAAAGTTTTAGTGAAAGTTGTAATCGTTCTAGGTGTCGTATGGTTAAAAGGAAAATTCCATAACGAAGTTATATGAACAATAGTTTAGTAGCTATAACTGTTATCTGCTGGCTCTTAATTATTATGGTCAGATACTAGAGACAATTGTCTGCAGTTTTGTGAAGGTAATATTTTCCAGTAGATATACATACCATGTTCACGTTAACGGACAAAAGTGAAAAGAATTATATTGTTTACAGGGATATATTCATAATATTTCGTTTTTTGAGTTCGAAAATAAATATGGTTTCACTTTATAGCTACATATTTTCCAATGTTATATTCGAGATTATTTCTTCTCGTATGTGTCTTGTACGTGACGATCGCTGTGAGAGCCTGCAGATTTCAATCTAAAAGGTATTTTGAAGTTTTCTAATATTTTTTTGTAAATAATTATTAGATTGGACACCGAGTAAGTAGATTTTTAGTGGTCGATATTATAAAAGTAAGAAGGTAGCCCTGGTACATACACAAATCATTCAAAGCGTATTCCGTGCATATTTTGTAACAATGACGATAACTGGGCATTAGCGTCAATAGCTAGCCAAGTTGGGCAGTGTTGATGAAAACAAAATAAACGACGTTAATACCAGACAAACAGCGGCTATAGTTGGAATGTAAGGTTAGGTTATACAAAAACAATAACTTGATGTGTTTGTGTTTTGTATTGCCTATAGATGCACTGATTTCAAGTTATGTTAAAGTCAATTTTACTTTACATATCGGTTTTCTAATAGAATGTGCGATTGATGTACGGAAAGCATAAATTTCATTGTAAGATCTAAGCCCAACAATAACAAAGCGTTCTTCTTTTCATTACTGGAAAGATCTTTAATATTTTTCACCTGTTTCTCGCTATATCAACATTGCCCAATTATACTTGGTCGTTATCGTCAATGGCCGGGCAGACACGTTAAGATGAGAATATTAACAACATTGCCCGCCCGTGATAGGCGTTCCCATCATTGCGGGGTTATTAATGTCAGACAGATTATCTGCAGAAACTAATAATTTATAACTATTTGCCATAATCTACACTCAATATAAGTTCATTCAAATTAAGGAAATTATTGCGCGTTCATGGTAAAAGTTATAACTATATTTTACATAACGTTTCTCGACTGAAATGTAAATATCGTTATTATGGAAGCTATTGCCGAAATTCCATGTCATTCATGAATTATTATGTAATTATGTATTAATAGCAAGAGGTTGAACAACCTACAGAGAGTTGTTGAAATAAAAATACCCGCCCGCAACTTTTACGACGTTGGTTGTGTATTCCTGTCTGTCGGTCGGAGGTTCGATGAGACCCGGCACCGGGTCTTTTGATAAATTTCTGATGGTATCGGTTCTTGCCCGTGTCATCTGCCGACTCAGCTTTCAATGGGCGATGCCCTAAACATATACCAAAATGGGACGGAGAGAAAAAGTCTTTACCTGCTCCTTGGGGTCCTTCCTAGAAACGTGGATTTACCAAAGCTTCTATTTACTTTTGGCCTTGAAAGGAATATGTACCTTTACAGTGCCGGATCTGTTATGCTTTCCACTACAAATTTCAAATGTATTGTCGAGTAAAACGATATTTAGAAGCAACATGGTAAAGACCTGATCACTTTTGGACAGAAAAATATCTAAACGCCTGTTCTATCAACGAAATCGTTATTTTCTCCACGTCTGATATAAAACATTTTTTTAAATAAGAGAATTAACTATAAAGCGATCTTAAATATGATCATTTGTGTTCTAGAGCCCTGATATTGCCATTTCATCCATTTTTGAAGGCATAATTTATTTACTGGATCAATACAAAAAATCACCTTTTGGCGCAAATAAGCCAAGCAACTAAAAAAATGACCAGCATGAAAATATTTATTGATGAATTTCAAGTCTGGGCATCCTTCTCAAGGCGATTATGAAATGATCTAATGAGAATTTTTTTCTCACGACGCAACGCCGACTCTGCGATTATCGTCTTGATTGAGTCGAATTATAGCACAAGGAATAGTGGAACAAAACTACAAACAATGCAATGAGCTTTTTGTTGCTGCTGAGTAGATATCTCTGGGTAGGTGTACTGAAGCGAGCAACGTATTTGCATATAATTTTGAAAACAATTTGCCGATAAATTAAAATAGTGATAGTACGCTCCTGCATTCAGAAGTATCAGGCGACTTCTTTAGATTTTTTTGTATTTGCTAACACAATAGAAAACGTCTAGTTTTCAATAATAAAAAATGTCCGACCTGAACAAAGAATTAACAAATAATAAACGTCTTTATTCGCCATACATCAACAAATAAACTCACATTTATATAAAACATGAGACTTCGGCGGAGGGCGAAGTTCAGATGTGCGCTACTGATGTGACACACATCTGTTCTTCCACTTAACCCTGAAAGTAATTAGTTCAGATATGTACTGTCATAATTTCTTATTTAATTTCGTTATTACCTGAGCATTTTATTTTTTACGTAATTTATTTATATTTGCTCCCTCCTCATGAAATGCCTCGTTATATAAACAACAACAAGACATGCCTTAAGTCATGTGATGAAAATTGAAACGGTCTGATTAATATTTTTTTGGATCATGTCCAAAAGAGCATAATGTATATTATATATACCATGTCATTCAAAACATATACGACAAGTCAGTTGAATGTCGTTTTGATTTGAGCATGCCTTCGTGGAATGTTCCAAGGTAGCAGACATTCATTTCAAAATATCAAAAAACTACGAGTGTAATTTTTTCCATTGTTTTTATTAAATGTCTGTTTTCAAAATGTGCGGTATCAAAGGACCACTTTTGGAAAATAAACGTTTGCAATATAAGCAAAACAATTACGCTTTAGGAAAGCCATCATTTTGTTTTACAATAATGCACTTTATAATTCCATAATTATATATAATGATTTATTTCCGTCCGTGATATATTGCTGTTTTTTTATGTGCCCATATGCAAAAGCCTCATTACAAAGAATTGACACTGCTGAATCGACAATTCAAAGCTTTCAAGAAACATCTCTATTTTTGAACATTAATCATATTTTCTGTTTTGAAATGATTTTCAATGAGCTGTGTCAGTGACAATCCGATGTTGCTCTCGTTGGTGATGTGCAGGTTTGAATATTAAATTTAATGGAATGATTATCACCAGAAAAATGCATATAACTACTGTATAATTTTTTTTTTTGAGGTCCATTAAACTCAACATAATGAAATTAGCACATTGTACATGGTCCATGAACTCTTCAACTAGCTCGTTCTATGAAATTCATTAGTGATGAGAAGAGGTCAGTAAAAGTGTTCCTTCTAAGATTGCTTTTATCCTGTACAAGAATTCTTAAATACTTAATCTGTTACACTTTGTACAAGAAATTGTATTTAATCATTGTGTATGTTTTGATTAAACTCGCGTCTGTACTTTTTGTGTGTCAGCTTTTTTATATATGTGTAGTAAATATCAAATGACGCGCCCAATATCATTTTTACATCTTCGGGATAAATAAATTTACTACTATTATTAAATTCACTAGGCCTGGAGAAAATTACAACCCTGTAAAAAGTACTACCTGAGCGAAGAAACGGTTACCTTTTTCGCCATTGCCAAGAAAAGGTCTATTTAACACTTCCATATTTTTACCTAAGTACCTACTGATAATGGCAATAGCGAAGACCTTCTGGGAATTGGTGCTCTGCGGACTGCCAAACCAGCACCCAAAGCGCACACCTGCGTAAGATAACGCGCTCATGTATACCTGCAATGAGTGGGTACCCCAGTAAATGTTAGAAAGCAAAGGTACCGCCTCCATATCCGTTTCTATGACACCTACGAGCTTCCTTTCGGGTTTGGGTGGCAATATTCGGGTCAAAGATTGTGTTGTTGTTCGCCGATCTCACACCTTCTAAATGCATTATTTTGATATTATAGACAGGATGTAATACCATCGTAATAAATTGGTTAAAATGGTTTACTTTGATACCATCTTGAGGATATTGTTCGATAATGATTCTTGGTTATAATAATGATTCTTGTAGTTATGATAGATGTAGCTAGCCATTTATAGTGCTATTCAGTCATGATATGGGGGAGCCTTCTCGATTACATTAAACAAGGTCGCTTAAATACATATTCCAAATTCCGAAATCGACATGTTTCATGAAAATGTGACAAAAAATTGACCATATATAGATATAAAATAAGTGTGCTGTTTGAAGAGTTAAGAACATTTGCATTTTTCAAAAATAAGAACTAGTAATTATGAAAGATAGCAAATTCGGGTTTAGTTCTTTGTTGTTTCGTGACCATAAGTACTACCGGCTTTCGTGTTTTAAGTAATACTAGTGCGTGATATGTTTGGATTAAGAGTCTCCATGATCGAGGCCACCTTTTTAATCTATCAGTGTATTCGGAAGGTCGATACCAACCTTTTAAAGGATGATAGGACTCCTCAGTTGGAACACATTAAGCTATCTTAGAACAAGGTCGAACCATTCTTGAGTTACTCCCAGTTTAGTGAAATCCTACAAAAAACGCCATAATCACGCGTTAAATCATCGCTTATTCAATAATGAACAGCAACTCCGTTCATATTTTTATCATTTTGCCAGTCTATGATGTGACACCGTTTCCGATTTCCTTATTTTAGTGAATTTGAGCGAAGTCCGAGCGGCCCCCTCTGTCGTTCCCTTTCTCGCAGCTCGGACAAAACTTGAACTGTACTTCTTTTTAGTGTTCCTTTCACATTCCACAACGGTTGATGATTCTTTTTTCTCTCCTCTCTCGTACGTTCAGTATCTAAGTGTGGTCCATGTTTTTGATGGGCATGCCTTCCTTTATAGGATGATGTTCTCTTTAATTCGGGGAAAACAGGGTCGGATTTGGTTTTTGCTAATATACAGATTATGTTAATTCTAGATATTATTAGCAGTTTCACAATATTGACAGTGGGTAACTTTGCTGGGTTAAAGTAGGAAAGTAGCGTTTATGATAAATCATCAAGCCATATTCATAAATACTTCAACACACCTAAGTACTCCTTTACTTCAACGCTTCAACCTGATGAAACATCCGTAGATAGGCAACTGTGACTAACATCCCTTTTAGTGACACTAGTCACAATTTCTGATTGAAATGCAAGGGATAATAAAAAACGTTTATCCCGCATCTGAACAACGCATCAGTATTGAAATAAACATTATAATATGCTTTTAAATAGAAAGAGCCTATCTTAAAAGCCAATGCATTATATTCTCCTGAAAATAATAGGATAATTGGTATACACGTGTCACTTTAAAGTATATTCACAGCGACCTCGAACTTCTAATTTGATCTATTTTGGCGAACCTCCTTATTGCAAATATTTACGTAACACACTGTTCATATTTGCAAAACGCGTTTATATGTGTATGTGTTCAACTATAATTAACATTTCAGGAACATCCATTATGTATCGTTTGGCTCTGGTCGATTATTTTTGGCAATAGCTTTTCCGTTTCAGCTACCTCGACATAGTCGAGGTGCAATAACCGGCATGCTGTTGCGACTTAACATTTCAGACAACACACAGCCTATTAAATCGGTGGTGACTCATCCGTTTGTTTGCATTTGAAATATTGTACATCCTCCGGTGGTTCGATTTACGTGTGACTTCACCGCTTTGAAATGTACATGTGTTCAATATTGCAAGAACATTCGTTTTGTTTATGTTAAGCTCACTGCTTTTGCAAAGACGGTCTCTGTGTTATGCATACAGAGCCGGATTTACAATATTTGTTTAGCCAACACTCACGGCCGGCTCTAGAGTTTTGCGCGCCTTGATTCAATGCCATGAACCCACTATTGATTTCCAATTTTGCACCCCCCATGACAATGCGCCCTACACTATGAAATGTTCATCGTATGTTCAGGGATGTAATTCAACATAGTATACGGAGAATTTTGGACATCTAAACGTTCGACCAGTCTTGCGCTAATATTGTTACATGACGCAAGCAAGAAGTCTCATGATTAAAGTTAAATGCGGAATGCCTAGATTTATAGAAAAAAATCAACAATCTGCATCTTAACAGGATGGACTCAACTTTGGCATCCGCACCTGAAATTCTATAGGTGTCTGAGGATATGTCGCCAGTACAAATTTTGCATATGTATTGTTCTCTACTCATTAACCATCATATGTTGGCATATAACCGGTCTATACGTACTTAGCATATTATTTGAATGTACAAAGTTGTTGAATAATGCCAGCAGAAAAATCAAAGGGCAGATTCGGCACATTCGAACATGGAAAAAAGATAATACGTATATAAACATAGGTCCGGAAGTAATTTCGTTTCCACAATAGGTGAAGTGTTGGTAGTTCACACCATCACATTTCGCGAAAGATATGGAGATGCGTTTTGGTACACGTAAATGTATTATCAAAGGTCACTTTAACAGTACACTACTGGTTGTTGGAAAGAAATAGGAAAGTAATGGTATCAGTATCCTAAACCCAGATTAAAAGCTGCCTGTAAGAATTTGGAAATTGCGACACCTTGCTTACCATATAGTTTTCGTGCTACGTAAGATCCAAAACTATATAATACATTGGTGAAGAATATCGCAGTTATAATTTTCAGGTGGTGCAATATTGTGCCAAGTGCTTTATGCAATTTTCCTTCAGAGCTACATTATTTGTGACATTATGATGTCGAAGATAATTATTCGGCGTAGAGCACATTAGTCAAGCTTTGGACGGAACTTTTGGAATTTGTAGACGGGCCGTGGGGTCGCCGCTACACTGCAAATATGAATGTTCAAGCTCGACTGCCTTATCGCATTTAAAATATTACAACAAGCCGAAAGTTTGAAACTAGAGCTTGCAAGGGGGATTTTCGCCAGGGAAAAAAGTCAGACCGAGCGAGCGCGCTAGAATTACGAGAGTTTTAAACTCTCCCGTAGCTAGTAATTTCTCATGCGAGCGGGGCCGTTCCATACATGGGGAAAATATTGGAATATCAACCGTTATAATTTGTTCGAGGATCTGTTTTGCCGTCGTGTCGTGAGACTCCGTATATGTTCAATATAACCTTTTATATTATAGAGATTAATGACTTATTATGAAACTGACCGAAGTTAACGAGCGTTTTTGTTATGAATTGACAAATTATTGTAAACATACTATAGCGTATTCTGGTATGGCAATAATAAATTTATATGCCACAATAAAACAAACCTGATTTTCACTCATACTTTCATTGATTATAAAAATGAAATCGGTGATAAGTCAATAGACCTAACTCACCATAACATTATTTAAACAATGCTCATGTTTTGTCCTTATTTAGGCCCAACAGTGGCTTAGAAATTTGCAAAACCCTGAATCTTCGTAATGGGATATTTCAAAACCTATGTTTTTAGGAACGTTTGTGTTGTTTTTGGAGGTACTTCTATTCTAGAAATATTTCCATGTTTTTGTGAATCACCATGTATATAGATAAAATATATCATACGGGCATAGTTTTCAAAATACCATGCATTATCACCTTTTAAGGGTCTGTATACTTGAATATTAATGTTTCCAAATGGTTTGCTGAAACGGCAAAGTTGAATGGTCATTTTTCATAACTATTGATGAAAAGTTATACTTCGGCGCTGTTGAGTTTTCAACGCTTTCACGAGGTTAGCATTGCTCCTGCAATTTATCTAACTCCAAAATGACTGTACTGTGAGTAGTTTTGATTGACGGCGGCTCGACCGGGCTGGTTCGAAGCAGTTCCTTTTTGGGCTGCGGAATTGCCAAAGATCCCACGTCATCGTCATTGCGGATTCATTCGAGTTGCCAAAGCAGCTTCGATGAGAAACAGGTCGAAACACGCTGCAAAACGACAGCACTGCCCGCCCCCCGGATTGCGAGCAAATTTCGATACCGCCGGAAGATAACGTACATTGACTCGTGACTGTGGATTTTCTTAGCAGCTTTATCCATCACACAGGGGCGTATCTAGTTACAGCTCCTCAGATTGAAAATACGTTTATTCTTCAATATAACCTCCCTTAAGTTCAATATGTGTTTCCACCGATTTTCTGTTTGATGTTCACCTTCCCTGACGTACTTTTGTGGACAAATACACAGGTTCATTTGAGATGCCCACAGCCTGGGAAATTTAGTCATTCGTTCTTTATCTATCGTGTAAGAATTGACAAATGTACGTACCACGTTTAAATTCAGTAATACGATTGAATATAACATTAAATATCGTGAAAGAGCACTTCCTGATACATTCACCATATCATTATAAATTTAATGTCCGTTCAATCCGACTCTGTGAAAGTACTTAATCAGTGAATACTTTTGAAATGTCTCCATTTTCTAAGTCAGTACGAAGTATGTATTTTTCAGATAAGCTTGAAACTGCGCGTGTGTTAATAGGAGCGTCTCAAAGCAGGATGTTTTCTATTCTAACGTCTTCTGTATTCGAGTCCAGAAACTTTTCAAATTGCCTAGTATTTGTTGAAAATCTGATTCCCTATCAGTAAAAAATAAGGAAAATAATGTCGCAAGATACACTTGGGCTCCAGACACCATCCTAGTTTACACCTCTGACCTCAGGATGTATTGATGGGTGCGATTTGAGACTCGTGACCGTATCACCTGTATGTTCAACTTCGCTTAGTGACAGGCTCTTGACAAAAGTCGCGTGCATAAACGAGACCTAAGATCGGCCCTGGCCGAGTTATCAAAACGTGGCGCTACTGAAGCCACGACAACAGTACGTTATGTCAAAGGTGACCACTGGCTTAAAAACATTTTATAATATTCTCATTTTATTTAAAATTGTTTGAAATGAACTCACAACTGGATCTATAATAAACTTTTAAAGCTGCGAAGGAACTGACATTCAATTTTTTCTATTACAGAGGAAGAAATAGATGTAGTATCCGTAGTAGACAAACTGTCATTCACGATCAACAATCGAGTCAGCACATTACCCAACAACCCATCAACGAGAGACAAGCAACATATCCAAAGACGTGTAGCAACAGCAATCAGCAGAAAAAGGATACCGAACAGTGCAGGCAAAGGCATTAAGACTATACTGCCTGTCAGGAAAAATGCCCATTCGCTGCCAGAAACCAGCACGTCCACCAAGAGGAAAGGCGCCACGACATCAGATTGCAGAAACGCCAAGCGGTTAGTGTGCATACATAGATCCATTTACGTTGACTTGACATAAGTATGACTATGCGTAACATTAGCGGAATTAGAAGATTCTTATAATAGAATGTCTTTCACCTTCACAGGAACGTCATATAACGAAGGTCGAACAACTTTTACATTCCTCATATTTTTGCCTATAGCTCCACCGCGATTTTCGAACCCTACAAAGCTTTGTCGGCCTTGGTAATTTTAGGTTTTAGAGGGACCAAAGAATGGGCAGACAGACCGACCGAATAATTAGTGTTTGTTTTTCATGATGTCATGTAATATCCAAAAAACAATAATCATTTTCGATCTCTTCGTGATTACAATAATGCCCCTCCAATTTGCGTGGAAAGTAAAAACGGCATTGCATATCACTTATATTATAAGATTCACGCCACGTAGTCGATCCCAAGGCAAGGTTTTGCGGTACCATATTCTTCATTCCCATTCAGATCCCTAGTTGTTCGTCATAAATGCTGAGAGTACCATCAATATTTCGTAACTCAAGCATCAGAATGAGTTAAGAAACATTATTGAAGCGGCGTAAGACATAAAAATACCAAAACCCGGAACCGGTTCCACAGAATAGATTTTCCAGAAACCTCGGTTGCAATGTTAAAAGCCTACACAAAAAGTTTACCCATTGGTCGTTCTCCATTATAACAATTTTAAAAATTAATGAGCAATTAAAACAAAAACACGAAGAGAAAAAGTAGATAAAAAACAATACGAAAAGACCATAGAAACATACCAATATTGGCCAACATATTTTATGTTGTGGAAGTTAATGTTTTGAAACAAAAAAACATTATACACCTACCTTTATCAAAAGTTTCAGTTTCAGACACAACACCAGTGGAAATCGGGAAATTTTGACTACTTGACATTGACTTTTTTGAAACATAGGAGAAAGTATCCTTGAATTTCTTTGAGATAAAGCACAGTTTTGCATAGGTACAGTACACTTTTTTAACTTAAACTCTAGCTTTCGATGGTCTATGCCAGCATCATCAAGAACTAAAAACAAAATTTGGAAGTAGCAACAATATATATATATATATATATATATATATATATATATATATATATATATATATATAAAGAGTAAATTATCATGCGGAGAAAGGTATATAACAAAAATAGGAAAATAATGGGCAAAATCCGCAAAAAGTGGATTCGAGCAGAATAGGATAGGTAACCCGAGCGATACGTATTTCTGCTGGTTGGCTTCATCAGGCCCGAAATGAATGCACATATGCAACTACAAAAGTAGAGACACATGCCCATACATCCGGATACGGGTGTAACCTGATGAAGCCAACCAGCAGAAATACGTATCGCTCGGGTTACCTATCCTATTCTGCTCGAATCCACTTTTTCCGGATTTTCCCATTATTTTCCTATTTTTGTTATATATATATATATATATATATATATAATAAAAAATGGAAATCAAGAGTGGCCAAAATTAATGGGTAAACTTTTTAATGTGCCGTATTTAAACACATTCCACTAATAGCAAAAATTGATCCAGTGGAACTGGGTTCCGAGGTTTAAAGCTAGGGTCACTCCACTATATTGCTTTAGGTCGCCCATCTACACGCACATTTTTGAAATAACCTGTTTAAGGTGTATTTTTCTTTCAACCAACAGGCCTAGAAAATACAAATCTGGATACAACACCCCATACAAACGACGAATGTACGGCAACAGCAGTGACAGCGAGCAAGAACCTTCAGAAAAGAGAAATTTACACAACAATATGGAACGGCAAAGAAGGATAGATTTACGTAACGCATTTGAGGACCTTAGGTGAATACTCAATATTTTTAAAACATCGTCATTTGTTACATAAAAAACTTACAGTCTATGATCAAGACCTGTTTCCCCATTTATACCGTAATGACGTGCTAATATTCAAAACCATTTCACTATAATCAATAATCCTTCAATTTAGAGTATGAAAGCTCATCATATAAAGTTACATGACAAGTTTTTTTCAAAAGAGGTTTGTAAAAATGTCATGATATTTGTTTTTTAAAAAATATTCGTTGACAGAGGTAAAAGAAGTAGTTACTTACCATCTTGTCGTTTTAATAAAAAAAAAATACGGTGCAACTGACGAAAAAAAAAAAACGTGAAAGGTATTTTGTAGAATCCAGCTAAGCAGAAAATAAAATCACGGTGACAATATCAGTGCCATACTATTGTTTTTGTTGTTTTGTAGAAAATATCGCGAGACATGTTTGCTGGGACGCCACTGGTAGTGCAATAGAATATCTTCGTATGCTAAAAATATGTCATTTTACATCCTCTCATAATATGCCACAATTAAAAATATGATTAATCAAAGTACTTTGGAAAATTTAAAACCCTGTAGCTAAAACGTTAAGCCATTGCAGACATATGTTGATATGGACTTTTGTTCATAAAATTATTTGAGGAATATCCTGGAATATTAGCATGCCAGTAAGGAACATCATTTAATAATCTAAAAGATTGAGGCCTTAAACGCTCAACCCATCATAAAAGCACAGTAATTCAGGACCCATGTTTATAAGAACTTCTAAAATATTCTCTACATGTTGTATTTGCCCGCAATTTGCTTCACAGCATTTTTCAAAACCTTGTATAGACTGCAGTTATCACCACCTCGGATTTTGTTACAGACAACTGATACCAGAGGTCAGCAAGAAAGATAGAGCAGCCAAAGTCTTGATCCTAAAAGAGGCTTCACAATACTGCGATCACCTAACTAGGACTTCAGTCAACCAACAGAAACACATGGAGGATTTGAAGAGACACCAGGAATGGCTGCGTAATAGGGTTTCACAGCTACGAAGAAGCTTAGCCGCAAAACGGTGAATTGTAACTATAAATATTTAGGAGAATTAACACATTCATAGGGCAAGTCACTACCAGCAACTTTATCAAGTAAGAAATTTTCGAATTAGTTTGATAGCTGCCGCTGCTGTCCAAATCAGTTGTAGTTCTTTAATATGATATGGATGCCGGTGACTGCTCTATGATCAGTGTTCAGTTTTCTGATATTTGGAAAACTTGTATATATTGGATTTATTGATAAAATATGTTAATACAATAACTGTGATTAAGATGTTGAGTTGTAGCATATAAGAATAACGTTTTGGTTGTTTGTGCTTGTTTTTCTTTTTTCACGGCACATGTGAAATATTTTAAGAATTTGTTTTAGTTTGGTATATACGTTGGTCAAATACTTTATAATTTCAGTGATAAATTGTGATACGTTCTCCATTTTCAGTTGCTTTTTTCATTATTTGGCGTTTGATCAGTTTTAGTTTAGTTTAAAATTACTCTGAAATATTGTGAAGTATTTGAATTGGAGCAATAATACGTTTTTTGTTTATTTTATTAATTATGTAAATATAGCATTTTATTTTTAATTTTCTTAATGTAAATGGTTTTTAACGAATCTACTTATGTTTTAAAAAGTTTTGTGAATCGCACTTGGTTCATTGAATATCGTTTTTTCTCTCTCCAGAAAGCAAAAATACGAAGATGTCATTTCACCATATTTGAGGAGAGATGATTTAATACTTACCAATATTCGGATTATCTAGTCTCTTAAGGTTTTATATTTTTTTACAGATTTTTCCTATGTGATATTTCTGACTGAAAAATTGAGGGTAACAATTCACATTTTCACAAATATATGTCTCAAGGTATGCACCGCCTAACATGACGTTAGGATACAATGGTGACTATTCCAGCTAAGTTTTAGTATTTTGCGAATTGTAATAACAATCGCAATAATGACGTTTTTGTTATTTTACTAGTGGAGACGGAAAACCAGTTAGCATCTGATTCAAATCATGTTTGCCGACATTTGAAAAAAATATAAGTGTAATATTACTTACAGCGCCAACACATTGAGAGCTGGTTGACTGCTCAATTGTGCACAAGTAAATTTATACGAGTATACATTATGAACGAAACCTCATTCAAAATTAGTTGCAAAAATATTTATACGGGTGTTTATTATCGCTGATATTTTTTGAAGGTGTCTGATAGTTCGATACCTACCTAGAGCATGTGAGCACTCTCAATCTGCTTTATATTTACCTTCAGTTTGCAAAATGACAAATTAACTAAAAAAATGTTTCGTAATCTTTTCATTTACCGGCCGATTAAATAAAATACCAAATCTTATAAAAACTGAAAAACCTATAGAAACTCTAGGGTAACGCGATTGAGAAAACATGCATTTTACGCTTTTATTATTATATAGTGTATATTATATGTATATTATGTAAGGTACCGTGTGTATATCCACTACATTATTAGTTTTTTTTAAGGGTGGTTGTCGAAGGAACCTGAATCATTTTTCAGCAATACTTTTTAACATGTTT
The DNA here is from genome assembly GCA_963669975.1 of Acanthoscelides obtectus. Classification (NCBI taxonomy): domain Eukaryota; kingdom Metazoa; phylum Arthropoda; class Insecta; order Coleoptera; family Chrysomelidae; genus Acanthoscelides; species Acanthoscelides obtectus. The sequence continues at coordinate 69,426,694 of CAVLJG010000008.1, forward strand.
TGGAGTAATGAGACTTACAAATGCATTTTTATCTTTGGTGCCTGTTTCCTCTGGTACTCGCTTATATTACGTGAAAGTGTAGCTATAAGGATAAATAATTATGACAGTTTAGACATGGACTATGTTGTTATCGTCGATTCTGAAAAACAATTCAGGTTGCCTCTGTATCTTTTTTTAAGAAAACATTAACAATTTTTAGTCATTATTTCAAGCAAGAATTATATGTATATTCCTAAGTTGCATAACACGGAGTAAATAATGAGTGTAGAAGGATGTATACGCTTTACGCATTTTACGATGTTAGTTAGGATAATTCGATTGATATTGAGCAGTTCTAAGATGTTGGGCAAAACAAAACAAAAAACAAGAGATAATACGTAATCGTATTATTTTCTGTAACTAGTACCGTGATATGATGAGGTGATCTATAAAACATGTGTTCAATTGTTAGGTAGTGGGATAATTAATCTTTTATATATATAGGTATATGTCTATATTTAAGTTAGTTTAAACAGGGCTGGTCAATTTTCATATCTCGCAGGAAAATTGTATGTCTAAGAGAATAATGACCAGTATTGGGAAACTGTAAATACATGGATACAATGATAATTAGAAAAATCTGTTGGTAGATTTCCTTTTCAAGGGTAGATTAGAGAGAAATGAATCTGCCAAATTACAATATATATATATATATATATATAACAAAAATAGGAAAATAATGGGCAAAATCCGCAAAAAGTGGATTTGAGCAGAATAGGATAGGTAACCCGAGCGATACGTATTTCTGCTGGTTGGCTTCATCAGGTTACACCCGTATCCCGGATGTATGGGTCTCTACTTTTGTAGTTTCATATGTGCATTCATTTCGGGCCTGATGAAGCCAACCAGCAGAAATACGTATCGCTCGGGTTACCTATCCTATTCTGCTCAAATCCACTTTTTGCGGATTTTGTCCATTATTTTCCTATTTTTGTTATATACCTTTCTCCGCATGATAATTTACTCTTTATATATATATATATATATATATATATATATTCAGTACATTAATTCACGATTATGGTTTCGGATTTTCTCCACACTGGTCATTCATATCTTCGGCACATTATTTGTAAATAGCATACAGGATTTGTTTAAGTAGTTGCTATGCTGTTAGCCGTTTTGATATATATATATGGGTATGAGTAGTTTTTAAAAGCGTTTGATTTATTTTTAGACGGGACATTATAACTGACCCGTTCCTATTAGTTTTTTGTCCAATATTTTTGAACTGTTTACTAGGGAGAATATTTCAATATCATGGAAAGTCCACGTAGAAACTGTTACCTTCATGCTCATCTTTTTTTTGTCTGTATATTTTGTGTATATTTTTACTTGTTTGTACTGTTAGGTAATTTTTTATTGTTGTGTTTTCAATCTTTGTGTGTTTTTGTATCGCATAATGGAAATTTTGTTATATTTCTCTAGTTATAATAATTTTAAATAGAGAGTTCTTGATAAAACATCTAAGGCAAACTGTTCTCGATTGCTGTCTCGAATCAGCCTTCCATCCTTATGAAACAGTTTGATGTTCTCGATATTTTAAGTGTACATGTACATACAGCAGCAAATATCTTTTCGTGTTTATAAAAAGTTGTATCGTTAGTGTAACTTGGCAAACCATATCCAAGATGTACCTATTGAGGCATTGATGCAATTCTACATGAAGATAGCTATCAAATAATTATGCGAGATTAAATGAGATATCCTGGCGTCGTCTATGAGAATTTATCACAACTATGCTTCTCTCCGCAAATTAGAAATAATAGATATGGCGCTGTATAAGCCAACTGTATGGTCATATGAAACTAACATTCTCATCATAGCTGTAGCAAATTCTCATAGATGAGGTCATGATATCTCATTTCGTCTAGGATAATTTTTTGGACGCCAAAACGGTTGGTCATCTTAATCCAACCAATGATGGTGATCTTCAGCAAAGTACTTCATTGGATGTAAGTAGTAAAATGTTGGTGATCTTGCCATATGCTTTCCTAAGTACGAATGTAAAGTGATAATTGCACGAAAAGAGATTTGTTGTGGACCTTGTAGAAACAAGGTTAATCATTTTTTTTTAGTCAAAGCGGCGCTTATGCTTTCAGGAGGGAGGTGAAAGATGGAAAACTTGCATTTGCATTAGTAACCATTTATTATATCATTGTAACATTAAAAATATTTCGGTGGACATTTGACAAATATTAACAACATATTATGGATAGGTCCACTTCGTGGGCCTTAGTACAGCTTACTCCAATTACTAATCACCTGTTCCACCTCATAATTCATCAATGTTGAACTTCCGTTATTTCCTTCAAAAGTAATACACCAGTCAATAAATCGGTGGTGAACGGGAGAACTGGCAGCCTGGGCCAGCTTTTTCATTAGTGTCTCAACCAATACAAAAATTGTTGTTTCTATTCTAATTCAACTGGATTATGTCCATATGAACGTATTCGTTATTACTCAGTTTACTCACTTTTTGCTAGATTAACATGACTATTAAGAGGCGCAGAATAGATGATTGATTCCTCCCTCCTAGCGCCGTCGTGTAGTGTTTTTGCCGATATTCACAAAACAAAATCCGGGGAACGATATGCTCAACGTGTTGATATGTTTTATTTTGTTTTTTTTTGTCTTACCAATTCTGAATGTAAGTTTGTGCATGAACATGTTCAGTCTTCCGTTGCACAAACGTCTTTTATATGAAATGCATATTATGATGAATGTCGTGAGATAAAGAGAATTGTTGTGTTCATATTTTACAGTATTTTATACTTTTTGATATAATAAAAACAAAAAATAAAAAAAATGGAGAAAAATCAAAAAAAAACAAAAAAAGTGAAAAACACATAGTTGGATAGACCGATGGTGTACTTGAATATTCTCTTCATTTAACACATTTCTCCAGACAAATTGTCGGTTTCGTGCCATAATACAGTTTAAGTTCCAGTGACAATTGTTTTTGATTACAAACTAGAGAGGAAGTAGAACAAAACGTGAATACACAAAAAGTAACCATTGCTACGCAGAAAATTCTTTTCTTAGTCACTCAATAAACCTTAAACCTATCTAAAAGTACAATAAATATGAATGCCTCAATTGACGTTGACAGTGTTGCTGAATTAGAGAAGTTAAATATTGACCCATTACCAGTCTGAAGACACGTCACAATGAAGGTTTTGTTCAGATGGATATTTTTCAACAGAACTTTCAAGTACATTTTATGTATGTTGCATAGAAAATGGTTATTTTAATGTTTTGATTGAATTTTCAAAATGTGCTTAAATGGCGAAAGTATTTTAATACATCAATTCAATGTAACCGTACCTGTGATCAAACCTCGCTGTTGACCAAATATATATAAAATAGTTTTACACAAACATCAACTTCCATGCGTGTTTTTGCCGGCAAATATATAACAGGGCAATTCTCTAAACTTAGCGACCACAAAAATGTTGCAAATCTTATCTTTAGCATTTCAACTGATTGATAGCCCTATGGGGATAAATATGGCATAAGAACGATAGTCAGCTGTACAGCGTATATAGCTTATACTTAATAGTACAGTGTAAGGGTTTTAAGTGGTTTGACAGTTTTTAGCCTAAATAGATGATACATGCCATATAATCCTGTAATTTTGTTACTTTGTACTTATCTTAACTCTGGTTGGTTTTGTAAACTTTATAAGATGTAGTATCGGTTTCTGTGCCTCGTAAGTTCTAAAAAATAAACTAAAGCTTAAAATATGTTTTTTATTTACAATGCTCCAACTGGTTCTCAGTCAAGTGTGACAGGTACAGGTTCACAGGTAAGAGTTAGTCCGGTTAACCGGAGGTTGAGGTGTCTTCCATAAACTTCAGTTGTCATTTTCTGGTAGTGAGCCTTCATGACCGGGACGCCATGGCGGCGTCACTAGCTTGCTGACGTGGCGACGAATGCCAAAATCGATATTTCAATATGCAAGACTGGCGTTGTCGCCTATGGTGAAGAACAAGGTTACTTCTGAAATCGAACGTCGTTTGTCACGTGACACTGTGGTGACCTCATGTTCATCGTTTCGTAATGGAATTGGAAGAGATGGCCAAAAAGAATAAAGAAAAATAAAAAAGAGGAAACATTCGGCGCATCCCTTTGTTTACGATAAGAGATAAGTGTTTTTTTAAGAGGAAAAACGACAGATATACATTACCATTTTTTTAAATGGATGACCCACTTGATAGATGTCTCAGTGACATGGGCGTGGGCGTCTGGGCAGGTAGTCTAATCATATTAGCAAATTTCCCCGAAATAATTGTTGAGTTTGGATTTACTGGTGCGCGTTGTTCAAGAGGGTTTTTAAAACATGGACACATAAAATGGGTACACCAATTTTTGTGGGAAAACTTTTTATTTGACAACAAAGAATGAGAAAACGTGTTTTTTGGAATTCAATCGAAAGTGTTGACAGGAACGGAAAAACTTTTCATATATGATTTTTAGGTATTTATGAGACCTACAAAATGAGACCACACGTGAAAAGATCCGGCTTATAGCAAAAATGTTATGGCCGAAAAACAAGACAAAATGCAGGTTTTGACACTTGGTAATGCAACGCAACTACTTGAAATTCTTCAAATCCATAGGATTCATACTTCTGATTAACAACAACAAAATTGGAGTATATTGGTCAAGTAGTTTTTTGAGAATTTGTAATCGTTTATCCCAAAACACCTGTGTTTTTTTTTCGGCCATCACTACTAGTTTATTGAGCAATATACAGGGTTCGATCAAAGAGCATTTAATAGCAAAATACACGTGTTTACCTTGCCGACATGAATCGCAAACCATTCCGAAAGATTAGTCATTTTTATGCAAAAAAAAGGCTCCGTTTTTTTTCTAAACAAATTCAAATATTTCGTATCTGTGAGTAATATGATATTCGAAAAACACACGTCACTATACACATTTCGAAACAAAGCGGATATGTCTACCATCGCGAATAACTCACAAGTACGAAATGTTTGAATTTGTTTAGAAGAAAAAGGTAACCCATCCTGTTTTGCATACAAATAACATTTATCTTCCCAGCTTCCGGAATGGTTTGCGATTCATATCGGCAAGGTAAACTAGTGTATTTTGCTATAAAATGCTCTTTGATTTAACCCTGTATATTGCTTAATAAACTAGTAGTGATGACCGGAAAACAGGTGTTTTGGGATAAACGATTAGAAATTATCAAAAACTACTTCACCAATCTACTCCAATTTTGTTGTGGTTATTTAGAAGTACGAATCCTACGAATTTTGAGAATTTCAAATATCGTCGCATTACCAAGTGCCAAAACCTACAGTTTGCCTCGGTTTTCGGCAATAACTTTTTTGCTATTAGTCGGATCTTTTTACGTGTGGTCTTATTTTGTGGGCCTTAACTAAAAACCTTGCATGCAGAGTTTTTTCGTACCTGCCAACACTTTCGATTGAATCGCTAAAATGCACGTTTTCTCATTCTTTGTTGTCGAATAAAAAGTTTTCCCACAAAAATTGGTGTACCCATTTTAGGCGTCCATGTTTTGAATACCCCCTTGAACAACTTGCAGCAATAAAACCAGACTTTACAATTATTTCGCAAACCAGGGGTATTTTCGTCTAATATGATTAGACTAATATCTTTCTGAAATGCGAACAAGCTGTTTTTATGCATTTTGCTGCAGTCACGGCGTCTCGTTTTTAGGTTTCTGCCTATGCTGCTGCATGTGTATAAAAAACTCTTGATTGAATCGGTCGTATATCTCGGAATTTAGAATACACAGTCGCCGAGTAGGTGGAACACAGCTATGTTCTCCTCTCAACACATGAAGTATGTAGTGTAATTCTTCACTCATGTATTCAGTCTAAAGATCCTGGAGGGCGGAGCGGTCCCGTTTGCGTATAAAGGTAGGGCAGGCAAAATGTAGGACGAATATATGATGTGAAGAAAGAAACATACTTGTAGACTTTAATTAAGATTCAAAATTAAAGTATTTAATTTCCTTGTGAGGAAAATGAAAAAAAAAACAAAACATCAAGGTGAACTTTTATTTTATAATCCTAAGGAATTCATTCATTCATTTGGTGTCTTCAAATGGTACAACATGGACTGATGAATTAGAAGAGAAACCAACACAATGGGTTCTAGACTGCTGTGTAAATCTTGAACAAGCGTTCACCGACAATCGGCCCGAGGTAGTGAAGATACTATTGAATTGTATGGCGAGCTTCAAGATATTTCTAGAAAAACTATACCCAATCAACCACAAAGGACCGCCGTTGACTTTGAAGAAAATATACCTAATTTGTGCGCGGCTTTGCAGATTTCCTACCAATAACTGTAGCATCAAAAGAAAGAAGCTTCTCAAAGCTGAATCTTATAAAACGTATCTCTGGTCATCATTCATGACCCAAGAGAGATTGATTGGACCTCCCCTCTCGCTCTTCAACTTTTATTCGCTGATAACCTCCCTTAGACAGATTCCTAAACCCGTCCTTGAATGTAATTCACGTTTCACCATGTGTTAAATTCACTATGGCAAAATTACTCTGGGAGCAGCCTAGGGCGTCAAAAACTCTTAAGCACTGAACAGTATATTAACAGATATTGCCTAGCAACGCAACGTGCCACATTGGTGATGTTGGTATCTCAAAGTCGCCACTACGGATTATCAGATGCCAATGGTCGCCAGTCGCCAGGTCAGGGAGCTTCCACATACTGGCTGGTGATGTCGCCATGGCGTCGCGGTGGGGGTGCCGTACGAGATACTTTCATTTCAGATCCTCTAATAGAAATGATTTATATATATTTTTAAAGTACTTTAAAAAATATAAAATGCGAACGATATTTTCTTAACACACTACAAATTTTGCACATACGATTGTGTTCATATAGTTTTCTTCATAAAATTATTTTAGGAATCTTAAATATTATCATGACATTAATAAATACTATACTAATAAATACTATATTACAAATAAAATGGTTATTTTAATTTTAAAAGAATTGTTAAATATGCCTATTAGCGAAAACATTCGAATACATCTAACTCAATGTAAACGCATCTGTGAACAAACCTTGCTGTTGACCAAATACAAGTAGTTATACCAGTAGGGTATTTTCAAACCGACATTTTACGACTAATGCAAAAAAGGATTTTCTTTTAAGTCGCAAGTCAAAAAGCTTCATAGTGGAGTATTTTATATTAGATATCCGTTTTATACAGTCATGCAAAAACGTTATGTTGCTTTTGTCTTGCTTATCAAGCTGAGGATATCGAGTTTTATAATTTCATAACCCATACAACAGGGAAATTTGCTAAACCCCTAATAATAGTGCATATTTTATTTTTAACGTTTAAACTGATGCTGTATCATGTAAATAGCTTATATTTAATCATACAATTGGAGGAATTTCAAGTGATTTGACTTGTCCTTAGCCTTAATAAATATAAAGTGCCAAATAAGAACCTATTACTCAAAAACATGAAATATTACAAAAAAGTCTGAAACGGTTGAAGAGGTGATCATTGAACATTTTATCTTCATTCAAGTCGTCCTAAGCTGCAATCACATTAAGTTTGATGAATTCTACTGCTTCTTGTTATCGTTCCACTTTTTCGACTGACATTTTATTAAAAGCGAGAAATGTTTGGAGCAATTCAAGATAATTTAAGACACATCCGACCTAACGTTGCCCATGTCTCTAGGCCTTCCTGCAAAACTGAAGCATGGTTCGCTCTGATAATGGGACGATGTAGTCCACCATCAATCAGAGGGAATGCTAAGTGTCCACCGTGCTATGGGCAGTGCTACGCAAAGGTTGTATAAACCTTCCAGATACAGTGCTTACATGCTTGTTAGCAATCACCAGTCATTATAGTCCTGGGGGGCAATGCAGCGATCTAGTGTGCTGTCACTGATATATCCGTATTGTCGAAGACAGTCTATATCCGCAAGACAACCTATACTGCACTGATGATTGCTTGCATGAAACGGCACATTGTTGGTGATGATCGCAGATATGGAAATAGTACCAATTTAGCCTAATATTTTGTCTATAGACAACAAATAGAGTAATTAGGAACACATATATCTGGACCTCAGAGCCAGACAGTATTAAGTCCACAATTTGGGTAAATTAAGGTTATTGTGTATTCTCCTATACTTTTTCCCGCTCTTTCTGATTCCGATGCGTATTAAGTCCTATCTCGATCAGTTATCAAGGAAATCGTTTTTGAATAGTGCTAAGTCCATCACTTATACCAGTGGTTCCTAACCTGGGGGTAATTACCCCCGCAGGGGTAAAACGGAGATTCTAAGGGGGTAACACGGGATGGCACGAAATAGTATTAAAATAGCAATAAACAAAATAATAGTACGGTAAACGGTAGCACGGCGCTCTCATGCGCGCGGCTGACGGCGACGGCGGCGGGTGAGCTGCGGTGTGGGAGGGGTGAAGCATGACTAGCGGCGGGCCGGACAGGCGGCGATGTTCATTTTGTTTACCTAAGCTTAGGAAGAACACGCATTTTATTTGTTCCGCCGCGCATTGGAGAAATCGTATTTTTAAACGGTTTAAATTCAAAGGTAAGCAGTGTTTGTTAATATCGTCACGTTAATATTGTCACGAGTGATTTGTTTACGTAGGTATGTATTAGTTGATTTTTGTTTTAGGTACCTACAGGTGTTTTTGACATGGCTTCTACTTCATCTGGCAAAAAGCGCACTTATAAAGAAGCATTTCTACAATGGGGTTTCACAAGCATCGTAGACAAAAATATAGAAAAGCCTCAGTGTGTTTTATGTAATAAAGTGCTTAATCCAGAAAGCATGAAACCGAGCAAATTAAAAGAACATTTTGCTAAAGTTCACAAGGAGTTCGCAGATAAAAATATAGATTTTTTTAAGAAAAAGGAGAGGATTCTGAAGTCTTCCCGCATGGATTCAACAGGCAATATACAGAAAGCAAATGAATCATGCCTTCAAGCTTCATACAAAATTGCTTATCGCATCGCACGTAATAAAAAACCACACACTATAGGAGAGGACCTCATCAAACCTTGCTTGTTAGATGCAGTAGCACTTGTTATTGGTGAGCAACATGTAGCTAAGATTAAACAAATCTCACTCTCAAACACTACTATTCAAAGTCGCATATGTGAAATGAGTGCCGATATTCTAGCAACCGTTATTTCTGAAATAAAGGAAAGTCATATGTTTGCGCTGCAGTTGGACGAGTCCACAGATGTTGCTTCGTGTTCACAATTATTGGTGTTTACACGATACATTAAAGATGATGATGTAAAGGAGGAATATTTGTTCTGCAAGTCTTTGCCCACTACTACTCGCGGCGAAGACGTATTTCAAACGCTAAAAGAGTTTATTGAGGAAAATGGCCTAGACTGGTTAAAGCTGATTGGTACTTGTACTTCCATGATGGGCATCCGTTCTGGTTTTCAGGCACTCGTGAAGCAAGTTGCTCCTCAAGTTTTCGGCTATCATTGCTTGATACACCGTTACGCTTTGGCTGTGAAAACGCTTCCATCAGATTTGCTAAACACGTTGAGTGACATAGTAAAAATTGTTAATCATATTCGAGGCAGCGCTACTAACTCAAGATTATTCAAAGTTTTGTGCGATGAAGTTGGTGCTACATTTAATGCTCTTTTGTACCATACAGAGGTACGTTGGTTATCAAGAGGCAAAGTTCTAAGTAGGGTTTACGAATTACGAGAAGAAATTGGATTGTTTTTTGAAAATCAGAGAACACAAAAAGAAAAAGAATATTATGCAAAAATTAAAGACCAAACATTTATTCTAAAAATGGCGTACCTTGCTGATTTTTTCACTGAAATTAATAGTCTGAATATTTCACTGCAAGGAAATGAAACGAATATTTTGACGTTGCAGGATAAAATCGCAAGTTTTTTGCGCAAATTGGAACTTTACCAACGCAGAGTTCAAGCTGGTGATGTGTCAATGTTTACACAACTAAGTGAGCAATTAGTAAATAATAAACAAGAGAAAATCTCGTTTGAAAATTCCGTGGTTCAACATTTAACTGCCGTGATAGACTCACTGCAGCAATATTTTCCGAACATGGACAGTCGTGAGTCCTACTCCTGGATTTTAAGACCATTTTCTACTTGCGTCGATATTTTCAAGGACGAAGATGTGTCAGCGAAAGTAGAGTTTCTCGGGCTGCGTGAGAATAACTCATTGAAAGTTGATTTTCAAAATGATAAACTAAGCACATTTTGGCGAAAAGCAGCTGCAGAATATCCCATTATAGCTGACAGAGCTTTAAAAATGTTGATTCCATTTGCTACAACTTACAGATGTGAAACTGGTTTCTCAACTCTTGTTACATTAAAAACAAAAGCCAGAAACCGTCTGAATGTTGAGCATGACATGAGATGCGCGTTGAGTGAAACCGAACCTAATATTGTCAAACTTGCGAATGCAAAGCAATTTCAACCTTCACACTAGTTAACTCCAAGATTTACATATTACTTTACTTTACTAGTTACCTAAACGTGCAATTTCTTAGAATTTAGTCAGATAATAAACATATTTTCGTTCGAATTTGTGTGGTTTTAATTATTTTAAATTGGCTAGGGGTAAACTCAATTCCCATACTTGTTCACAGGGGTAGTGACATTGAAAAGGTTAGGAACCACTGACTTATACGGACTACAACGTATCATTGGCTTTTGATACCATCTGGTTCTATACAAAACCTCATTCTCTGAGGTGTTAAGTCCAAATGTGAGGTTATGTTAAAGGACATGATCAATGAACTGGCAACACTGATGGAAGGGGCTCACGGCGAATTCGTTGCGGCTAGAATGAGCGACGAAATTGTGCGAGAAGGATACAGCTGATCCGGGCAGAAAAACGTAAACAAACAGTTGGATGTGTGTGCGTTTTCTATAAGTTTTTGGTGTTTTTTGTTAATGGTGCTATTTTAAAGCAATAACGAAGTTTGAGGTGATTGTTGTAAACATTATTTTTGGACCGTACAAACTTCAAGTGCTTTTGTTTTGTCATTTGTGTTTCTAAAATGGTCGAATCGTGCAGTGCAGTGAACTGTTGTAATAGGCGCAGAAAAGATGTAAAAATGAAGTTTCATAGGTTGGTTGAATCCTCCAATTCATTTTTGTCTGGTAGAATTTTGATTCTTGATTAGTAATTTGAGAAAATATCTGAATTTTTAGGATTCCTACAGATCCTAACATGCGAAAGCTGTGGTTGATCGCAATACGAAGAGTGAACTTTACACCCAGCACATCAACAGTAATTTGTGAAAAACATTTCACACCTGATGATTATGAAGTTAATGTGCATGGAAATAGGGTACTAAAAAAGTCGGCAGTTCCATCTGTTTTTGATTTTCCTGCCCATCTCAAAAAAAAACCTACTGCACAACGAAGGGTATTGAAAAGAAAACGTGAGGAATCAACATCAAAAGAAACAGGTCTCTTTTGACTAATAAGTCTCAAATTGAGGTTTTAAGTTCTGTACTTCCACAAAAAGAAAAGATACAATGATTAAGTAGGTATAACTTAGTAACCTTATCATTTTTAGATCAAACCTTGGATATTTGTGAAGCAGTAGAAGAACCTGAAAATGACCCTATCAGTGTTGATGGAAATTTATTGGTAGCTGGACCTTCATCAAACTCAGCACTAAACCCAGAACACCTTGAATCAAGTGAACCTTCAAACATTTGCAATCTGCAAGCTGGACCTTCATCAAACTCAGCACAAAACCCAGAACACCTTGAATCAAGTGAACTTTCAAACATGTGCAATCTAAGGTAATTATCATCCAACTCTGTGTTTCTCATTTGTTACTTTTTTTCATTTTCATGTTCAGGAGAGAACCTGTATTCTTTGGAGACTTCAAATTTTCTGATTTAAGTAATTTGCAACGCAGGAAGAGATTCTGGAAAATTACTCATGAGACTGTTTACAAGTACAGAAAAATGATCAAGTACAATAAGTGTACAATACGCAGACAAAAAGATAAAATAAATAGTCTGAATAGTCTAGTGGATCAACTATGTGAAGAGAAGAAAATATCTGCAGCTCAGTCATTAGTACTTAAGGTAGACATTTGATGGAAGGATATTTTCCTTTAAGCTTAAGATGAAAATATATTACAATTGCTACTTAGATTCCACTATTTTTGCTTGTGAAATTTGCATTTTTATTGTTTAACTCTGTAGCATGTCTATTGATTGCTAGCTAGGGTGATCATTCTATCTAACTTTTTTAGCCTGCATGAAATTTTCAGCTTATGCATGTATTTATCTTATTTTTACAGGAAAGTCTTTCAGAAACCCAAAAGCAGCTGCTTTTCAGGCAGCTGAAAAAAGGAAAAACTAACAAATATAGCCCAGAGTTGAGATGTTTTGCACTAACATTAAATTTTTATTCATCATCAGCGTACAACTATGTTAGGAAAATATTTGGAAAAAAAGTTTTACCACATCCACGCACTGTTTCAAAATGGTATAGTGTTGTAGATGGTACACCTGGATATAGCGAAGAAGCAATTCGTGCTATAAAAATTAAGGTGGAAGCTGAAAAAGAAAAGGGAAAAAAGCTTGTTGGTGCCCTGATGATGGATGAGATGTATATTCATCAGCATGTACATTGGACTGGGAGTAGAGCAGTAGGCTACATAAATATTGGTGTTACAATGCAAAGTAGTCAGGAGATGCCAAAGGCCACAAAGGCTTTAGTCTTCATGGTTGTTGGCATTAATACTAGATGGAAAGTTCCAATAGCTTATTTCCTAATAGAATCATCATTGGCTGAAGAAAAGGCTACCTTTGTCAGGGGGTGCTTGTTACAATTGGAAAGCACTGGCATATTAATTAAAAGTTTGACTTTTGATGGTGATGCATCAAATATCCTCATGGCAAACTTATTAGGTGCGAATTTAGGTTTTCCATGTAGTCAGCCTTTTTTCATTAATGCCAATAACAATGAGAAAATACATATAATATTGGATGCTTGCCACATGATTAAATTGGTTCGCAATACTCTAGGCGACTATGGCGCTCTAAAAGATGGTGGAGGGAATGACATTAAGTGGGAATATTTCAAACAACTTGTCAACCTACAAGAAGATACAGGTCTGCATTGTGCCACTAAACTTAGGAGGAGGCACCTGAACTACTATAAAGAAAGAATGAGAGTGAAGTTAGCAGTACAAACATTTAGTTCAAGTGTGAGTGACGCGTTAGAGTATTGTGAGAAAGATTTAAACATACCTTCTTTCCAATATGCAGAAGCGACTGCAACATTTTGCAAAAATATTAATAATGTATCCGATCTGCTGAATACAAGAAATTTTATTGGCAGCACCCAGTTCAAAAAACCTTTATATAAAGGTAGTGAAGAGTTTTTAAGAAATTTTGTACAGACTTCTATTAGCTACTCAAGTACAGTAACAAATTACGAAGGTGTTAATATATTACAGACTAGTAGAAAAACAGGTTTTTTGGGATTGATTATCTGTTTGGTTAGTGTTCAAAATTTATTTGAAGATTTAGTGAAAAGTGGGACTTTAAATTTTTTATTAACGTACAAATTGAGCCAGGATCATTTGGAAATGTTTTTTGCCGCAGTACGTAGGAGAGGGGGTTTTTCCAATAATCCAACAGCATGGCAATTTGAACAAGCCTATAAGAGGTTGCTGATTCACAGCGAAATTGCTTCCTCTGAAAGTGCAAATTGCTTAGCACAAGACAGCACCTCTATTTTGAATGTTACCTCAAAAAAAGTAAAAAATCCTTCTCTCGATGTACTGTATGAATTTGAGGAAGATTTTTCTCCCGATTTACAGGAACAATACATTGTTAATCACAATAAAATTTTAAACTGTGTGTATATTTGTGATGTTGTGGAATATATAGCAGGTTTTGTCAGCAAAAAACTAGGTCAGACCCTGAATTGTAACGAATGTGCCAAATCAGTTACAACATCTGATTCTACTTGTAAGCTCCTGAATAGGAAAAATAGAGGAGGTCTAAGCAAGCCTACAAAAGATGTTGTTAAAGTGTGTACGGTTGCAGAAGGTATTATAAAGACGGAGACTAACTTTTCCATTCCGAATATAATGTTGAAGTTGATCTCGGCTGCAATGAGAAATTTAAATTTCAGGGAACTTTTTTTGTGTTTATCGGAGCACTGTACAGAACAAGACCCACTTGATGGCCATATCATTCAGTTGATCAGATTAATTTTGAAAAATTATTTCACTATTCGCCTTCACCATATAAACTCGACCAAAAATCAAATTACCGACAGAATTAGGCAAAGGTTAACCAAAACAATTCATTTTAGAAATCAATAGTGATGTATTCCAGTCAGGAACAAAAGTAATGCAATACCAACAATTTGAAATTTCATCCATTGATTTCCTTTAGTTAACTTACATAAATCAGCCCTATACCAAAGATATTTGTAAAATAAGTAGGACTACCCACTGGAATCTTCAAGAAAGATTTGTGCGCAGGCTACCTTTTCAATTCCTTTGTCACACTATCAAGTAACATCATATACCGCATTTGGCCGCATAACCATATAAAAGTTTGACTTAATAAAACATATATTTGAAGGAGTTTACACAAGTCCGAGTTTCTCCGAAACGTGAGTAGAGATAAGTAGATACAACACTTGCTCTCCAAATCTATATATATATATATATCTGTAAAATCGTGCGAGGTGTCCTTAGTATCCATTTTCACAGTCTTTCTTCAAAATGCTTGGAATTCAAAGCGTTCACTACCGTGTATCTCTGTCAATTCAGAGTAAAGACGTGGTGCTATAAAATGTAATGAAAACTATTCTTTTTGTTTTTTGCTAGAATATGCCTATTTCCTTTTTCTAACTCATGTCTTCAACTATGGCAGTGGGAGATGAGCATTAAAGTTTGCCTATTTTTGTGTTGGTATATTAAAATATTATAGACAAAGAGCTGCCTGAGGTCCATCTTTTTTATCATTATACCATGTCGAACGACCCTATCTCTGCTATATATGTTCTTGTTTTAATGTTCTAAAAAAAATTTTTTTCATATACGTATAAGATATATATATTTTGTATTTTTTTAAATGGTGATGTAATAAATTGCTACTTCCAGAAATTGCTTTTTTATTAAAATTACCGCTATTTACTATATTTTGAGGCTTTTATGACGTTCCAGGTGCTTGGATAAGTATTAAATCTTTTTTATTCGTAGAAATCCTCATTAATCGATATCGCTTCATTCATATTTCGCGCGCTTTTGCCGTGCTTTTGCCCGGGCTAGCTTCATCTCACTCGGGCCGCACATTCGCTTCATTGTTCAAATGGGACGGGGCCATTCCATCAGTGTTGACAGTTCATTGGACATGATACTTATTTCATAAGCTGTTTATATTATGTCCATACAGTGAGAGGTAGCATATTTAATATAAAATTAGCTAGAAGCATCAGTAGATTATCAAATTTTGGATTCTTATCATTGCCATTATGACATCTAGAGGCAAAAAACTTGTGGAAATGATACAGTCACGGAAACCTGACGAATGGGCCCCTGAAGAAGATGACATAATCTCATTATCGAATGTATATGACGGTAAGTATATTTCTGAAATCAATCAGTTATTGCCTTTAGATGAACCTGTTCATAGTTGTAAGTAAAATTAGCTATCGAAAACAGAACTGGTTCTCAAAGAATCTGCTAACAATAATAAATGGCACTGGCTATGCACGATTTCAAGTTTAATAAAAATGAAGAAATAGCTTCTACTTGGCGTCTTCTATTGTAACGATTGTAATGTTTGCATTCATCTTTTCAGGGCAGTTGCAATGTGATGAAGAGACCGAGATTCTTATGGAATTAGAGGCAGTACCAGAATCTTTGGACGGTGGCATACCAAGTGATGTAAAAGTGATTGCAGTAGCAGTAGATAACAATGATGAACCGATGCTAGTCGCTGAAAACGTAGGAGATGAAATTATTCCAGTTGTTGACAAAGAATACGAAAAAATGATACTTTGGAAAGTTGTAGTAGTGATAGTAAGCACCCTATTGCCAATACTGTCCTAACAGAGTATCATTCAGACTTGAATTACCAAACCGAAACATGTAGTAGTTCCAATGAATCTGTATCTTCTGCAGCTACTATTGAAAAAAAGGAAGAAAACGTTCCAGAAACTGTAAAAAATGGAAGAACAACATCAGAAAAACAAAGAAAGCAGCAGGCGAGGAATATGTGTCAGCAAAACAGAAAGTAATTCCCGCAAAAAGTATGAAACTACCCTGTGGTGTTGATTGTAAGAAGAAGTGCACTCTAAATATCTCATCTGATGATCGAGCTTCAATTTATTCCCAGTTTTGGAGCAGTGAGCTACTTGTGGACCAGAAAAGGCAATTTATTGCTGGTTGCATAGAAGAAGTTCCAGTGCAACGTGTTCGTACTAGAACTGGGTCACGTGCTGGTAAACGCAAATATTCATTGAGATATTTTTTCACGGTGAACGGCAAAAAGATTAGTGTCTGTCGTACTTTCTTTATCAACACTCTAAGCATCTCTCAAACATCAATCCGCTTTGCATTAACAAAAAGACTGAGCAGCGGCGTTGTGATACCTGACCAAAGGGGCAAACACGAACCACCAAACAAATTTGGTCCTGAAGTGAGGAACATCATAAGAGAACACATTCAGAAGTTCCCATGTGTAGACTCTCATTACTCACGGAATAAAAGCCAGAGGCGCTACTTGGGAAGTCATCTCAGTATCTCCAAAATGTATCAATGCTTTTATGAAGAATGTATAGAAAAGAAATTGAGTCAAGCAGAAATCCTGAAACAGTGGTTATACGCAGATATATTTAACACCGAGTTCAATCTGTCATTCAAAGAACCGGACAATGACACCTGCGATACATGCGATGAATTTCTTATCAAGTTGAAAGATGCTGGATCAGTGGAAGAGCGAAATGAATTACAAAAGAAGTATGAAGCTCATCTTCTGGATGCTGATAACCGTTACACGTATAAACGAAAAGACAAAGAGGGAGCTAGAGCTCAACCAGGTATAAAAATGATAACTGTTGATTTACAAAAATGCCTTGCTACACCTTTGCTAAAAAATTGTCAAAGTTTCTACTCCCTCAAATTATGGACGTTTAATTACACTATTTATGATGCAACAGACAAATCTGCAGATTGCTTTGTTTGGGATGAGTCAGTGGCCGGTCGTGGAGGTAATGAGATGGCTTCATGCATGATGATATCTTAGATCTTCCTAATTCGATTGAAAGGATTATAATTTGGAGCGACAATTGTCCTTCTCAAAATAGAAACCAGCAGATGATCATGTGTTATTCTTACCTACTTATGATGAAGCCTTCTTTGAAATGCATTGAGCATAAGTTTCTTTTGCGCGGACATACCCATATGGAGGCAGATACAGTACATGCAAGAATTGAAAAACAAATCAAGTCACTACCTCAGTTCCAAATATGTACACCGTGGGATTGGCAGCAGCTAATCAGGTTGTGTGGTCCTAATATAGCCGTAAAAGAAATGGAAACAGATAACTTCAAAAATTTCAATGATCTACAAGGATGTATTTTTCAGTCAAAGAAAAAAACAGTGACAAACCAAACATTTTTTGTATCAAAAGAGGTGCACATGAAATTTTTGGCGGAAACACCTGGAGTAATGCATTTCAAAACAAAATTCTGTCAAGAAAATTTCGAACAGATCGACTACCATAGAGTTAATCGCAGATCAACACGACAATTGAATAATCCCAGTACATCCAGTTTGCCCACGCTGCTGCCCATAAGAAATGATCCAAAACCAATTTCCACAAAAAAATACACTGATTTGCAAAAACTATTGAAATGGGTGCCGCAGCGCTTCCATGGTTATTATAAAAATCTTCGCCATGAGGCAGTTCATGAAGATGACTAGATGGTTGAATATTTGCATAGAGTGCATTATTATAATTAAATTTTACTATTAAAGTTAGTATTAATGAGTCTATGTAATGAGAACCCAAATAAACGTTATTTTTTTTCTATTTTCAATTATTTCTTTATTGCTGTACAGGACTTTGTCATCAAATGTACAACATTGACTGAGAGCCACACTGTATTAAGTCGCTGATTCAGGTATTTAGTCACAAGATATTATGTCCATTCTCAGAACCATACAATATTTTGTCCACAAGTTGTGTTTCAATCAAAATTTTTAAATAAAAGGGTGTATTTTCACAACTGCTTGTGATACCTTTCAACCAACATTGACTGGAGCCAGCAAAATACATTTTAGCATCATACCTGGGACATCGTCCATAGCGTATTCTACAATCTAAATTCTTCAGATTGCTATACTGTAAAATTTATAAAGTGTGACTTAATACTGTTTAGTTCTGACGTCCAGATATACTTATTATCTTGGTATGTATTTTGAAGAAAAACAGAATTTCCTTCTGCACAGAAGTATGAACGTATTCGTACGTACCGATTTTCTAACTAGTTCATTCCAGTGAACTTGTCAGTAACAAAACCTTAAGACATAATTTACCTTTCTGTGCATGTACTATCTCCAAATTATCATCATCTCAATCATGACTTTGATAAAGGTGTTTCCTTTTTAGCAGCAACTTTCCTGTGTCTGCTCGATTTCAAATGTGCTTCCCATTGCAGTTGTCCTATAAATACCCTATCACACGTACTACATGTGTAAGTGTTACATAAACTATTTGGAACGGATTTGTTGATTTTCTTTGGAAGAGGTTCATGTGGACATTGTTCATTGTAGATGTAACTTCTCACAATTTCTTCAGCAACTTTTGTAACACACTCTTCGAATTTTGAGACATCTGATGTATCAAGTCCATAAACAGGTGGTACCTGAAGGTGTTACAATATCGGTAATTTATTTTTACTTACAGTCCATATTGCTACAGAAAGCCACCGTCACCCTTAATTTATACTTAAGCGGTCTAAAATTACGAGTATTAGTTAATAAAGTATGGAAAAATACACGGCAAATTTAAAATACAGAAATGAACGCCATTGGTGTGACGTCACGGTTTCGGCAAGTGAGTAACCAATCATTTGTCGCTGTCATTGTTTTTCAACCTATGAGTATCATCAGATCTAAAGAGTTGACGCGGAGTCCGCTACTGAGCTATCTAACTACAATAAGTTATAAGTTACGCGTCTTTTTCAACAGATGTCAACATCGCTTGACAGCGGACGTGCTGCCGCCAGCAGAATTTCGCCGTCCGAAAAACAGCAAAAGTAAAATAGAACCTTTCAAAACTTGACCGCAAAAAAACGGCGTTTAATCAACGCCATTTAATTTGAAAAGAGTACAGGCACAACCATGAATGAAATATGTATTCACACTATTCACGATGTTATACTAACGCAAATAATTGACAGATACTATAAAAAAACATGCATATTCCCTATTGTAATATTCTGACTGTTTAAAGGAACATGCAAAACAACGAAAATTAAGTACTATTGTAAAACGACCCATATAAACACAATAAAAAATTCAAAGATCTTTCGCAAACAAAACATGTTTGTTAATTCTTACCATACAGACTACAGACACTTTTCCCTTCTAAAAAAGATATATACTTATTGTATATAATATACAGGGTGGCCAAACGAGTGACTTCATAAAAAAATTAGGTTCAGGTCGAGAGGTATCCGAATTACTCCCATGTATTAGGTCCGATTCATTTTAGCTTAGGAGTTATGATTTTTTTTCGGATTCCTCAAGAATTTTTGAGTTTCGTGCTTATTTTGGCCATAACTTCGTAAATAATTGTGATAAATGCCTTTCTTTTTCGTTATTATTTAGGTAAAACTTGAGGCTTAACTATCGTAAGATCAATGTCGTCAAGTAACTAATACTTCCTTGTAAATTCAATTAAAAACGTAGAACATAACAAAAAAGTGCAACAACTTGGAATGCTTTTTAAAGATAGAAAAAACATGTTCTTCCTATGCATAAGTATCTTAAAAACCTTCTTACTTTATCAGCTATTCACCACAAAAATTTCATCAACCTAGCTTTAAATAGAACCGAACCAAAAATTAGATTACCCGCTGTTCAACGGAAATTGTAAAAACAGAAAAAAAAACGTCTGACCTTGGTTGAACAGCTGACTATTATTAAAATTTTATTTCATAATGTCTGCCTCCAACAGAAATGCACATTCCACCTACGCATGAAATTTTGCTTTAACGCTCTAAATGCTTGAGTGTTGTTTTTTATAACATGCGTCACTTCATCAATCTTATTCCTTAGTGCGTTTTCATTTGCATATTCTTGGGCAAAAGTTATATCTTTAAAATAACCCAGGTACAAAAAAATCTATGGGGTTGAGGTCAGGCGAGCGTGGAGGCCACCTTATCGGTCCGTTCCGTCCGATCCATTTGTTGGGGAACTTCGGGTGTAAGTAGTGTCGCACTATAGTTGAGTTGTGACATGGTGCGCCATCATTCTGGAAAAAGCAGGTATTTATCACAATTATTTTTGAAGTTATAGCCAAAATAAGCACGAACCTAGAAAGTTCTTGAAAAATCCGAAAAAAGAAATCATAACTCCTAAACTAAAAAAAAAATCGGGCTATATACATGAGGGTAATTTCTTTTTATGACGTCACTCGTTTGGTCACTCTGTACATTATATATATATACAGGGTGACTTCGAAGTTGAGTCATTTATTTTAACAGTGAGTAGATCTGATCAAAAGAAATGTTTTTTCCTTTACCATTTTTCTGGTAAAATTAAAGTAACAAAGTTATAGCCCTTTGGAAGTTTGAGTACCGCCCTGTCTCAATAATAATATTATGTGCTCGTGTTTGGCGACAACGGATATAATTCGCCTTATCGGTTCAACGCATCGGAAACAAAAAAGCGAAAGAATTTGGAACGATGTTTTTACAATTATTTCATTCAGTTGTATACAGTCAGTGTCAGTCGGTAGTGGATAGTGGTGTCTGTTGCGTGGCTCAAACGAAATAAAAAATGGCACACGTTTATGCGGATCGGTTTCCCAATCGAGTGCAACCAACCCCTCGTGCCTTTGTTAATGTAGTACAACGGGTTCGTGAATCATTTGACTTAAGACCTCACATATGGACGGCATGCCGGTGCTCCAAGACCTCACGATCAAATACAGGTCCGCACTGAAATACTTGTCGGGAGGATACTTTATAAAACAAGGTAAATTTTTTTTTTATTTTTACACACATATTTTGGTTTATCTTCCTTCTACAATCATTATCTGAAAATTAATGACACAACTTCAAAGTCACCCTGTATATTGTCAATTATTCGTTATGATAACTTTTCTGTTTTATCAATTACATTGTTAAATATCAGGTTAAATAACTGAATATAAATGAACCACTTTGCCATTCTGTATTAAGACCTTTTACAAAAATTAGTTCACACATACATGCAAGAATCCCTCTCCACCCCTCTGCTCAAAGCCACTGACCTTGTTAACAGTGATGAGCCACTGCCAAGAATTTCGTACTCTGGTTATAGGGTCAATAAAACATAACTAACCTGTCTGTCACTCCTACCAAGGAATCGATTGCTAACCCATCTCTTTTGTTTCCTGGCAAATCTTCTGGTCACTAGCTTCAATTGTTCAACAGCTTTAGATGATTCAGATTTTCCTTCAGATGAACATTGCTCTTTATTACTTAACATTAAGTAGTTGTGAAACTCTTTAAATCCTATTGCTTGATATATTCCTTTAGTATAATCTGGATCACTACAAACGAAAATAATAAATCTTGATTGTAGAATATAATATAGCTTACATTCAAAGTATGCTGCTCAAAATGAATGGGTAGAGTGGGTACCGAAGAATAAGATCAGCCAATGATGGGTGAAAGGGTACATGACTGGTTCAGGGTAAATTGTATTATATTGAACAGGTATAAGTCACAATTTTCACGCTTTTCCAACTCGACAAATTATGACAACAGCCTTCACATTAAATCAACGGACAGAGACAAGAGAATAATGTAAAATTCCTTGGCATATGTATAACAAATATCTGCAAATGGGAAATGCATATAGACAATATATGCAAGAAACTACTACCTCCTGTTTCTTGTATAAACCAGCTGAAGTCTTTTGTGGATAGATCTGTGATCATCATGTATTATTACTCTTACTTTCAGAGCACCATTTCCAATGGAGTAATTATCTGGGGTTCATCGAATTATATAAACAGGATATTTGTAATCCAGAAAAGGGCTATGAGGATGACGAAAGCAATAGAACACCTTGTAGAGATATGTATTTTCTTCAAGCTAAAGATACTCTGCCACTACATATTTCATCTTTTACTTTATGTTGAGAATAACTGCAGTATAAACTCCGAGGCAAAGGCTATCAATAACGAAAAGCAGTCCCAAGTACACTGGAATGAAAGTACATATTTAATAAACTACAAAAGACAATCAAATCCCCATGAATTTAATAGAATTGTCAAACAGTTACTCCTTAGTAGAGCTCATTACTTGGTCAATGAGTACCTCTGTGATAATTAATTAATTAATTATTGATTGTTGCTACAATTTTCTTGCTGCTGCCTTTGATGGAGCGCAAATGAGATTTGAATTACATTTACTTACTTAACGGCTATGAGATTTTTTGATCAGAAGGTAGTATATACAACATACTAGTATTTCAGCCAATTCCATTGTACCAGCCTTTTTCATGTTTTGTGTTATGTTCCCTAAAGTCTGACAGGTAAAAGCTTTATGAAGCCTACCTAACAATTTTCTTCAGATGCTGCAATCTGTTTCCATACTTACACATTAGTATTTAGCCTCTCTTGATTGTATTTATGATGGAATTCTAACAGTTCATTCACAAGACCTTGTTCCATCATTGAATCAACCCGCTTATTCAACCTGTCATCTAAAACATCTTGAACGCACTGCAGCCACAATACTATTGCATTAGTGAATCGTAGTCCACCTCCAGAGGTTGAAGCATCTCTTGCAGATTGTTGCTCTGCTAGTATATCACTGACCTTCTGTCCTTTATCGTAAATGATTTCAAGTGCTCTAAAATAGTACAATGAAAGAAAAAGGACTGGAGTAATAATTTTAGAGTATCAAGAATATGAATAAAATGTCTATGACCCCAAAGCCAGAAAAGTATAAGTATAAAGAGCCAAACAGTAAAAGAGGACCATAATTGCATATTACTCTTGAGATACAGACAAAACATATGACATGGCACATAAGTAGATACTGGTGCACTCTGGGCGCCCCCCACCACTTCCACTTTTTGGCCACGCCCACCACATCCACCGCGTGCTCTGATTGGCGGATCAAACGGCGGGAAATTTGAACGGGGTTGATGGTATATGTTGATTGGCGGGAACCGCTAGATCCACCGCGTGCTCTGATTGGCGGATCAAACGGCGGGAAATTTGAACGGGGTTGATGGTATATGTTGATTGGCGGGAACCGCTAGATCCACCGCGTGCTCTGATTGGTGGATCAGACGGCGGGAAGTTTGAACGGGTTGATGGTATATGTTGATTGGCGGGCCCCGTTAGATAGCGCACCCGACCGGAAGTGATTCAGACAGCCGACGATAGTAAGGTGTAGTATAACGTCTATGCGTAAGCGATGTGACTCATTTCATGTTTTGCGGTAAATATTTGCATATAGATCGATAAAAGCCCATGAATAATGATATTTATAGATGCAATTCTGCTGATTCAGTTTAAATGGAAAAACGTATAAAATTCGCGGGAAACAATGCGTATAGGATGATCTCAATAATCAACACGTCATATTCAGTGTGCATATAAAAATGGAATTGCTCATATATGTGGTGCATACAGTTAATGTTAGTTAATTTTTAACATTGATACAATATTGAAAACCTACGTCGCAAATGAGGTTAGGTTCAGGGCAGGTGTTGTCGTAGCGGTGATATGCAAGAAGTACCGGGCGGGGCTGTTAAGCATGGGTGAATGGGCAGGAAGCGCAGGCTGTCAACGAGTTAATACTGACCAACGATAACAGCGGTGACCTTGAAACACTGTGGTCAGTTAAAAAGTGGTGGGGGTAAAATCGAGATTATAAATACCTATGAATCACCGCAAATTATCTTGTCAGTTATCTGCAGCGAACAGACGTGCTCAGTTCAGATTTAGTCGCTAGTTAACGTTTTAGTTTTTAAAAAATGGAAAAATTCTTCATCGTTAAGGATTCTACTAAGAAGATTAAAAAATTTAATCTATATGGGCGAGAAGTGGAATTTAAAATACGACCTATCCCTAAAGACGTCGAACCTGTGGGATGGATCAAAGACGCTCTGGAGGAAATAGTAGCCAAAGGAACTGAACATCTCCAGCCCAGTGATCAAGTTGGATTCACTTTCTGTTCCAAAGACTTTACCCGCGGTCAAGGATGGATAGCTTTTAAAATGTTTTCCGACGTTTCAACTGAGGACATATGGGAGAAGATATCTTCCATCTATCAGTCAAATTCTGTGGGGTTGAATACCGAGACTTTTTGCTTGGGTATTACGTCCGTAAGGTTGCCTGCTGGTCGTGGTAGAGCTCAGAATTTCAATACCTTTGATGAGGAATGCGCCAAAAGAAAAGGCATTATCACCGTTAAAAACACCGATAATTTGTGTCTCCCACGAGCCCTTGTCATCGCCATGGCCCATTTGAACAAAGACAAAGATTATAGCAGAATCCGCCGTGATCGAGGAAAAATACAAGGACAAAGAGCTGTACAACTTGTGGAAAAGGCTGATATTGTTATCCCTGAGGAGGGGTGTGGAATACCTGAACTTCAAAAGCTACAACGATATCTGCAAAACTACAAAATTGTTGTATACAAGTTTGGGTGCAAAGGTCGTGACGTCATTTTTGAAGGCGTGTCCGCTGGTCCGACGCTTAACCTAATATATCACGAGGGGCACTACAGCGTCATAACATCCCTCACTGCTGCCTTTTGCTGCAGCTTTTTTTGTGAGAACTGCCACATTCCGTATAATACTAAACAAATTCATAGATGTGATAAACAATGTTATGCTTGTAAAAGATCTCCGGCCTGCCTGAAAACGAAGCACATCAAATGCAAAGAATGTAATAGAAGCTTTTATGGACAAGAATGTTTTAACGCTCATTTACCATCGGTCTGTTCTAAAATTAAAAGATGTGTAGACTGTTTTAAAGTTCACAACGGTAATGATCACATCTGCGGATATATACTTTGTAAAACATGTTATAAAAATCAACCAATTGAACATATGTGCTATATACAGCCTGACAGAAGTATTCCTAAATCAAATGATGTCTTATTAATATTTTACGATTTGGAAACCCGTCAGGAGAAGGAATTACCCAATGGATCTTTACTGCATGAGCCAAATCTATGTGTATTCAAACAATGTTGTGAATCATGTACCGATAATCCTATATGCAAGAAATGTGGCCTTCGAATACAGATTCTTCGATGTCAAGACGTCATTTCTCCATTTATGCATCATATTCTGACACTTCGTAAAAAATTCAAGAAAGTCATTGTACTGGCGCATAATGGTGGAGGATTTGATCATCAGTTTCTACTTCGTTACATTTTAGAGAAGACTAGTCTGTACCCGAATGTAATTATGAGAGGAACAAAATTAATATTGATGGAGGTAGGAAATGTAAAATTTCTGGATTCTCTCAATTATTTTCCTATGCCTCTAACTGCTCTACCCAAGGCGTTTGATTTGAAAGAGCTAAAGAAAGGATACTTTCCACATTTATTCAACACTTTGGCTCATCAGAATTATGTAGGGCCAATTCCAGCGCTCGACTTCTACGATCCCGACCATTTAAAGGAAGACGCTCGGGAAAAATTATTAAAATGGCATGGCGAAAGACAAGCGGAGGGATACGTTTTTGATTTTCAGAAAGAAATCGTTGAATACTGTATCTCCGATGTGGAAATATTGACACAGGCGTGTCTCAAATTTCGAGACCTGATGAAAACCGAAACCACAGTCGATCCCTTCCAGGAAAGCACCACTATTGCATCATGCTGTAACAAAGTCTTTAGACGCAATTTTTTAAAACCTGAGACGATCGGGGTAATTCCAAAAGGGGGCTATAGATGGCGTGAAAATCAGTCAAAAATTGCCATCCAATGGCTGTTGTGGGAGGAACATCAAAGAGGAATCAAAATTCAACACGCCGCTAAGGGTATAGAAACCATTGTTAAGGGACATAAAGTAGACGGTTTTTGTAGCGACACAAATCAAGTGTTTGAATTCCAAGGATGCTATTTTCACGGTTGCCCTCGATGTTTCAAATACAACAGAAGCAATCCTCTGCATAATGATCCGTTGAATACATTGGAAAGTCGATACGAACAATCAGTTAGCAAAGTAGAGAGACTCCGAAGCCTTGGACTAGAAGTAATTGAGATATGGGAATGTCAATTTCGAGGAATGCTAAACGATGAAATTAGAGCCTTCACAGAAGCACATCCATTGATAATCAATTTACCGATTAACCCCAGAGACGCTCTCTACGGGGGACGTACAGAAAATATCGTTGAATACTACAAGATCAAAACAAATGAATGCATAAAATATGTCGATATATGTTCCCTGTACCCCTTCATCTGTAAATATGGAAAATTTCCGGTGGGTCATCCAAAAAAAATTTACGTAGGTGAAGAATGTGTTACAGCCTCTCTGTCGCAGATGTCAGGACTTATTAAATGCCAGATTCTACCGAACCAGAACTTATATCACCCCGTTTTACCGTCAAAAATGAACAACAAATTGATGTTTGTTAACTGTCAAAAATGTGGTGAAGATTTCGTTCGAGAAGAGTGTCAGCATTCTATTCAAGAAAGAAGCCTAAAAGGAACTTGGGTGATAGAAGAGGTGCTCAAAGCTATTGAAAAAGGTTACCAGATTATAGAGACTTACGAAATATGGGAATACGATACAATTCAGCTCAGTAAAGACCAAGAGGGGTTATTTAGCGGAATGATGAACAAGTTTCTACAAATAAAACAACAAGCTTCAGGATGGCCCAAACATTGCTTAACGGATGAAGAAAAAAACCGTTATATTGATGCATTTTTGGATAGAGAAGACATAAAGCTGGAATTTTCAAAAATTATAGAGAACCCCTGTTTGAGATCGTTAGCTAAACTTATGCTGAATTCCTTTTGGGGTAAATTTGCTCAAAAAGAAAACCAAAACAAAACCTCAATAGTCAGAGACTGTGGTGAATTCTTTGATATGCTGACTAATCCTTCTATTCATGTAAATACAGTTCTCCCGGTAAACGAAGAAACCCTTCTCATAACTTGGGAATTTAGAGAAGAGGCCTATGACGTTTCTTCAACGGTTAACGTTGTATTGGCTTCATATGTCACGGCCCTAGCTAGACTAAAATTATATTCATTCTTGGAGAAAGTGGAAGAAAGGGCAGTTTACGTAGATACAGATTCATGTATTTATATCTCTCGTAAGGGATTAGACGACATATCTACAGGCGACTTCATAGGTGATATGACCGATGAGCTCAATGGGGGTTTCATATCAGAGTTTGTTTCTGGAGGACCTAAGAACTACGCCTACAAATATACTACTTTGTCTGGAGAGGAACAGATCGTATGTAAAGTAAAAGGCATATCACTCAACTACAAGGCATCCCAAGTAGTCAATTTTGAGAAAATAAAAGACATGGTGCTGAAGAAATCTGATCCTGTTTCTGTACTTTCTCGACAGCTACGACGTACAAGAGAGCATGCAGTAGTAACAGTCGAGTTTCCTAAGGTATACAAGATAACTTCAATGAAAAGGAAATTCTATGAAGATCATACCTCTGTACCATTTGGATTTAAGAAAATAAAGTATTGATTTATTAATGTATGTAAATATTTTTTAATAAACATGTAAAATAAAATGTATGCAAATGATTTTTTGTTTTTTATTTCCCGCCTAATTGAAAAATATTTTTGCACCCGAAATTGTTCAGCCTTTTTACTCCATATAAAATATTTAAAAGTATGCATTGTTATTATTAAACGCCTGCAGTAATATACACCAAAAAAAATTGAGAAGCAGTGTAACCATGTGGAACTTTGTATAATCACAAAAAAACATATCTTGGAAAATAAAAAATACAGCAGATTCATAAGCAGTGTAGAGAGGAAACTACGTAAAAGTAATCGATTATTACTAATAAAATAGAGTTTTGAATTCCTATTTTTACAATAATAATCATTTTACTATCTTACGTGTTGGGCACTGCACTGCACGGGTACCAACACTGTACTGCACGGGCACGAAAAATTGAGAAGCATGATAACCATGTAGAACTTCGTATCACTACGTAAATGGTTATTACGAAAAGTAGAAATAAAAACTATATTTTCGATAATAGCTATACTATTTTTTATGAGCACCGAAAAAATTGAGAAGCACAATAACCTCATAGAACTTCGAAACAGCACCAGAGACAACCGAAGGCTACAGAAAAAAACACATACTGAAAAGGCATAACATCTATCAGCGCTGGTATCCGATAATACTGTTTCCTTTGACATTCGTTGGGATATGAAAACACATATTTGCTTCCCACCGTTATAACGGAAATAATAGTTACTGCAAAAGCAGTTTCACGATAAGACCATACATTAATCTACAAAGTTGATAATAAAACATATGTACTATTAAAATGCAGATATTTTTAAAATTATACAATTAAAAAATCAAAATAATATATTATAAATGGTAGGGGATACAGGGTAAACACCGAAATATACTTAATTTAGAATAGTTACTTATAATCTCCTCAGTTCTTTGGTCAGCCGTATCGACAATTTACCGGTGGGTCCTCTATTTTTGTGCATGTAAAAGGTTAGACTATGGCGCTAGCAAAAAAAACAAAATGCAACAAAGTAGAGTCACTTAATATTCTTGTTGAAATTACGGATAGAATATGGTAGAAAGTAACAATCAGATATTGTAGAAGCCATGTAATTGTTTAATTGTTGAGGAAAAAGTATTTTTCATACGCTGACCATGTTTATGTCCGCTTGGTACGCGACCAGATCTTTTCCAAACCTTTGCCCGTAGGGTTCATGAGCCTACGACCAAATGTGTCGTCGAAGGGGCATTTTTGGCCAAATTCGGTCGAAACCGATGCTGCGTTCGTACCCTAGAGCCTACGAACAGTGACTCAAACTTAATTTTAATTGATATGCAAAGATCTGGCTAGAATGCTTGAGCTAGTGATTATATGCAATTTATCGGTGACGAGCTTTCCTCTAGCATATCTTGATTTATTCAAGCGAATCAATGAGAAACTAGTGAATAAAATTACCTGACAGCCATAGTACAAGTTGGTATATCTACACCTTCTCTTACATTTGGCGCCACTAAAATGTTAATCTCCTTGTTTCTAAAAACGATCAAGTACTTATCTGTTCTTCTTATTAATCGGAAGTGATTCTACGGTGCTATTAAAAGAGTTTCCGTTATATCCCACAACGAAATCCGGCTTTATATGTCTGAACTCTGGTACATGTTCACTCAAATCTTTCAGTACATGGTGCAATATTTTTGGCAGTTGATCTTTCCTTCGTGAATATTAAACCACAAATGTCTTCGTTTGAAGATGAACTGTTGAAAAGTGTTACGTTTATATTAGTATTAATATTTATGACATTTACTTTTTTAAAATAGTTAAATACTACGATAAACTGGGAATGTGGGATGAAGCAGAAATGTTTCTGTAACGCAATTTAGGTATGTATAGCAAGTCTTACGCAAGACAATAATAAAAACAGATAGAATTCGAGGGCGATTCTTGGAAGAAAAATTCATAGTATTTCTAAGGCAACACCGACCGGAGTGCTATAATTTTAGCATACATTTACAGGTTATAGGTCTAATGATAAATAGAAAGTGATTAAAATTTTAACTTCAATTTTCGTAAAATAGCTGAGATATGCCATCTTGCAGTAGCCTGAAATGAAATACCCGACAGGTTACCCATCACCTGATAGTCTGTGGTTCTCGCCGCTAGATGACGCTACATACAAACGTCATCTGTCAAACGTTATGTGTATCATTGATAAGTGTGAGTTGTGTCTCTAAGCGCTAGATGGTGTCGATGTCGCACTGGTGTCGTAGAGTGACCCACATACAGGGGTCGATAGAAATTTTTGGGGCCCTACCGACGGGTCGATGAACCGACGGTATAACGTCAGATCGAAATAAGCTCCATTCACATGGGAGGTGTGTGTGGAATTGCTCGTGGGAGACACGGACCTTGTCGTATATAGCAAGACGTGTCCTAAAATGGTGATACCCATTGGTCGCTCAGCCATACAGGTCGGTCAGACAGAAGTTTTTGGGACCGGGGTGCTCTGATTGGTGGATCAGACGGCGGGAAATTTGAACGGTGTTGATGGTATAGCTGAATGGTGGACGGCGGGGTCGGGTGCGTTGGTAATCACCTATGTCGCAAATGAGGTTAGATAGATAGTCGTTCAGTGAAGGTGTTGTCGTAGCGGTGATATGCAAGAAGTACTGCTCGCGGGGGTGTCAACGAGTTAATATTGGCCAACGATAACAGCGGTGACCCTGGAACACTGTTGTCACACGGTTGCAAAAGATGACAGGTTATCTCTTAATTTTCGTAAACAACGATTTTTCTAAAGTGGTAAAAACAGGTCGAAATTTTAAATACCTATGAATCACCGCAAATTATCTTGTCAGTTATCTGCTGCGAACAAAACATGCTCAGCTCAGACTTATCTAAAAAGTGGTGGGAAAATCGATATTATAAAAATATTTATGAATCACCGCAAATTCTCTTAGACGTGCTCTTATCAGTTCAGACTTAGTTAAAACTGGAGGGTAAAATCGAGATTATAAATACCTATGAATCACCGCAAATTACCTTGTCAGTTATCTGCAGTGAACAGACGTGCTCAGTTCAGACTTAGCAATTCCCAACGCTCCTCCGTGGCCATTCCCCTTACGCTCTCGCGAGTGCGCGCATGCGCATGCGGCTCGTTCTGGTCTATAGACATATGATCGCTAATGATCTTGAAGAAAGATGTCCTGATACACGAACCGCCAGAGGTACATCAGAAGTAATGTTAGTATTGTGTGTGCGTGTTTTTTGAACACGCTAAGTCGTGATGTACATCACGTGACGTACGTCACGTGACCTACGTGACGTACGTGTGACAGGTGACGTGCGTCACGTGACACGTGACGCACGTGGCACGTGACGTGCGTCACGTGACACTTGACGCACGTGGCGTACGTCACGTGACACGTGACGTGCACACTTTGTTCAAAAATACCAAAAAGATGTCTTGATAGCCCGAACCGCCAGAGGTACAACATCAGAAGTAATGTTAGTGCGTGGTTGAGGTTCAAAACTTTGCGTGTTCAAAAAAAACGTACCTAGACCAAAAGTCATTCTAGACCAGTCACTCTAGACCAAAGTACAAAAAAAAACGCCGTTTTTCAACGCCTTTTTTGTCACCATCCCCCTTAGTAGCGCGCATGCGCATGGGGCTCGTTCTGCAGGTGCTGGTGCTGGCGCGGGCGTACTACGGGGGGTGTAGATAGCGTTTGTGGTAAGGGTTGGGGTAGGTCTTGTTCTCTTACCACTATCCCAAGGTACACAACAAACAAACTTACTCGTGCGCGCATTTACCTACCCCCAACCCTTACCACAAACGCTATCTACACCCCCCGTAGTACGCCCGCGCCAGCACCAGCACCTGCAGAACGAGCCCCATGTGCATGCGCGCTACTAAGGGGAATGGTGACAAAAAGGCGTTGAAAAACGGCGTTTTTTTTTGTACTTTGGTCTAGAGTGACTGGTCTAGAATGACTTTTGGTCTAGGTACGTTTTTTTTTGAACACGCTAAGTTTTGAACCTCAACCACGCACTAACATTACTTCTGATGTTGTACCTCTGGCGGTTCGGGCTATCAAGACATCTTTTTGGTATTTTTGAACAAAGTGTGCACGTCACGTGTCACGTGACGTACGCCACGTGCGTCAAGTGTCACGTGACGCACGTCACGTGCCACGTGCATCACGTGTCACGTGACGCACGTCACCTGTCACACGTACGTCACGTAGGTCACGTGACGTACGTCACGTGATGTACATCACGACTTAGCGTGTTCAAAAAACACGCACACACAATACTAACATTACTTCTGATGTACCTCTGGCTGTTCGGGTATCAGGACATCTTTCTTCAAGATCATTAGCGATCATATGTCTATAGACCAGAACGAGCCGCATGCGCATGCGCGCACTCGCGAGAGGGTAAGGGGAATGGCCACGGAGGAGCGTTGGGAATTGCTAAGTCTGAACTGAGCACGTCTGTTCGCTGCAGATAACTGACAAGGTAATTTGCGGTGACTCATAGGTATTTATAATCTCGATTTTACCCTCCACTTTTAACTAAGTCTGAACTGATAAGAGCACGTCTAAGAGAATTTGCGGTGATTCATAAATATTTTTATAATATCGATTTTCCCACCACTTTTTAGATAAGTCTGAGCTGAGCATGTTTTGTTCGCAGCAGATAACTGACAAGATAATTTGCGGTGATTCATAGGTATTTAAAATTTCGACCTGTTTTTACCACTTTAGAAAAATCGTTGTTTACGAAGATTAAGAGATAACCTATCATCTATTGCAACCGTGTGACAACAGTGTTCCAGGGTCACCGCTGTTATCGTTGGCCAGTATTAACTCGTTGACACCCCCGCGAGCAGTACTTCTTGCTACTGCTACGACAACACCTTCGCTGAACGACTATCTATCTAACCTCATTTGCGACATAGGTGATTACCAACGCACCCGACTCCGCCGTCCACCATTCAACTATACCATCAACACCGTTCAAATTTCCCGCCGTCTGATCCACCAATCAGAGCACCCCGGTCCCAAAAACTTCTGTCTGACCGACCTGTATGGCGGAGCGACCAATGGGTAGCACCATTTTAGGACACGTCTTGGTATATACGACAAGGTGCCGTGTCTCCCACGAGCAGTTCCACACACACCTCCCATGTGAATGGAGCTTATTTCGATCTGACGATATACCGTCGGTTCATCGACCCGTCGGTACATCGGCCCGTCGGTAGGGCCCCAAAAATTTCTATCGACCCCTGTATGTGGGTCACTCTACGACACCAGTGCGACATCGACACCATCTAGCGCTTAGAGACACAACTCACACTTATCAATGATACACATAACGTTTGACAGATGACGTTTGTATGTAGCGTCATCTAGAGGCGAGAACCCAGACTATCAGGTAATCGATAACCTGTCGGGTATTTCATTCTAGGGCTACTGCAAGATGGCATATCTCAGCTATTTTACGAAAATTGAAGTTAAAATTTTAATCACTTTCTATTTATCATTAGACCTATAACCTGTAAATGTATGCTAAAATTATAGCACTCCGGTCGGTGCTTGCCTTAGAAATACTATGAATTTTTCTTCCAAGAATCGCCCTCAAATTCTATCTGTTTTTATTATTGTCTTGCGTAAGACTTGCTATACATACCTAAATTGGGTTACAGAAACATTTCTGCTTCATCCCACATTCCCAGTTTATCGTAGTATTTAACTATTTTAAAAAAGTAAATGTCATAGATATTAATACTAATATAAACGTCACACTTTTCAACAGTTCATCTTCAAACGAGGAAATTTGTGGTTTAGTATTCACGAAGGAAAGATCAACTGCCAAAAATATTGCACCATGTACTGAAAGATTTGAGTGAACATGTACCAGAGTTCAGACATATAAAGCCGGATTTCGTTGTGGGATATAACGGAAACTCTTTTAATAGCACCGTAGAATCACTTCCGATTAATAAGAAGAACAGATAAGTACTTGATCGTTTTTAGAAACAAGGAGATTAACATTTTAGTGGCGCCAAATGTAAGAGAAGAAGGTGTAGATATACCAACTTGTACTATGGCTGTCAGGTAATTTTATTCACTAGTTTCTCATTGATTCGCTTGAATAAATCAAGATATGCTAGAGGAAAGCTCGTCACCGATAAATTGCATATAATCACTAGCTCAAGTGTTCTAGCAAGATCTTTGCAAATCAATTAAAATTAAGTTTGAGTCGCTGTCCGTAGGCTCTAGCCTAGGGTACGAACGCAGCATCGGTTTCGACCGAATTTGGCCAAAAATGCCCCTTCGACGTCGCATTTGGTCGTCGGCTCATGAACCCTACGGGCAAAGGTTTGGAAAAAATCTGGTCGCGTACCAAGCGGATATAAACATGGTCAGCGTATGAAAAATACTTTTTCCTCAACAATAAACAATTACATGGCTTCTACAATATCTGATTGTTACTTTCTACCATATTCTATCCGTAATTTCAACAAGAATATTAAGTGACTCTACTTTGTTGCATTTTGTTTTCTTTTGCTAGCGC
The DNA here is from genome assembly GCA_963669975.1 of Acanthoscelides obtectus. Lineage (NCBI taxonomy): Eukaryota > Metazoa > Arthropoda > Insecta > Coleoptera > Chrysomelidae > Acanthoscelides > Acanthoscelides obtectus. The sequence continues at coordinate 69,461,299 of CAVLJG010000008.1, forward strand.
CATAGTCTAACCTTTTACATGCACAAAAATAGAGGACCCACCGGTAAATTGTCCAAACGGCTGACCAAAGAACTGAGGAGATTATAAGTAACTATTCTAAATTAAGTGTATTTCGGTGTTTACCCTGTATCCCCTGCCATTTATAATATATTATTTTGATTTTTTAATTGTATAATTTTAAAAATATCTGCATTTTAATAGTACATATGTTTTATTATCAACTTTGTAGATTAATGTATGGTCTTACCGTGAAGCTGCTTTTGCAGTAACCATTATTTCCGTTATAACGGTGGAAAGCAAATATGTGTTTTCATATCCCAACGAATGTCAAAGGAAACAGTATTTTCGAATACCAGCGCTGATAGATGTTATGCCTTTTCAGTATGTGTTTTTTTCTGTAGCCTTCGGTTGTCCCTGGTGCTGTTTCGAAGTTCTACGAGGTTATCGTGCTTCTCAATTTTTTCGGTGCTCATAAAAAATAGTATAGCTATTATCGAGAATAGAGTTTTTATTTCTACTTTTCGTAATAACCATTTTATTCTTTACGTAGTGATACGAAGTTCTACATGGTTATCATGCTTCTCAATTTTTCGTGCCCGGGCAGTACAGTGTTGGTACCCGTGCAGTGCAGTGCCAAACACGTAAAGTAGTAAAGTGATTATTATTGCAAAAATAGGAATTCAAAACTCTATTTTATTAGTAATAATCGATTACTTTTACGTAGTTCCCTCTCTACACTGCTTATGAATCTGCTGTATTTTTTATTTTTCAAGGTATGTTTTTTTTGTGATTATACAAAGTTCTACATGGTTATACTGCTTCTCAATTTTTTTTGGTGTATATTACTGCAGGCGTTTAATAATAAGAATGCATACTTTTAAATATTTTTATATGGAGTAAAAAGGCTGAACAATTTTGGGTGCAAAAATATTTTTCAATTAGGCGGGAAATAAAAAACAAAAAATCATTTGCATACATTTTATTTTACATGTTTATTAAAAAATATTTACATACATTAACAAATCAATATTTTATTTTCTTAAATCCAAATGGTACAGAGGTATGATCTGCATAGAATTTCCTTTTCATTGAAGTTATCTTGTATACCTTAGGAAACTCGACTGTTACTACTGCATGCTCTCTTGTACGTCGTAGCTGTCGAGAAAGTACAGAAACAGGAACAGATTTCTTCAGCACCATGTCTTTTATTTTCTCAAAATTGACCACTTGGGATGCCTTGTAGTTGAGTGATATGCCTTTTACTTTACATACGATCTGTTCCTCTCCAGACAAAGTAGTATATTTGTAGGCGTAGTTCTTAGGTCCTCCAGAAACAAACTCTGATATGAAACCCCCATTGAGCTCATCGGTCATATCACCTATGAAGTCGCCTGTAGATATGTCGTCTAATCCCTTACGAGAGATATAAATACATGAATCTGTATCTACGTAAACTGCCCTTTCTTCCACTTTCTCCAAGAATGAATATAATTTTAGTCTAGCTAGGGCCGTGACGTATGAAGCCAATACAACGTTAACCGTTGAAGAAACGTCATACACCTCTTCTCTAAATTCCCAAGTTACGAGAAGGGTTTCTTCGTTTACCGGGAGAACTGTATTTACATGAATAGAAGGATTAGTCAGCATATCAAAGAATTCACCACAGTCTCTGACTATCGAGGTTTTGTTTTGGTTTTCTTTTTGAGCAAATTTACCCCAAAAAGAATTCAGCATAAGTTTAGCTAACGATCTCAAACAGGGGTTCTCTATAATTTTTGAAAATTCCAGCTTTATGTCCTCTGTATCCAAAAATGCATCAATATAACGGTTTTTTTCTTCATCCGTTAAGCAATGTTTGGGCCATCCTGAAGCTTGTTGTTTTATTTGTAGAAACTTGTTCATCATTCCGCTAAATAACCCCTCTTGGTCTTTACTGAGCTGAATTGTATCGTATTCCCATATTTCGTAAGTCTCTATAATTTGGTAACCTTTTTCAATAGCTTTGAGCACCTCTTCTATCACCCAAGTTCCTTTTAGGCTTCTTTCTTGAATAGAATGCTGACACTCTTCTCGAACGAAATCTTCACCACATTTTTGACAGTTAACAAACATCAATTTGTTGTTCATTTTTGACGGTAAAACGGGGTGATATAAGTTCTGGTTCGGTAGAATCTGGCATTTAATAAGTCCTGACATCTGCGACAGAGAGGCTGTAACACATTCTTCACCTACGTAAATTTTTTTTGGATGACCCACCGGAAATTTTCCATATTTACAGATGAAGGGGTACAGGGAACATATATCGACATATTTTATGCATTCATTTGTTTTGATCTTGTAGTATTCAACGATATTTTCTGTACGTCCCCCGTAGAGAGCGTCTCTGGGGTTAATCGGTAAATTGATTATCAATGGATGTGCTTCTGTGAAGGCTCTAATTTCATCGTTTAGCATTCCTCGAAATTGACATTCCCATATCTCAATTACTTCTAGTCCAAGGCTTCGGAGTCTCTCTACTTTGCTAACTGATTGTTCGTATCGACTTTCCAATGTATTCAACGGATCATTATGCAGAGGATTGCTTCTGTTGTATTTGAAACATCGAGGGCAACCGTGAAAATAGCATCCTTGGAATTCAAACACTTGATTTGTGTCGCTACAAAAACCGTCTACTTTATGTCCCTTAACAATGGTTTCTATACCCTTAGCGGCGTGTTGAATTTTGATTCCTCTTTGATGTTCCTCCCACAACATCCATTGGATGGCAATTTTTGACTGATTTTCACGCCATCTATAGCCCCCTTTTGGAATTACCCCGATCGTCTCAGGTTTTAAAAAATTGCGTCTAAAGACTTTGTTACAGCATGATGCAATAGTGGTGCTTTCCTGGAAGGGATCGACTGTGGTTTCGGTTTTCATCAGGTCTCGAAATTTGAGACACGCCTGTGTCAATATTTCCACATCGGAGATACAGTATTCAACGATTTCTTTCTGAAAATCAAAAACGTATCCCTCCGCTTGTCTTTTGCCATGCCATTTTAATAATTTTTCTCGAGTGTCTTCTTTTAAATGGTCGGGATCGTAGAAGTCGAGCGCTGGAATTGGCCCTAGATAATTCTGATGAGCCAAAGTGTTGAATAGATGTGGAAAGTATCCTTTCTTTAGCTCTTTCAAATCAAACGCCTTGGGTAGAGCAGTTAGAGGCATAGGAAAATAATTGAGAGAATCCAGAAATTTTACATTTCCTACCTCCATCAATATTAATTTTGTTCCTCTCATAATTACATTTGGGTACAGACTAGTCTTCTCTAAAATGTAACGAAGTAGAAACTGATGATCAAATCCTCCACCATTATGCGCCAGTACAATGACTTTCTTGAATTTTTTACGAAGTGTCAGAATATGATGCATAAATGGAGAAATGACGTCTTGACATCGAAGAATCTGTAATCGAAGGCCACATTTCTTGCATATAGGATTATCGGTACATGATTCACAACATTGTTTGAATACACATAGATTTGGCTCATGAAGTAAAGATCCGTTGGGTAATTCCTTCTCCTGACGGGTTTCCAAATCGTAAAATATTAATAAGACATCATTTGATTTTGGAATACTTCTGTCAGGCTGTATATAGCACATATGTTCAATTGGTTGATTTTTATAACATGTTTTACAAAGTATATGTCCGCAGATGTGATTATTACCGTTGTGAACTTTAAAACAGTCTACACATCTTTTAATTTTAGAACAGACCGATGGTAAATGAGCGTTAAAACATTCTTGTCCATAAAAGCTTCTATTACATTCTTTGCATTCGATGTGCTTCGTTTTCAGGCAGGCCGGAGATCTTTTACAAGCATAACATTGTTTATCACATCTATGAATTTGTTTATTATTATACGGAATGTGGCAGTTCTCACAAAAATAGCTGCAGCAAAAGGCAGCAGTGAGGGATGTTATGACGCTGTAGTGCCCCTCGTGATAGATTAGGTTAAGCGTCGAACCAGTGGACACGCCTTCAAAAATGACGTCACGACCTTTGCACCCAAACTTGTATACAACAATTTTGTAGTTTTGCAGATATCGTTGTAGCTTTTGAAGTTCAGGTATTCCACACCCCTCCTCAGGGATAACAATATCAGCCTTTTCCACAAGTTGTGCAGCTCTTTGTCCTTGTATTTTTCCTCGATCGAGGCGGATTCTGCTATAATCTTTGTCTTTGTTCAAATGGGCCATGGCGATGACAAGGGCTCGTGGGAGACACAAATTATCGGTGTTTTTAACGGTGATAATACCTCTTCTTTTGGTGCATTCCTCATCAAAAGTATTGAAATTCTGACCTCTACCACGACCAGCAGGCAACCTTATGGACGTAACTCCCAAGCAAAAAGTCTCGGTATTCAACCCCACAGAATTTGACTGATAGATGGAAGATATCTTCTCCCATATGTCCTCATTTGAAACGTCGGAAAACGATTTAAAAGCTATCCACCCTTGACCGCGGGTAAAGTCTTTGGAACAGAAAGTGAATCCAACTTGATCACTGGGCTGGAGATGTTCAGTTCCTTTGGCTACTATTTCCTCCAGAGCGTCTTTGATCCATCCCACAGGTTCGACGTCTTTAGGGATAGGTCGTATTTTAAATTCCACTTCTCGCCCATATAGATTAAATTTTTTAATCTTCTTAGTAGAATCCTTAACGATGAAGAATTTTTCCATTTTTTTAAAAACTAAAACGTTAACTAGCGACTAAATCTGAACTGAGCACGTCTGTTCGCTGTAGCTAACTGACAAGATAATTTGCGATGATTCATAGGTATTTATAATCTCAATTATACCCCCACCACTTTTTAACTGACCACAGTGTTCCAAGGTCACCGCTGGCCGGTATTAACTAGTTGACAGCCTGCGCTCCCTGCCCATTCACCCATGCTTGACAGCCCCGCCCGGTACTTCTTGCATATCACAGCTACGACTACACCGGCGCTGAACCTAACCTCATTTGCGACGTAGGTGATTGCCTTGTTGGAATCTATTAGATACACAATATAGACTGTACTATGTTTTCAATATTGTATCAATGTTAAAAATTAACTAACATTAACTGTATGCACCACATATGAGCAATTCCATTTTTATATGCACACTGAATATGACGTGATGACTATTGAGATCATCCTATACGCATTGTTCTCCGCGAATTTTATACGTTTTTCCAATTAAACTGAATCCGCAGAATTGCATCTATAATTACCAGTATTCATCGGCTTTTATCGATCTATATGCAAATATTTACCGCAAAACATGAAATGAGTCACATCACTTACGCATAGACGTTATACTACACCTTACTATCGTTGGCTGTCTGAATCACTTCCGGTCGGGTGCGGCATCTAGCCCGCTAATCAACATATACCATCAACCCCGTTCAAATTTCCCGCCGTCTGATCCGCCAATCAGAGCACGCGGTGGATCTAGCGGTTCCCGCCAATCAACATATACCATCAACCCCGTTCAAATTTCCCGCCGTCTGATCCGCCAATCAGAGCACGCGGTGGGCGTGGCCAAAGTGGAAGTGGTGGGGGGTGTCCATAGTAGCCCATATTCTACTGGCAATTTGGACAAATTTTTTATATTTTGCTGGAAGATCTATATAGATGTCATTAGCATATGATCATCTGATCAAGGAGGTCAGCCATTGATGTGCTAGTAGCACTGTCGGCATTGAACATTTTTTTTATTAAAAAGGGCTTCGTACCGAGCCCCTCAGTACAATTTTCATAGCATCTTGTGGTATTATTTCTTTATGTTGTACGTCAGTAGAACTGTCATATCTGAGTAGCTCGTCAAACTCTGTCCCTAACCCCATACGTAAGTAAAGCAGAAAACCCATAGTATTTTTACTTTCACGAAAAAACATGTCACTGGTCCCTCTATAACCAAAGTACTGCTCGGATTTGGATGCAATTCTTACATAAGGGTACTACTACTACGTCAAGGGCGAAAATTCTTTGTAGCTTTTGAAATAAAAATATCTGAATCGTCACTTTTTGATGCTTCAGAAGGTACTGATCATTTTTGAAAAAGTTTTTAGTGACTAAAAATTAGCGGGTGGGAGTTGTAGGGGGGACAGAAGGGTATATCTCAATTATTTGATGTAATTATATTTATATGCTACCAGCCCCGGTAGTACAACGCACCTATTAGCCCTTTTTGATACATCATAGGTTTCCCCGTACATTTGTCTTTAGAACTTTAAAACTGATGAAGAAATGTTTTCGATACGCGTCTCATTTTGATATCTGAGCTTAGTGTTCGGCGTAACGGTCTGCTTGATTGATCTGCTCGTACTCCGGCGGAGCTTCGTTGGGCGCTGCCGCGTCTGACGATATGGGAAGGGGCAACGTTGCCAGCTGGAGGGTAACTACCGGTAGGGTAGGGAAAAGATATATATGGGCCTGTTTGATTTGACTTGATCCGTTCAATTCCCTATATGCTCGTAACTATCTTTTTCTCAAGGAGTTTAACTTGTGCTGAACTTAATCAGTTATGAACTGATGGCAGCGTTGTGTAGGAAGTGCAGAGTCAGCCTACTTGACGCCTTTTTTTCATACTGAAGAAGCCGCGTAGGCAGAAACCTAAATGCCAGTGCTGCGTGACTCCTATAAGGAACTTGAAGCCGCGTTGTTAATCCGATTTTTGTACTGCTAAGGGTTAGCAGAACTGGGAAAATACTCATTAGGCAGATTGTTCCACAACACTACAGACAAAAGAACGGTAGTACCGGTCAGTTCCGAATATACGAAGTTCGACAGAGTTGGGATGGGAGGCAGAAGCCTGGCGAGTCCGTCTGGCATGCTTAAGCCGCATCATGGAGGAGAGCTCTGATGAGCAAAGCCCGTTGGTAAAGCGGTAGAAGTGCATGAGGTTGCCGATCGCTGGCTGGCGCCAAAGGATCTGGAGATTATCCGTTAGAGAAATGAAACAACCCTAAACGAAACAGCACCGAGTAAGGAAAATGTAGTTGGGGCGGCAGCACCCCAAACCTGTGAGCAGTACTAAAGGCTAGATCTTACCTGGACCTTGCACCAGAGTGTGATGCTTTCATCAGTGAAGAAAGCGCTACTTGTCTTCTTTTCTCCAGCTTATCAGAAAAGATCGGCTTGCCACACTGAATGCCTGCATGTAGAGTGCTGTCATCGGCAAAGCTGTGGATCGGATTAATTATACAGAATAGAAGGTCGTTGGTAAGTAATAGAAACAATGTTGGGCCTAATAGCGATATCTGGGGAACACCCGGCATTTTTGAAATGACAACCTTTTCTATGAACGGACAAGTGTCGCCTACTATCATAGGCAAGGCATCAATAAGGGGAACACTGCCTGTTTATCAAACTACCAGCTTTGGTATACTATGCAAAAGTTACATAATCTAAACACAAGCGAGTATTGCTGGGTGGCAGCAGTGTTACCTGGTACTATGTTTTGTTTTCGGTATCTCTGAGAAAAGTCCTACACTATACTGATGATTGCTCACAAGCATAAAGCGTTGTATGCGGTTGGTGATGGCCGCAAAGACGAAAAGCAAACAGATCCTATCCAGCCTGCCTATTTCTTTGTTTGACTGTCCTATTATGCGTAATATAATCTTTTTACTATGTAACGACGAGCATCATATTATTGTGTATTTAGGTAGACCATCTGAATGGATAGGTTAGCAAAATTCGTATTCTAACACTAATGCACTGCATTACTTTGGTCAACTTTATGCTAGGCTAAATCTTGACGTCCATATTTCTGTTGCCAGTTTCTTGGTTTGATCTACTGACAGGTGTTAAGTTCATGATACACTGATAACTGCGAATATGGAAAGCTCTTCCAAGCATTTTCTAGCTACTCTTAAAAAAAAACAAACAAGTTTGGCCATAAAGCGTGAGCATGTCACCCAATTTGTTCAGTGGACTTCTACGTGATCACACACATCAATAATTTTACTGTCGTTCTGGCTACATGGTCAGTAAATATCACATTCCTTAACAAATTCTGATGAATCATAGTAAATATGAATCGCCTCAGGGAAGCAAATACTTCAGAGTGTTTTTAAACGGATGGCGACGATCCAAAGGAAATATCAGATGACAGATACTGTGTACGAGGGATGCCTTTTAAGTTTTGCATATAGAAACATAGTAGGCCGCGCGGATCGAGCGTCAGTACTGAATCTTAACCTCACTCTTCAGTAAACTTAAATTCAAAGTTTCACAACAATACGTGCAGTGTTCTCACTACAGTGAATTTTTAAAAGTAACCAAGTCATTAGAAAAACTGAACTCAGCCGAGAACATCTTCGCGTCATAATTTATTACAACTAGAGGCAATTATCGCAACAAGAATGCCTTGCTGAGTTACTGTCTGTTTTCGGCAACGAAGCGCCACATCAGTCGACAATTTCCCGTTGGTATGGAGAATTCAAACATGGACGGGTGAGTCTTAGCGACGATCCCAGGGTGGGTGCGCCAAAAACGGCAGTCACCCAAGAAAACGTCGATGCTGTGCGCAAACTCATTGAAGATAGACATGTGACATATTGCGAGATTGAGGCGTCCTTGAAGATCTCAAAGATCTCAATTCAAAAAATTTCACTTGAATAATTAGGAGCAAGAAAATTGGTTTCTCGTTAGATACCCCACCTGTTGACTGACGAGCAGAAAGCGGTCAGAGTTAATTGGTGTCAAAAAACGCTTGATCATTTCAATTCCGGAAACTCAAAAAAATGTATACAGCATTGTTAGTGGTGCTGAATCGTGGGTTTACTGTTATGAACCAGAAAAATAAACGACAGTCGGCTGTTTGGGTGTTCCAAGGTGAAGAAAAGCCAACAAAAGTCATCCGTTCTCGAAGTGTTTCGAAAAAGATGGTCGCGACATTTGTGCAAAAATTCCTCTTAATGAGCACAGAACTGTTACTGCGGATTGGTATACCACCATTTGTTTGCCAAAAGTCATCACCGAGCTTCGAAAAATCAACCACGAACGAAGAATCATCCTCCACCAAGACAATGCAAGCTCGCACACAGCCCAAAAAACAAGGCAGTATTTAATGGAAGAAAACGTGGAATTATTGGACCATCTTCCATATAATCCCGATCTAAGTCCTAACGATTTCTGTACTTTCCCGAAAATTAAAAACAGACTGCGTGGTCAAAGGTTCTAGTCACCAGAAGAAGCTGTTGACGCTTTCAAAAATGCCGTTTTGGATCTGCCAGCAAAAGAGTGGAATAAGTGCTTCGAAAATTGGTTTGAGCGCATGCAGATGTATATTAATCTCCGTGGAGAATACTTCAAAAACAATAAAGTCATTTAAAACTACCTACCGTGTTGTTTTTTCCATATGCCAAACTTAAAAGACATCCCCCGTATAAGGCAGCCAATATAATAATGATACATTTTCAATCAATCCAAATAGAAAAAAGTGTTTATATATCACTGAATTGGCATTTTTAATCGTGTAACTTTAGTGTGAAGGAAAACAGACCAACCAACTGATTTGTAGTTGTAGACGTAATATCTTAAAAGCCATTACAAATCCATTGTTGTCAGATGTAACTTTATTTAAGCTAAGTTTTCGCCAAGACTGGTGTGGTGCCACACAAACTCAATTTCAGGTCCATGCGGATTACCTTTGCGAAGTGGTAAATTTGAGAGGTGCGGTGCAACCGAAAATGAGCTGTCTAGAGCAGAACTTGTACTTCCCGACGGCCCTTGTATATCGCCATATAGTAGGCCTGCAACGTAAAACATCAAGCTAATGCTCCCAAAGGACTCAGTGAACCGTAGTGAATGATTAGCAGCACGACTCAAGCTACCTTCCCTGGAATTTATAGCGGTGTCTGTATACCGATGTTCAAGGCAAAACCTTGGCAAAGCGACCACTGCGCCATAAATGTCAGCCTGTAAACAAAGATCCATGAATCATGTTGAGGGTGCTTATGTATGGCTCATACGGTCTCTTATCAAATAATTAATTAGCCATTATATGCGTATGTGATGTATACAGTAAACAACAGACAGATGTGACCTTACATGGATTCCTGATTTTGATTGAAGGTTATTTTCGCATTGTCAAGATAGACTCAGTCAGAAGAAAGATCGAAAAAACGAAATCGAAATGAAGCTAAACAATTTTCAAAGGATTTCGGAAGGTTTCAACCTGAGTTATCTCCTTAACAGAAATGAAGATGATAGGTATATTATATTAATGCGATATTGTTTTTGAGGGCCTCTTTCCCTATTAGTGTTATTTTGGATTATTTCGAAAATTCGTATTTCAGTTACCATAGAATCAATACACTTTTATAGACAAGCTTTTATTTGGCTGTTAATAAAATAAACTAAAAATTTAAAAATATTTTTGGACATGTTTTAACAATGAAGAAGCTTCAATACAAGTTTTCAAATAAAGGCGTTTTACATCCTGTCAGAATGTAACACGCTTTTATTTGGGATAAAGGAGCTTCATTTTCGTTCCAATATTTCCAATCGGAATAACTAATTTTTACATTTATAGTTCATTTTATTAACAGCTGAATAAAAGCTTGTTTTTGAAAAAGTATTTTTTATTTTCTACTTTCAGTATCTATGATGTCAAGTAACTAGTTCAGGAATTTATGTATAATACTTAATGACTTTATTAATAAGACTTCATAAAACTTCTCACTCTATTTGGATTATTGAATTTCAATAGATATAAATCATACATATAACGATAAATCCATATTTTGGGACTAACGTCATATGAAATTTAGAATGGCAGTATTGCTTGTAGTTTCTCTCACTAAGAGCTTGCATTTTTTACCCATATTTGCTGTGACCATTGAAATTATAAATTGTCTTTTAGATGCGGCCGCCACTTTGCATAAAGCGTTTCACCCATCGAGCCCATTTGATTTCCTTAGTTTACGCGTGACTATTATGTTTATAAACGCTTTCTTAGGGCTGTCGCTAAATTGGATATATAATGACGTCACTCTGCTCGTTGTGTTTATCTCACCAAGCTTTTTAATTTAAGACATATATCATAGTCATATATAATCATCCTGGAGCGATCACCATATTGGGTTTAGAGTGACAACATTTTAGCTCAATTGGTTAGGTTTAACTAGTTCATAATAGAGTTTCAAGATTTGTCACACACGTATTAACAGGTCAAGTTGAAGAAAAGCATGTAACAAAGGTGTAACAACCACCAAAATCCGGAAAACCTAAAGTAATATGAGAGAACCTATGTAATGCCCCACAATTACAGCGTTTAGCCTTTGGTGTGCACAAAGTAATTGCTTTTTCTCTGCGTCCGCATATACCCTGTCCCCTAATTAAAAAAGGTGTAACCCGGTAACCTCGGTGCGGCCTGCGTCTTTCTGTATTTTCCAGCTTCATTATCCCCACCGAAATTAATAAACTGCTCGTACCGTATAAAATGTTGTTCCTTCTTTTACGAAAAGCTTAGCTGACGCGCTAAATGGCGTAAGCGCAGCTTAGCTTGCATAGAAAATAAAAACTTTCTCTCATAAAATTAGCTTCGTTTACTACGCCAGTCCTCAGAACTCAGAAAAAATGCTGCTTTTATTTCAAAGAAATAATGTAAATTGTACTAAATGTATATGGAAGATGGAGGACTGAGCATGATGCTTTGTTCGTCCGACCAAAAAGACAGCCAACCATGGACAACTACTCATCAGCTTGGTCTAGACTTGGTCTCTTGACAAACTATTAGGTGGAACTGTTAGGGAGCTCAATTCACGTTTAATAGCCCAGTCACCACGTGACCGATAGATAGCTGAGGATTATGCTGTAAAGTAGATGTAGGGTAAATTTGCCAAATCAACAGGCCGTTATTCTCCACCTATAGGGTAATAGTCCGACAAATACAGCGCATGAGCTTCAAGTAAAAAACAACAAATTTTAGCAAGCAATAGCTGTGAAATGTTGAAAACAAAATATTGTCAAAGTATGAGATATCAGCTTGTAATTGAAACATCACCAGCTTATTGCATATTAAGAATATATAATTCAGTCAAAATTTAAAAAAATGTTTTTTTTTAATATTATCGATTGTTTATTCATGTTAATATTATTTTCTTCAATTGATATGCGATTTTACTGATTTAATATCACCTACCGTGTGTTTTTTCCTATTAATCTCTTGCAGTTAGCCATAAAGCACATACTTGATGACAGGCTCTACCAAAAATTTCATACTTGCCGTTCATCAGTACCATTATAGCAGCTTAGATTGATATTCCCACAAAACCATTCAGGGTTTTTGATATCCATACATCTATAAAGTCGAATATTTTTCTTCCTGAACAAACATCCACACTATAAAGACGTCTATTGTTATTATTATTATATTTGCAGCGATCAAGAAATACCCAAATATATGTCGTAAACCTACCGGCAAACCTAAAACCTGCAAAAAAGCTAGAATTTGCAATAACTTTCTCATTTTACTGAGTACACAATCTAGGTCGTATTTATATTATTTGAATAACAGCTGATTATTATATATCAAAACTCTCCAACAAGTGACACATGTGTGGGATCCGTCAACGCTTGGTGCCAGTGGAGTAAGCTCTACCAACTGTTGAAATATACTCTACTATGCTTTATAAGACTATACGCCAAAATCGTTGCACAACACTTGAATAAATGCAAATGAAAATTTAAAACTATTTCCATAACGTCCCAAATAGCTCCGTCGGTACCTCGGGTTATACATCTTGACAGTAGGGATGTTCTATAAGAATCTATATTTAGAAGTATCGATACTTTTGCTTCCCATACCCGATATTTTTATATGCGACACTTGGGTGTATCGATACATGTCAGTATTGTCATCTTTCGATCCGGACTGTGTCAGAAAGAGTTACTAACTTCAGATTACATTTCTTAACTTTACTTAATTTGTCGAAGAGGCTGAGAATAATAATAATAACACTGATCAACAGCCAAAAAATATCCTAAGTAAAATCAACAAAATATTACTATTTGTGATGTGCTAAAACCGGAATGAAACTTTCAACTTTTTCAATATTAGTTCAAGTTTTAGAGATACGGTAATTATATGTGTTCCTGCTGTGACACTGTTAATATACTGTAATTCACAAGAATGCACGTGCTACATTTTTATATTCGGCAAGGAAAGATGATGTAATTGGGATGATTGTGTTACGTTATACATACGTGTACATTATATTGTTTTATATTAGCCATTTTTTCCTCAGTTGGCTGACAGCGTTCATGCAAGATGTCTCGAAAGTGTGTAAACAATCCAGATCAATTTTGTTACGTGTGTGGTGATGTGACTTTTGCGTCTCAGAGACGGTCTATTACTCCACTAATAACAAAGGCGTATCAGCTTTGTTTCGGTTGTAAACTAGGTGATCAAGACAAACAGTGGGCACCCCACATCTGCTGTAATACATGTGCTTCAAGTCTGAGGAGCTGGTTTAGTGGCAAAAAACGGTCTATGCGCTTTGCTGTCCCAATGGTTTGGAGAGAGCCTACAAATCATATTAATGATTGTTACTTTTGCATGGTACCTTGTGTTGGACAAGCCACAGGTATGTCCAAGAAAAAAAATCGGTTATTAACTACCCAAACATACCATCTGCGATGAGACCTGTGCCTCACAGTGACGAAAATCCTATTCCAAAACCCCCAGAATCCTACACTTGCGAATCAGAAAACGAATCAGATCATGGCGATCGAGTGATTCGTTAGGAAGAAGATATGCCATCAACGTCAAGAGATCCTGATTTTATACCTAGAACGTCATGCCACCACCCGCACAAAATAACACAGTCAGAATTAAATGATCTTGTAAGAGATTTAGAACTTCCAGAATGTAAGGCAGAGTTACTTGGATCAAGACTGCAGCAGTGGAACTTGTTAGAAGACGATGTTTCGGTATGTGTTTTTCGTAAACGCCACAAAGACCATTTTTCGTTATGGAGAATAACTTGGTTTTCTGCAGTAACATTAACGGCTTACTGGCGGCTTTAAATATAAACTATAACCCAGAAGAATGGAGATTGTTTATAGACAGATCTACATTGAGTTTAAAGGCAGTGTTATTGCATATTGGAAATATTTTACCATCTCTTCCTGTAGGGTATGCAGTTCACATTAAAGAATCATATGACAATATGAAGTACCTATTGACATGCATAAAATACGATGAGCACCAATGGCATATTTGTGGCGATTTGAAAGTTGTTGCACTTTTACTTGGGCTGCAGCTAGGCTACACAAAGTTTTGCTGTTTTTGTGTGAAAGGGGCAGTCGGGCAAAGGCAATTCATTACACCAGACAAAACTGGCCTGTTCGTCAATTCCTAGAGCCAGGTCAAAAAAATGTACAGCATTAGTAGATTCGAAAAAAAATTTATTACCACCACTGCATATCAAGTTGGGCCTAATGAAAAACTTTGTCAAGGCATTAGATAGAGATGGGTCAGCTTTTCAATACCTGCGTCAGAAATTTCCAAGACTAAGTGAGGCAAAGGTTAAAGAAGGTATTTTTGTTGAGCCACAGATTCGAAATATTTTGAAAGATACACAGTTTGAAAACACTTTAACAGGTATTGAAAAAACTGCTTGGAATGATTTCCGTCTGGTGGTCACTAATTTCTTGGGAAATAGAAAAGCTGACAACTATAAAACCCTTGTCAAAAATATGCTGTCATCGTATCAAAAGAAATAATATGTCTCTTAAGATACATTTCCTACACTCACACCTGGACTTTTTTCCTGACAATTGCGGAGCCGTAAGTGATGAGCACGGCGAACGTTTTCATCAGGATATTTCAACAATGGAAAAAAGGTACCAGGGAAAGTGGAATCCTTCCATGCTTGCAGACTACTGTTGGACTCTTGGTAGAGATGCTCCAGAAACGATCCGTAAAAGAATAGCAAAAAGACAGCGCATATAGTGATTCTTATAAGTATATGAGTCTTGTTACTTTTTTTCAATATAACCTTAAAAATAAAAAGTTTTTTTTCTAAACCGCAACTAGTTTTTTTATTTCATTGTCATTTTTGGATTCAGCGCCCCAAAATTAACAAAGAAGTGCACTTTTCCCACAAGATACAATTAAAAAACTAAAATTTGTTGTCCAGTGTAATAATAATAATAATAATAATAATAATACCCCGCAGGGGGTATCTACTTTTGAAGATGGATCGTTGATCCACTTTCAAGGGAAGATACATGGGGAGCGTCGCCCCCACGGCCCCAGTCAGGGAGTTTCGGGATTTGGTAGTCTTGCTCATTCTACCAAACCCTGGACTTTACCCCACTCTTTCCTATCCCTCATCCTTCTTTTCCCTTTTATCTTATCCCTTCCAGAACAGGAGACAACCTGCGAAATCCGGAACCTACGGTGTAAGGCGGACCGTGCCTAGGGGTGAATGGCTGCACGTAGCGAGTCTCGAACGGTGCCCTCCAGGTGCCTGGCAACACTGGTTGTACTTAGCCTTCCTGTAGTATGGGAGCACTGCTGCAGGTGACCATTGTTTCTTCCCATTCTCGTGGGACAAATATGGATATGTCTTATAACAAACAAACGGAGGCGCCCGCCCTCCACAAAACGGGCACTGGCACTGGCAACGAGACGGTGGAATTAATGCCCCGGTTCCTGCTTGTTAAAAGGACAGGAGAAACGTCTCCTGAAGGTTTTGACAAAGTGAGTCCATTTGTGATTTCGAAAACGCTATACGGATTAGTTGGAGAAATCCGATCTGTAAAGAAGATAAAAGAAGGTCTACTTGTTCAAACGTCTAGTAATGCACAGACAAAAAGATTGTTAGCTGTAAAAAGATTTACTGATATGGATGTAATAGTTACCCCGCATATAAGTTTGAATAAGTCTAAAGGTGTGATCTACTGCAGAGATCTTATGAATTGTACACTAGATGAAATTAAGGAAGAACTAAAAACAGCTGGAGTCATAGATGTGAGAAGATTGAAATCTAGAAAAAGTGGTGTTTTAACTGACACACCTTCGCACGTACTAACTTTTAATACTCCCACGCTTCCAAACAATATTTGTGTTGCGTACTACAAACTTAGTATCAGACCGTATATACCACCACCAACCAGATGCTTCAAATGCCAAAAGATTGGCCACGTCGCTGACAGATGTGACAACGAACAGTTATGCGTTTGTGGGAAACCTCCACATGAAGGAACGTCTTGTACGGACCCTAAGAAATGTGTTAATTGCAATGGACCACACTCAGCAGTATATAAGGGATGTCCAATATACAAGACAGAAGCAGCTATCCAGAGAGTCAAAGTTATTGAAAAAATATCATACACTGAAGCAAACAAAAAAGTGAAAACCCAGACGCCAAAACCTAACTTCTCCTATGCTGCAGCGGCAACATCAACACCTGCAACTTCAAAAATCTCACCAGAATATACAGCTTCGGAAGTAGAAGCATTGATCCCTTACATTATGAAATCTGTTAGAGAGTCACTCAGTAAGCTTCTTCCCCCTCAAAATGTTTTCAAGATTCCGATAAGGTTGTCAGATACAAGGTATCGATCAGACTCCGTCTCAACAAATATCTCAACAATGTCCGAGCAACGCAAACGACAGAGAGACCAAATAGCTAGCACTTCTGAAGAAGAAGGGTCACAGAACGATACAAGCAGCACTGGCAGAAAAAGGGGTCGGCCCAAGGGCAAATCAAAAAAGCAAACTGCTGAATAAGTCTATTTAACAATTGCCATACCTTCTACACTTATATCCTTACCCTTATATCCTTAATGGAAACACCAGAAAATATTATCCAGTGGAATGTCAATGGACTCAAGTCAAAATACTCTGAACTAAAAACAATAATAACGAGGTATGGCCCCTTTTGCCTTACCTTACAAGAGTCGCATCTCAGGCCATCAGAGAATTTCTCCTTTAGAGGATACAAGACGTTTAGAAAAGATGCTGTATCTGATAGCAGAGCACATGGCGGTGTCATAACTGTCATCAGAAATTCAATACCCACATTAGATATTAGACTCAACACCAGCTTGCAAGCAGTTGCGGTGACGATATACTACCCTGTTAGACTCACCATATGCAACTTATACCTCCCAGACAGAAACTGGTCTCAACAAGAACTTGAAGCGCTCGTTGGTCAGCTACCCACACCATTTATGTTAGTGGGTGACTTTAACGCTCATAACTCAATGTGGGGTTCAGAAACTACTTGCTCAAGGGGAAGAGTAGTGGCAACTGTTATTGACAATTATGACCTAGTTCTCTTAAACACCGGAGCCAACACCTACATAAATTCGAGATCCATGAACTTTTCAGCCATAGATCTTTCCATCTGTTCCCCTACCATCGCAAACCTATTCCAGTGGAAGTGCTTGCAGGATATACAATCATCCGACCATTTTCCGGTTCAAATAGAATTCCCAGGTAAACTCAGGGTGTCTACAAGACCAAAGCGTTGGATAGCAGAAAAGGCTGACTGGGAAATTTACAGAAATACAGACCATTATCATCTTCCTACACATTTAACTGACAACATTGATGCTTCTGTATCTAAAATATCTGAAGGAATTCTGAAGTCGGCACAACTGTCAGTCCCGCAGTCGTCAGGCTACTCTTGTACGAAGTCCGTGCCGTGGTGGAATGAAGAGGTAGCCCAGGCATTAAGGGATAAGAAAGCTGCCTTCAACAGATTTAAACGTGATCTCACTTACCAAAACCTGATAGAATTCAAGAAACTTCGTGCTAAAGCTAAACAAGTCATACTAAAGGCAAGACGTAAATCGCTACAAAGTTACGTTTCATCTCTTGACCGCAACACTCCGATTTCAGACATTTGGAACAAATTGAAAGCTATATCAGGAAAGAAGCATCAATCCCCGACAGAAGCCCTATGTGTTGATGGAAACACTATTACTGATCCTCAACAAATAGCAGAAGCATTTGCCATGTATTATGAAAACGTAAGCTCTTCACACGCTTACCCTGTGGGGTTCCTTGAACAAAGGGAGACAGAATTCCTGGAACCCATTCCGGACACAGTGCAAGAAGAACAACCCTACAATCTACAAATTTCAATGCAAGAATTTGAACATGCGTTAAATAGTACCAACAAATCTTCACCTGGCAGAGACAACATTCCTTATGAGTTTATCAAGAACCTCTCCTCTACACAAAAAATACTCCTGCTGGAACTCTACAACAGAATCTGGCATTCCGGATATTATCCTGCGGCTTGGAAAGAGGCAGTAATCATTCCAATAGCTAAGCAAAGTAAGAACCAACTTTTACCGAGCGACCATAGGCCAATATCCCTCACTTGTTGCATGGGAAAACACCTAGAGAAAATAATATCTTTACGACTATCCTGGTATCTTGAATCTCAGGGCCTATTAACAAAATACCAAACAGGGTTTAGGAATCATAGATCTGCAATTGATATGTTGGTGAACCTTGAGCATGCCATACAGAATACATTTGCGAACAGACTTCATATGGTTGGCGTATTCTTTGACTTAGAGAAAGCTTTCGATCGAACGTGCAGGTTTAGTGTACTTAAAGCGCTAAAGAAATGGGGAATACACGGTAAAATGATGGATTTTATCAAAAGCTTTCTAGAAGAACGGAGATTCGCAGTAAGACATGGTAATTCTCTATCAAACAGTCACGTCCTGGAAAGCGGAATACCCCAAGGATCTACGTTGAGTGTTCTCCTTTTTAACATAGCAATAAATGAGATATTTAATGACCTAAATCCCAGCATTGGCCAAATCATGTATGTTGACGACATTGCCATTTATTACTCATCCAACTCGATCGATGACATCCAAGATAAACTGCAACAAGCAGTAAACGCAATTGTCGAAAAAGCAAGTAGCATAGGCTACCGTTTTTCTGAGACAAAAACTCGATGTGTGCATTTTTGCAGACTTAGGAGACCGCACGACCATCCACAAATTGTAATGAATGGACGCCAGCTTCAGTTTTGTGATAAAATAAAGGTATTAGGACTCATATTCGATAAAAAACTCTACTGGAAAGAACACATGCAGGATTTAGTCGCAAGATGTCAAAAAGCCATAAACCCACTTCGTTTTATGTCAAACATCAACTGGGGGGCCGACAAGGAAATCTTGTTAACGTACTACAAGTCAGTAATACTATCCAAAATAGACTATGGAAGTGTCTTGTATGGTGCTGCACGACCATCACACTTGAAAGCTTTGGACACAATACAATGCACAGCTTTGAGGTTAGCAACTGGGGCCTATCGCACAAGCCCCTACCGCTCACTTTGTATCGAAGCCAATATTCCTCCGATAGAATTGCATCGTCAGCAAATCCTTCTCAACTATGGGATCAACGTATATAGTCAGCCGCAGCACCCCAACTACGCAATGATGTTTTTACATCGAGATAATGTATACAACTCAAGGCCCACAATCACCAGACCCACTGGCGTAAGAATCAGAGAAACTAGGAATAAACTTCAAATTTCATTTCCAGATGTGTACACATTGGGTCCTTGTGAAGTTCCGCCATGGATAGACGACCATGTAAACATTACTAAATTAGGGAATTTCGATAAGAAGAACACCAATCCTGCTATCATTAAAGCTGCTTGGCATGCTTTTCTGGAACAACACCGAGACTGGAACGTCATTTACACGGATGGTTCTAAGACGGAGAATGGCTGTGGATGTGCTCTTGTCCATAATAATATCTGCCACTCATGGACACTGCCATACACTGAAATTCGGGGTATCAACAAGACGATCATATGCACTGACTCACTTAGCTCAACACAAGCACTACAACAACTTTATCCAAAAGATCCATTGATAAAGATAATACAGGCAAAAATTGGGCATTTGCGATCACAGGCTATTGAGCTTATGTTTATATGGGTCCCTAGTCATACCGGAATTAATGGTAACGAGTTAGCTGACAACGCTGCAAAAGCATCAACTACGCAACCCCCGGACGTAAATGTACTGCTACGCCCTGGCGACCTAAAAGCCACATTCAAACATCAAATAGTATCAAAATGGCAATCTCAATGGGACTCTACCACCGCTAAGCTCAAAGAATTGAAGCCAAAAATTGGAAAAACCATTTACACCAACCAAATTACTCGGAGAGAGCAAAGCGTTCACACAAGACTACGAATAGGGCTTTCGCGTCTGACATCGGCTCACCTACTCACTGGTGAACCTCCACCAATCTGTTTTGCCTGTGATTTACCATTAAACATCGAGCATATTATAATTGACTGTCCCTTGTATGAAGCTGACAGATGGTCACATCAAATTTCACGCAACCTAAACGAAGCCTTAAGTATGGAGCCAGAGCAAGTAAGAACGATATTACAATGGCTACGAAACATTGGACTGTTCAACAAAATCTAACTAATGTAAGAAAGAGAGAAAAAAAATAAATAAAAAAATATATATATTTCAACAAAGCATAATTAAATTAAAATTAAAAAAATTAAAAAAAAAATGCAACGGCAAATTATATTCTTTTTTTTGAGACCTAATTGATCAATTTAAATATTATAACATTGCTTACCCAACCTACATGTCTTTTCCTATGTGCCCAAATACCTACCAGCCCGCGGACTATCCTGTGTATTGTGTGTTTACAAAAGTCGCCCTGATCGTCCCCCGAGGCGTGAAGTGAGTGTCCCTGTACAGATATATCCTTACCCATGCCCTAAATTGGGAAGGAGGGTGCGGCCAATGACCGTTGCAGTCGACGCCGCTGTGGGAAAAAAAAAGAAAAAATAATAATAATAATAATAATCATGTACTAGTTAATTCAATGGCAACTAGATCACATCTAATTTACAGCCAGAATTGTCAGCCATCTAGTGGTCACTCGGTCATTGAGCTATTGAACCGGAACTGAGATCCCTAGCGTTCCAGCAAATACCAGCTTTGCGCTTTCCACAGTAGTCGACTCTGACGTGATAAATGGCGGTTTGCGTCGTCTTATTTAGATGGAGGGCCTGAAATAAGTCACAGACGACAATGATCTCATACCACAGATAGCATACGCACATACAGATACGACAGTGACTGGTGGTCCCTTTGATCTTGGTATCACCAACTGTTAGACAACTATCCTACCAATTACTATGGGTGAACGGAAGAATTTTTACCAGAGAGCCTGAAAAATCATACGAACGCTCTACTGAAATTCTAGAAAGGCAAAACACAGTTAAGATAAAAGTAAGAGCCCCGAAAATTTATTGAAGAGCGGCAGGAATAAAATTCTCCCTGGGCGGCCGAATCTTAAGGATCCTTTCAGAACTTGAGCAGAAAAATGTTTTCTCATAATGCGTACACGTTTTATTAGATAATCCTGATGACCCTTTGAGTAAAATCGCTTTCCAAATTATTGTTATAATGTGTCACAGTGACTGTGATGGAAATCCTACTAAGCTCGACAGAATTTCGTCTCTGGTACTGGTCTCTGTACTCATACATTGGAAAAATGTCTGGCAGATAGTGACGGTGATGACTAACGTAACCTCAGCTTTGCACCTCCTGCCATTTTAATCCATTATTCTCGATACATCATCACGTCAAAACGCGACAGCAAATAGCAGCTGTCTAACTAGTGGCATTCAAAATACCCGTATTGATAGGTGACACACAGCTCTGACGGATCTGTCAACGCCGGATCTGTAGACAGAGGTATTTTGTTGTGTTTTTCGAACGCTACGGATTCAAACTTTCTAAACATGCTTGGAACAGATTGGCCGTTATTGCTTTAATTAGTGAAACGTAATTAGCTAACTAGTCAAATACATTGAATAACTAGCTAAGCCGGTCACGATGAAATTTGTTAATTGCTATGTCAGTCAGTATTGTCACCAGGATAGACCGGAATTCGAGCGGACATTGCGATAATAACTTGAAGTACATCCCAACTAACAATTATCACTCCTATTAGAGTTGCAAGAATGATTATACAGTATTCATTACACAGCATTGTATGCTGTAAGAACATTGGCAAAACCCTCTTAGAACAGTGTAAGCCTCTTGCAGCCGCTATAGGACATTTGCGTCAGTGCAAGATTCAGTTTTTGTCAACTATACAACTATTCTGTTACGTTATTCTACTTTATTGTGACCAAACTATTTCTTATGTATTGTATAGACGAAGTGAAGAATATATAACTAACACATTACAGTCATCTTGTTTACTTACATATCGGCCATTGTGAATTTCATACACAGGTACATATATGATAAACTTATACACTGTGATATAGGGCTATTGAATTACTTGCGCCGAAAATTTTATTGTGATTATCATGCAAAGTAGTTAAGTAATTTCTACGGGATTCGTATTTGATTCATATTTTAATAATGATCAAAAGTATGTCTAGATTTTTAAGATGGAAAACTGAACTTATCTGCGTTAAATCTTCCAAAAATCATATATCTAGACACAACTACACTAATGTTTATCACTTTATATCTGTAATTTCGAACTGAAACATAATTATTTATTATTAAATAGAGGAATAAATATTTGCCCAATATGGCGGGTGGTTGTGTATAATCATGGCATCTCCATGTTGTCTTTAGTTTACTAGAATATTTTGGTGTTGCGCCTGCAGGTGTTATACAACAATTTGACAAATGTCTGAAATGAAATACCGACAGAGCCGAATGATTCACCCAGAATTTGTACCAGATCTATATCTTCTGTTTGAACAGTTGATAAAACCTTTTGAAGCAATATACATGCGTTGTTTGTCTTGGTTATGGCATTTTAACAAAAATATGACAGCAGAAAGTTAGGTTATGGTGAAGTTGTATACCAACATATTTAGCAACAAATGTATGCCGAGCACAGCAATTTTGTACGACAAAAGTTGTAATATTGTTGCATATGTACAGCCTTTAACAGTTACTAAACAACAGTTGTATAAGTGCTTCCGTTGGGAGCAATTTGTTGGCTAAAGTAGTAAATTTGCACAGCAAAACAACAACGCTCGGGTTTGTTTTATAAACGTTACCATGGATGCCACAACACAACCATTTTGAGTAACGTGCAAATATGCCGTATAAAATAGTTGTATAAACGTTTATGCAACAGTTAAAAATTTGTCCTATAAGGTGTTGTATAAGTATGCTATAAAAATATTTTAAACACCTCATTTTAGAGCAAATACGTTGCAGAAAGCAAATTTGCATTCCACACAACATTAAGTCAGCATTTTGGTGTTCAGGCAACAACAATAGAGCGCTTTTATGGCTAAACGGTTCTTTTACCAAAAGCTTATAGAACTACTTTGTTAGTTGGGATGTTATTGTGAGCTTGGTGCGGTTGGAGCTGAGTAACGGAAACTGTTAATCAGACGTATAATATCAATGTATCTCGTGTTAGCGATTTGAGAAAAAGATGTAAGGTAACTTACCTATTTACTATTTTACGCTGAGAAGGCTTCTTGAGATCGGCGCACACTAAGAACAATTACTTACTTGGTTGATTTTACACTTTAATTATATATTTATTGTTTGAAAACTGATCAGAAGAATCTTCAAAAGCTATGATCTTGTCATTTTAAGCACTGTTCTAGGCACTTCATTCTGAAGAGTTCCTCAGACTGGAGACACACAAGTAAAAATCTGACATTCGGTTAAGCGGAATTGAACTACATGGCTACGAAATGAAACTACTTAAATGTTACCTGTTTATGAACTCTCAAGATGAACAGATTACTTTAGAAAACAAAAGACTGGGTTGTTTAGTTGAGTCACTCTGTCAGCCAAATCTGTAACTATCAAGGATAAAACTGAACTGAATTTCGTAAATTAAAAATTAATTAAAAATTCAAACATCAATTCAAAAAATATGCTCATCGAATATGGAAGAAGAACTAGAGATATAAATTAGATAAGTTGAATAAGATCAAGAGGAAGAAATAGTTTCATTACCAAAGGTACTAATGAGTTGTTGAAAGATACGAAATTGATCTATAAAGAAGTCATAATTATGTTACCAAGAACCTAAATAACAATGTATGAATAAGGTATATTCCATTGAAACCCAAGCACAGAACTTTGTGTGATTTTTGTTTCTGTTTCCACTTGATAGACTAGATGTTCTTGACATTTAGTAAGTTTAACAGCTAGGCAGCAGCGGTGGCCGCAGTAGTAGACTCTTCGGTCTCCTGATCAGTCGCCGTGCGCTGTGCGGGTTCGAGTCCCGTCCCAGGAGAAATTTTTCTCTTGGCTATGGATGTTGTGATTGTCCGTAGGTGGTAGACGGTCTCTGACTGTCGAACGCGGAGGTACCACCCGGCGGATCTCGCAGGCGGAGCCAGAATGTGTGCATATTGTATGTACACGTGTTCCCTCGCCAGAGTCCGTGTGGCGTCCCCCCTTTCCCGTGTATCGCTCTATAGCCCCACGGTACCCAATGGGTGCTTAGGTATTACGCCTTCGTGATAGTTGGAGTATAAAAAAAAAGCTCAAATCAATACTGCTTTTACTGAATAATTTATTGCTTCCTAACCCGAATACACTTGTCATTCTGTACGTCCTTATCTCTACAAACCGTCGTATTCATAGACACTCACACACTCCCATATCTTCCAGCAAGTACACAACAGGCTAATTCATTCATTATCCGCTTTGATAATAATTATATATGTATATACCGCCGACTGTTTATATCAAGTGGTTAGAAAATCATAGAACAACTATTTTTTTCGTAGAGCCTTTCTACTTTCAATTTATTGTCGCTCCGGACTTTTATTTAGTCGCAATTTTAGGTTAACTTACAGAATGTTCATTCTGTAATGAGATCGAAATTGTTACAGAGCTAGAATCAACCACATATTATCTTAAACTTATTTTTTTACCTGTATATATTTCATTACACTTTATTCGTTATGAACCAAGTCGATGTGAGAACTATTTTTAATGTCAGAATAATCGGCGAAATATCAACTTAAAGCGCACCAAAAGGAACTTACGAAATATAAGTTACAAATCTGATGTCCTTTTTCAATCTTCATTACGAAAACGGACCTGTACTATGCCTAACTTCTACCGACCATCTTTGTAAAACGAGGTCGACTACCCGATCGTTCTCATCTGAGGAACTCCTCCGCAACTTGCAGTTTCATTCCTATTCCCGTTTGTACCACTTTGGAATTTCCCATCACATCATTGCATTTCCATTATGATACGTTATACATTTATGTTTACTTATATAGCGTGTCTATTTGAAAACTTCCCACCACGGTTTTATCGAAAACCACTGATTGAAAGAAAAAACTCTGAGACACTTCAAAAGATTTGTCAAGGGGGACAACTTTTTAACCAAAAACTACTTCACCCTCGGCCCGCAGCGTCATTCCCTTATACATTTTAAATGACAAGGAGTATCGATTAATACCTTGTTTGAAAGATCTTTCAAAGTCCTTTATTTGTACGTTTGATTTTTTTAAGATCAGTCGCTTCATCTTCGAGAAAATTAGAATTTTTTTTATTTATCTTAATTTGTTCAGAGAGAAAACAAAAACACACGACATTATCACTTTCTATTTAAATAAGTGTTCAAAATGTTGCAATGAAAATCCTCATGCCTTTGAAGAAGAGCACACCCAGTAATATATGAGCAGGCATTTTAGGAAACAAACTGATTGGGACATTGTTTATTAACGGAAATTTGAATGGAGACAATTATTTGGATATGTTGGAAAATACCATCAATACGCTTATCACTGAAACCGTTGAAAACCAAAACGAAGAATATAGAAACCCTATACTTGATGAGGCTGAAATACACATATTTCCTCTTCACGATGTCTTTCCGATTCGGCAATAGCTAGACGACGAGTTTTCAGATAAATGGATAGGGCGAAGAGGGCCTATAGAATGGCCTACTAGATCTCCTGATTTGACGTCATTAAAATTATTTCTATGGGGCCATTTGAAATCTATTGTGTTTACTATCCAACCTGAAAGTGTGGATGAACTTCGTCAACGCATCATCGAAAGTTGCCATGATAAACCCACATGTTTTTGAAAATGGCCATTACGAATTTAAACATAGCCTATATCATCAATAACGGGAAACATTTTGAACACTTATTGAAATAAAAATTGATGTTTTAGTGTGTTTTTGTTTTCTATACGAATAAATTAGGATAAATAAAGGTTTTTCTAATTTTCTTGAGAACAAATCGACCGATTTAGAAAAATCAACCGTCAAAATAAAGGTCTTAGAAAAATCTTTCAAACAAGCTATTACTCGACACCCATTGTCAGTTAAAACTTTGAGGGGATGACCCTGGGAGCAGAGGGTGAAATGGGCTGAAGTAGTTTTTGGTTAAAAAGTAGTGTCCCTTGACAAATCTTTTGACGTGTCTCGGCTTTTTTCTTCAATCAGTGGTTTTCGATAAATCCGTGGTGGGAAGTTTTCAAATGAACCTTTGAGTCGAGCGTTTCCTATCAGCATCGACTAAATTGTATCCGCACGTTGGCTCTCCGTTATCACTATACATTTACAGGCGCAATGGCTATTTTCTTTAACTTCACTTCTCTAATACCCGGAGATATCGCGTCAACAACTTCCTTCTGGTATCGGGCATTGGGGATTGGAAGGCTTGAATCAGTATCACCCGCTCAAGATGCCAGAAGTTCTCTCAGCTTCCAGTCACATCGGGAAAGTACGAGGACACATTTCAGTCTAAGGTGATATTCCAACTTGGCCATGTGAAACAAAAGTCTCAGCAGTTATTGTTGAAAATAGTTTCTAATACAGTCCTGGGTTTCACCAGGTTCATTGTTGCCAAAGGTAATACAAATATGTCACTTGCTGATCATCTATTTTAACAGACGCCAAAGCAACGTAGTGTGACGAATAGATTATATCAACTTGGTAGTATTTACTCTTCTCTAGGTAACTGAAATAACGTGACGTTCAATATGGCGGATGGTGACACACAGTCGGGCAAGTTTGCAGGTACACAAGACCGCGGCTCGTCAAAAAAGAAAACAAAATTAAATCGTCCAATTTTAGATCTAACTAAAAATACAATTTCTTCTAAAGAACCAATCTCTGATATAATTGTTAGATCAACTAAAAATTCCTGAATACTAATTAGCAATACCAAGGCACCTCTCCAATCGAAGCACTTACTCCTCTTTCCCTATCCCTTCCATCCTTTCCCTCTTTTCCCCTTTTTTCTCGCTGACTTTGTCTAGGCAACCACACCTGATAGACCCACTGATCTTCAATACGTTAATCAAGACCAAATGACCGCTCGGACAGGCAGTGACCAATTAATAGATTAGATAGATGTTTCATGCATTTAACATAGATGTCACGCGTTGTCAATAAAATTGAAGAAAAGTTTCATAACACTAAAAAATTTGGAGAGTAGCATACAATCCTTTTAAGAAATAGTGACCATATGGTTTCTTAGTTTCTTCACTGCACATATTTTAATTTGGTCCAAATGCCGTTGGAGCAGGCCTGAAACACGATACGAAGTAATTTAACGAGGTTCCAGATAAGATATTAAAAATGAATCTGTTATGAACGATTCCAGATTGAAATATTTCGTAGACTTTCATTTTTGCCTTTATGGAACCATTATATCCTTCAAGAAACGAGAGGGTTCGTCAGCCATATAATCAGTGCAATCCGTCTATAAAAGTTGCCTTTCTGGCCAAGTTAGGGTGGATCCAAAAACTATTTGTTGAGAGATTAAAGTTTTTCACAAAGTTTGGAGATAATACTGTTCAAGTATCATACAGTGTAGTGAATCTACTAATGGATAGTAAAAGGTAATGTTGGGAATAAGTTCCTACAAAAACGCACTCGTGGAACCCAAATGAAGTACTGACGTATTGATACTTTCATAACAAAAGAAGCCCTAGGTTGAATGATGAATACATACCACTGCTTTCCATCAACAGTCAGGTCAAAGGAATCAATAAAAATGAATTACCTTTAAAATTGCTTCTGTAATGTTATCTCCGTACAAGATCTATGATGACCTGGAAAAGCTATAACACGAAGCCACGTGCGAAGTTCTCCATTAAAATTAACTTTGACGCATTGTATTATTTAAAAAGGTTGTTTTACAGCTATATTGATTCCGCGGATGAAGTTGTTAGAAGTCATGTAATGGAAATAATGGTTTGCACGACTAAATTATAGTTTTGTAGCAGTTTTGGCATTCGTGGCGATTCATTAAAAACGTACTTGATTATAGTGTTTTTTCACTATTAACCGGTGGTACGGCTGCTACTGAGCACAATGCCCTACTGAGAAGTAGTGTTTCTGTTCATAGGTAAATAAATAACGTTATCAAAGAACACCTACGAGGTAAATCATACCTGGCTCCTTCTACCAAGTCAAAATTCGTTGCCCAAATCTGATTCCTGTTACATTTGAGCTTGTTATTCTGACAACAGGCAACTAAATATACTAAGTGACATATAAATCCGAACACCCAGTTTAAATGGTGTTATTTTAATAAAAGTTGGTGAATGTATGTATCTTACTGTAAATAACAAGTGAAAACATTTTCAGCCTTATCAGTTGGACATTCCGGTTTTTATACTGCTTTTTTTTAATTCACTAACGCTCTAAAAATGAATATTTCAGCTGCAGTAAAGAATCAACGTTGGCGGATTTTGGTTCTTGACATCCTTTACGATCGGTTACGATGCCTAGAGTACGTAGACCTGTACGATTTCGTCAACTTAGTGAGTTTGATAGGGGCCGTATAGTGGGACTTCGGGAAGCTGGACTTTCTTTTCGGGCAATTGCAGTTAGAGTGCAAAGAAGTGTAGACACTGTGGTTAGGTGTTGTCAGGCATGGCTTCGAGAAGGCCGTACGCAAAGAGCAAGGGGCACTGGATGCCGCCGTAGAACAACAGACCGTGAAGATCGCCGCCCAAGATTATTGGCCTAAAGGGACCGTTTCTCCACTACCAGGTCCATTGCAAATGAATGGTTTGAAGAACACGGAAGACCTATTGGCATGCGAAGTGTTTACCGACGAATGAGAAGTTTTGGCTTGTTTTCATACCGGCCCCACTGGGTCCTCCCTTTAACTCGAGAACACCGACGTAATCGCCTTTGTGGTGCAGACAACGGTCACTCTGGGATCAGGAATGGAACAGTATTGTCTTTAGTGACGAGTCTCGATTTTGTTTAGGCATGCACGATGGTCGTGCCAGGGTTAGAAGGCGACGTGGTGAAAGGAGGAATCCACAGTTTTTTGTTGAAAGGCATGTTCATCACACTGTTGGAGTTATGGTTTGGGGTGCTATAGCTTATGCTTCCAGGTCACCTTTAATCTTCATCAGAGGTAATATGAACGCGCAGCGTTATATCCACGAAGTTCTAGAACCCCACCTTTTACCCTATCTTGACACCCTGGCAGATCCAACTTTCCAACAAGATAATGCCCGACCACATGTTGCAAGAGTCACAATAGACTTCTTTCAACATAATGATGTCACATTGTTACCATGGCCACCAAGATCTCCCGACTTATCCCCAATTGAGCACGTGTGGGATGTGATGGGTAGGAGATTGCTCAATTTGCAACGTCTTCCTCAGACTCTAGAAGCACTTCGAGAGGAGTTGGTGGTTGCCTGGAATGAGATACCACAGGAGGACATCGACCACCTAATCAGAAGCATGCCTAGGCGCGTTGGAGAATGCGTAGCACATCAGGGTGCATCCACACATTATTAAAGGTCAAAGGGCTTTACAGCAGTGCAATCATTTTGAAATTTTGATCATTTACTTATTATGCTTCATTAAGTACTTATACAAAATTTTATTAAAATAAAACCATTTAAACTGGGTGTTCGGATTTATATGTCACTTAGTATATTCATTAAGAAAAAGTAGACAACGTCATGATCGTTAATTTGCTTTTAACTCAAAGTAAATAGTGCTAATCAATAAAGATATCCAAATCGAAAATGGTGGAGTGTTAGAAGTGGAAAAAAATCTCACTTGAGGACAACGAATTCAATTAGAAGGAGACAAGCCTATTTGTACGAGAAAAAAGCACGAGAAGTATGCAATACGTGTGTTAGAAAGAGATAGAAGCACGTCGTTGGCTATCAACCCGAGTACGAGGCCACGGACCTCATCGGCAAACTCTTTCCAACATAAATATATTGCACGCTTCTCTATCGGACATATTACGGCGTCAGCCAACTTTGAATCCCACCGTATGTTTACGTTGCATTGCTTGTCTCCAAAGTTGCGTAGTTTTATTGCGTACTTTTGACTTATTTATCTACAAATGCATACCAAAGTGCCAGCGTTATACCAGCATAATAATAATACCTACCACGTTTTGAAGTCGTCGAACCCCTTAACTATCTGCAAATACCTACTCGTACTTTTTAAAAACAACGGTAAATGTACTAATTTATTGATAGAACTGTCTAAAAATTGACTTATGTCTAGTTCACTTTGATCCTCACTACAAACTATGAACATGAGGAGACAAAAAAATCCTTGACTGACTTTTTCTATCTACTCTGTCACTATTTTATTTTTCTTTTCTTTTTTTTATAGCCCCGCAGGCAGAGGCCTAAATGCCAGGACGCCGCAGGTGCTATGAGGATCCTAAAGAAATTTTGTTAATCCGACTTTTGAACTGCCTAAGGTTAGTAGAACTGGGAAAAGCTTCCTCTTGTAGATTGTTCCACAATCTCGACACCCTCAGGACAAAAGAGCTGTCGTATCGGCCAGTTCTGGATGTACGAAGTTCGACACGGTTAGGATGGGAGGCCAAAGGGTGTGCCTCGCAGGCTTATAGCGCGACGACATCATGAACGAGAGCTCTGAGAAGCAAAGTCCGTTGGTGTAGCTAGCTTTTTCCCATCAGTATTGACGAGATGTGTTCGTGCCTGATCAAGTCATTGGTGATCTGGACTCCGTCCAGCCGAAATGAACGACTCTTTGGCAGAACTCGGCCATCCATCAAAATCCGATTGGGTTGATCGTACAGGAAAGGTGGTCGCTAATATGTAAGAGGGACAGTGTCTCTCTCTGCAGACATTCGTCAGAAAATTTCTGACAAAAGAGCTGCAATTAAGCAAGCGAGGAGGTCTTGTCACCCAGATGACATTCACAGAGAAACGAATCTTGTTCATGAAGTGAGAAATGCTCTTCATGAATTCCGTAATGGGCAATGGAGCGACTTTCTGTCGGGGATGCTTGACTCAAGTATTCCTCTCTGGAAAGTTGCAAAGTCGCTCAGAAACGGAAAGAGAACAACTCCCGCACATCCACGGTCCTAGGGGCATAGTCTGTAGGACAGAGGAAAAGGTCGAGGTTTTCGCTGATGCAATGGAAAGTCAGTTCTCTCCCAACTATGACCTTGATAATGACCTCGACGAGGAGCACCATATTGTAAGATCCGTCAGGAGATATTTTAGTGACAACGGCGTCAGTGGCAGTAGTGCTTCCCTTAGTGATTTTCCCTCAGAGGAATCTTCAGAAGATTCCTCAGTTGAAGAGCTGCACGGCACATCAGCGGAATCTCCTGAGACTCCGCATTGCACACCAGCAGAGCTCCAAGGTCATATTAAAGACCTCAAGGTGCGTAAAGCACCTGGAGAGGATCGAATCACTAATAAGGCGCTGAAGCTACTTTCGCAGAAGTCCTTAACTTATCTCGTGGCAATAATCAATGCCATGCTAAGGACCCAGCACTTCCCAACGGCGTGGAAGACCGCTGATGTCATAATGATTCCAAAAAGGTGGGTTGGATATTCCCCCAGGATTACCGCCCCATTGGTCTACTGTCAGCTCCTTCTAAGCTCGCTGAAAAGGTGATTCTACGTCACCTTGAAAATTTCTCGGCAGACCACAATGTAATTCCTGACGTGCAATTTGGCTTTCGGTCTGAGCATAGTACGGAGCTACAGGCCATAAGGCTTGTTGAACGAGTAACCAGGGGGTTTACCCGTAACAAAAGTACTGGCATCTTGCTACTGGATGTCTCAAAGGCATTTGACAAGGTGTGGTACAAGGGCCTTCTCTACAAATTGATCCATAAGGGCTTCCCCTTCTGGCTCCTAAAACTTTTGAAATCCTTTCTCGAGGGTAGGAAATTTCGGATCACAATTAATAACGTTCTGTCGACAACACAGCCCATCAAAGCCGGTGTCCCTCAGGGTTCGGTTCTTGGACCAGTCCTTTATTCACTTTTTCTTCATGACGTCCCTTGCCCCAGCAGCTGTGAAACCTATCTCTAAGCCGATGACACTTCCCTGGTAGCCCAGTCGTGCTCTGGGGATCTAGTTCACGACGGGCTGCAAAGTGCAGTGGACGAGGTATTGGAATGGGCGAATCGGTGGCTGATCAAAATTAATCATTCGAAAACGCAGGCAATCTGTTGTACTAAAAAACGTAGCGGCGTCCCGTCAGAGGTTTCAGTGAATGGAGCCCGGGTACCATGGGAAAGCTCTGCTAAGTATCTCGGTGTCACTCTTGACAAGGGGATAGCCTGACAGAAGCATACTGAAGCGTTAAAAACTAAATTCCAAATCTCGTTTCGGCAACTCTACCCTATGCTATGTAGAACATCAAAATTAAGTTTGATCAACAAAGTTCTGCTATACAAGATGGTTATTAGACCAGCGATCACTTACGCAAGTGCGGCTTGGTGTTTTCTCGCCAAAACGCATTTGCGTAGCCTGCAGGTTTTGCAGAACAGAACCTTGCGTACAATCACTAACGCCTCATGGTATGTTTCCAACGAGACCCTTCACAGAGACCTTGACATCCCTTACCTAAGGGACTACATCAAACAACAAGCGCAGCTACGTTACAGTCAAGCAGAATCGCATAACAACCCTTTGTTACGCGAGTCAGTAGACTACACAGTCGAGCAAGTTCGCAACCACAAAAGGCCGCGACTGGCACTGTGAACAAAATTAAATCGTGCGACTTTAGGTCCAACCAAAATTATAATTTTTCTTCAACAACCAATCCCAAAATTAATTTTAGGATCAATTTAAAATTGCCGAATACTAACTAGCAATGCCAAGGCACCCCTCAAATTGATGCACTGTTTTCTTTGCTCTCCCTCCTTCCTTCCTTGGTTTCTTCTTCCCTTCTTTCTCCCTGACTTTGTTTGGTATCTGGGCAACCAGACCTGACAGACCTACTGACTTACAAGAACCAAGAGCAAAAGTCCTACGGACCGCTCTGACAGACAATGACGAATAGTATAGGGACAGTGTCGGAGCCAAGACCGATCCGTGGGGAACACCCGCGTTGACGTTCTGGGATGAAGAGGAGAACCCGTCAATTACGATGAATATCTTGTAAGTTTGCGTAAGAGGACAGCGTGCCACAGCTGATCGAACGCTTTCGTGATATCAAAAGCAACAACATAATCCTCACCATAAAAC
This sequence comes from Acanthoscelides obtectus, assembly GCA_963669975.1. NCBI lineage: Eukaryota > Metazoa > Arthropoda > Insecta > Coleoptera > Chrysomelidae > Acanthoscelides > Acanthoscelides obtectus. The sequence goes on from CAVLJG010000008.1 coordinate 69,494,802, forward strand.
TGGATGAGTTTACTCCACAACTCTAAATCCGGACCAGAAGCTTTGTTGGTGTCCAGCGACAAGAGCATCAATCAATGTTACTTTCCGCATAGTGTAAGGTACCCTTTGAATCGTCTGAACTTGGGCGCTTGGGGGGGACGTTCATGGTTAGCGGTAAAGATCTTGGCACGCCCTTCCGTCTTTGCCGTTGAGTCGGCTACAATCGATCCATCCCTACACGTTAGTGGTGGAAGGCTACTCTGTGAGAAGTTCCTGCTTCGCCAGCGACCAGAAAGACCGACTGCAATTGCGCTGCGACATTACCTTGTGCCTAACTCTTATAACGTGCTGGTCTTTGGCACTCCGACCCGCTTCGTTATAGTTGTTACTGGACCCGACGTCGGCTTGTCTATTCTCTACACTGGGGTTTCGTAAGAAGGTTCTGTGTGCTGGCGAGCAGTGTCACAGGATTTGTTGAACCAGCCGTTGGACCCTGCTTTAGTCAGTTTCACTGTATGCGGGATGTATTCCTCTATCCCGACGTGGATAATTTCGGTTATCGAAGAACAGACAGCCGACGCATCTCTCCAAGGTAGGGTGGAGAAGAAGTCTCTGAGCCCTTCCCAGTCGGTATGTCCGTAATGCCAAATTTTGCCGCCCGGTCGAGATTCTGCTGCCGCAGCGGGTTCTGACAGAAGCCTTATCTCCACAGCACCGTGGTGTGAGTTTCCCAGTGGGGACAGCACAGCGGCGCTGTAAGGGACAGGATGCGCGGTCAGAAATAGATCCAGCAGTTGGGTCAGCCCTTGAGTACGAGCTAACGCTTCAACTGCACAACCTGCTGCATTTGAGTTGTTTGAGCATAACTAAGGCTCATTATGGGTATTCAAGTAGGTCAACCCAATTATGGGTATAATTGATTTATGTCAAGTGCGCTCTGAACCTCACCACAGACTATGAGAATTAGCAGGCAAGCAAATCATTGACTGACTCCTTCTACCTAGTTTGTTTATGTTGCTTGAGAAGACCAGTACTGATCTAGCATCTCGTAAGTATACAGGGTGTTTCAGTTTATTGTTGCATAACTTTAAGATTCGATAGAACTTTTAAAATTAATGCATAAAGTCTATATAAACATGGGTCGAAAAATGCGTGGCTTCCGAAATACAGGGTGTTTAAATTTACTTTCTAAAATAGTTTGTTTTAAATATTTCGAAGAATATTTGACGTATAACAGTGAAAATTGGTATACAAGGGTTTTTTGGTACGACAAAACGAACCATGGGCATAGTTTTACTGTAGCCGCTAGAGGGCGCTCTCTACTGTACCTGTAGTGTATTAAAATGACCGAAAAATTTTTCTAAGTGCAATTTTTTGCTTTTTGAATAAAAAAACTGATTCTTCGCACTTTTCAACATAAAAAAGCTATTCTTTGAGTTTTCGTTATAGTTAGCCGTTTTTGAGATATTTCGATTTTTAAGGTTCGATGCATTTTTAATTATTTATGGGAAAATAATATTTTTTTTACATTTTCGATTTGGGCATTACAAGTAATTAAGATGATCGTTTAGATTGTGTTTTTAAATACAGCAATAATTCCTAACTCCAAAAAAACACAAAAAAACAGAATATTAATTTGTTTAATTTTCCAACATTATTTTTAACAAATTAAATTAATTATTTACAACTAAAACGCTATTGGATAGTTAGGACAAACATACAAAATCTAAAGTAGTTGCTCGAAATGTAAACCCAATTGTTCAATACCCAATTCACATCTACGAATGATCGAACGTGGTATAGCATTATTCAAATAAGGCCTTATTTCATCACACGCATTCCTGATTCTGTCTATTAGCATATCTCTTGTGGATACGGGAGTCTGGTACACTTTTTCTTTTAGAAATCCCCACACAAATAAATCTAATAGATTTAGGTCAGGGGATCGTGGAGGCCAGGCGACTGGTCCTCCACGGCCGATCCATCTTTCTGGATAATTTTCGTCCAGCCAGTTTCTAACTATTCTCGAATAATGAGCTGGACAACCATCAAGCTGGAACCAGACCAATCTTCTTAAATCTAACATAACATCATCCCACATATTTGCATGTTCAGCCTTTAAAAATTCCAAGAAGGTCGCAGCATTTAACCTTGCAGGCAAAAGGTGGGGTCCAAATAGTCGATTACGGTAGATACCAATCCACACGTTCACACTAAATTCATGCTGAAAATTTCTTTCCCGAACTGCATGCGGATTTTCATGCGACCAAATATGTTGATTATGATAATTTACCACTCCACGTCTAGTAAAGCATGACTCATCGGTGCATAAAACGTTACTTAAAAACTCCCTATTATTATCAGTTCTATCAAGAATCCACTGACAAAATGTGATTCTTCGTTCTCCGTCCCCTGGCTGTAGTCCTTGCACAGGTTGCAAATGGTAAGCACGTCTATGGTCATTTCTAAGAACACGGTGAACATGGCTTGCTGAAATTCCCAAGGCACCAGAAACTCTCCTAACACTTGTGGTCGGATCTCTATCAAACTCACGCAGAATCATACGGGTAAATCTTCGCTGACGAACATTTATGTTTTGATCCCTTTGGAGATTTCCAAAACCATTTTCAATTATTTGGCAATGCACATTATTACAAATACTGAGCGAGTTAGATGTAGTCTGTTTGGAAATCTTCGTGCGTATTCTCTGGCTGCTTCTGCTGCGTTTCCATTTACAAAACCATACACAAAATGAATATCCGCTAACTCTTGACTGGAGAATAAAAATGGCATTTTTATAAAACTTACAAAAAAAAAAACAGGTAAGAGAAACTAAATTTCGTGCATTCACAATTGCAAAAAAACCTTTCAGGTTTCAACAGACAACAAAACCAACTGTCAACTAATTGACATTTAACCTTATTCTGCTTTCAATTTCTAAAATATTTGCAGGCTCAGCCTACCTCTAAAAATTATCGAGATACTGACTTTTTAACGTTATTTTATCATAAATAATTAAAAACGCATCGAACCCTAAAAATCGAAATACCTCAAAAAACGGCTAACTATAACGAAAACTCACAGGAAAGCTTTTTTAAGTTGAAAAGTGCGAAGAATCAGTTTTTTTATTCAAAAAGCAAAAAATTGCACTAAGAAAAGAAAAAAAATTCGGTCATTTTGGTACACTACAGGTACAGTAGAGAGCGCCCTCTAGCAGCTACAGTAAAACTATGCCCATGGTTCGTTTTGTCGTACCAAAAAACCCTTGTATACCAATTTTCACTGTTATACATCAAATATTGTTCGAAATATTTAAAAAAACTATTTTAGAAAGTAAATTTAAACACCCTGTATTTCGGAAGCCACGCATTTTTCGACCCATGTTTATATAGACTTTATGCAATAATTTTAAAAGTTCTATCGAATCGAAAAGCTATGCAACAATAAACTGAAACACCCCGTATAAAGGTCCTTGACCATTAGTGGCCCAATTCTCAGGTTAGGTGTGTGATGCACTATCCTTTATTTCAAAATTTAACTAGAAAAACAGATACTATGAGAGGTGAATTGTTCAACTGCTCCCTGTAAACGTCTGAATTTCAGGAAATAGTGTGCCATGTCTATAAGTGTAAAAAAGTGTTGGTTTCGGTTTTAGTCGAAACTAGGACAATAGCCGAATGTTCGTATTCAGTTTCGATTTCGGACGATAATCTAGTTTAAATTGAATTAAAAATAATGGAAATTAAAAATTCAAATGATTTTGTAAGGCTAATCACCCTTTTACTGAACGTAAAGTCAAGCTAATCAATAAAACTAAATTACCTTTGAAATTGCTTCTATAACATTAATAACACCCATGCAAGATCTTACTGTGATTACCGGAAACACCATATTATTCTCGTGGCATGAGGCCACGTGTGCAATGTTCTCTATTCAAATTAACTTGACGCATTACATTGGCTGTGGCTACCGCCGAGATGCGAGGTTGCTCACACGAAATGGATTTTTCAGATTAAATTACGATAAGCCAGCAGTGCGGCCGCAACGTGCCGCCATGCGGCAATATGGAAAGAATATCTCCATGGGACGTCCCTTTATTATATGGCGGAGATTGTAATGCACAAAGGATAAATGATGGATTGACTTTTGCATTATAGGTCACATAAAGTTTTGCCCACACGAAAAAGCCTGTGGTTCAAATGCAGTTTGCATCAAAAGTTAACGGAGAAAAGCGATTGATAAAGCCATATGGTTTTTTAAACAACTACAAACTTTCTGGACCACTGTTACTATCATAAATACTGAAACAATCGATCTTATTGATATATCTGGCACCCTATCATATCCTGTAGATAAACTTACTACAGTATATTCAGATAAGAGATAGACGGCAGAGCAGTCGTATCAAGGCAGAGTCACATTCAGGTTCAGACGTGTTACGTATGTCGTGTGCATCATTGCAATTTGATATTTCTTTGGACGTTTTCGTTTGTTATCTTATTAAGTTGTTGAGTTTGTCGTTGTTATTGTTATACCTTGTTATTGTTATCAACTGCTTGCGCAAAATGCCCAGTAGTACAGATACTGCCGATGAAGTTGTAAACTCCTGTAGTCCACCTAGGAAACGCTCTAAAAAAAGACACCTGAGTGCAGAAATGAAAGAGGTCATTTTGAATATATATAAGATCGAGCGCGAGGAGAACGAGGCATCAACCATCAAAGAAATTGTTGTGAAGGTTTCTCACAAAGTTGGGGTGTGTCGCGCATCAGTGTTTAATGTGTTAAGACAATACAAAAAAAATCACACCTTTTCTGAGCCAATGACCAGTAAACATCGCAAAAGTATTTTTAAATCATTGGATGAAGCTGATAAGCATGCGATTAGGAGGAAAGTGCATGAATTCTTCTTTAGGAATGAAATACCTACTATAGATAAAGTATTGCAGGAGGTAAATGGAGATACAACGTTGCCAAATTTCAAACGATCAACTTTCCATGCATTACTGAAGCATTTAAATTTCAAATGGAAAAAACGGGGTCGTAATAGTTTACTACTGGATAGAGAAGAAATTGTGCTATGGAGGAGGGATTATTTAACAAAAATTGGGAAATATAGAAATCAAAACAGGAAGATTTATTACCTTGATGAAACGTGGGTAAACGCAGGACACACTACAAGTAAAGTATGGGTTGATGATTCTGTAACTTCATCCAGGAGGGCCTTTCTAGATGGACTGTCCACCGGATTAAAAAATCCAGCAGGTAAATACCAGTAATAGACAACAATCGGATGTTTTTCAAACCTTGGGAACAAGGTTCTAAACATTAATTCCAGGGGGCAGATAAAACATATTACAAGTAACAAAACTTTTATAACTTTCGATAAAATGCGTGGATGTTTTATTGTCATTTTCATTTGTTAGAACTTTTTTAAGCCATGTTTTTATGTGTTTTTGATATTTCAATAATTTTTTAATATAATCTTAAAATATGTCGAATATTATAAACTTAAAAAAGGTTACTAAGTTTTATATTGTGTACCGTTCCTAATACTTCTAATCATTTTAATTCATACTTTAAGCTTTATAAAGTTATAATTTGTTAATATTAATATTTGCGCGTATTTCAGGTTCCTGATCATTCACTTTTTAAAGGTTTATAACTTTAAATTAAATTATGAAGCGCTGAGTAATCATACGACGTTCAATATTCTTTCTTTCAATATGACTAAATAATCCCAATTATAGAAATCTGATACTCATGTCTCAATGTTTTTTCGCTGAATGTGATGAAAACATTTGAAAAAGGTTCGCTTATTGAAATAAATCTACACCAGTTAGTACTTCGATTTCCAGGTAAAGGGAAAAGGCTCATTATCTGCCATATTGGCAGTGAGGATGGATTTGTTGTTGACGGTCTGTGGTGCTTTGAGTCTAAGAAAACTGGAGATCACCACGAGGAAATGAATGGCGAATCGTTTGAACAGTGGTTTTCAAAAATTTTACCGAACTTAGAGGAAAACGCAGTAATTGTGTTGGATAATGCGCCTTATCATTCTCGAAGAATGGGGAAGGACCCAACAACGGCTTCAAGGAAAGTTGATGTTTAAAATTGGCTCCGCTCGAAAAATATCAACTTTGAAGAAGCAATGCTGAAAGTAGAATTATTAAGAATTGTCAAGGATCACAAGGCGGAATATCAAAAATACGCCATTGACGAAATGGCAGCAAGTCAAAATAAAACTGTGCTCCGTTTACCTCCATACCATTGCGAGCTCAATCCCATTGAGCTCATATGGGCAGAGGTTAAAAATTATATAGCTAAGCACAATACAACTTTTAAATTTTGTGACCTCAAAGGACTTTTCAAAGAAGCACTAGAATTAATAACAGCGAAAAATGGGAAAACTGTATTAAGCACGTGAAAGACAAAGTTGAAAAGAGAATGTGGGAACTTGACAATATTTTAGAGGAACAAGTCGAGCCATTCATTATTGACGTTGGTGCTTCAGGCAGTAGCGATGATGAAAGCTCATCAAGCTCATCTATCCAATAAAAGATGTCGTTCATCAAATTCGGTAAGTTATAAGTAACTATAAAGCTACTGTATTTTTTAATTAATTATTGACATTTTTGAACCCATTTTGGCAAAACCTATTCAAGAATCTACTTTCTGACAATGTTCAACCATGCACATTTTTTTACGTTTTGAACGTTTTAATTTGGTTACATATTTACCTAGAAATCAAAAAATATACTAATCAATATTCTAAAAGCAATTTTAAGAAATATACGATTATTTTTAATTTAGGCTAATTTAAACGCCATTTTGAGATTATATTCGACTGTATTTCACCAAACATCAGGCGGCATCCGAAGCTGGAAATCGAAGCGAAAATTTTGAAACCCTTATGGATATTTACATCATTACATATTTCTTACCCCACCCCCACATGATCCTATATCCATCACCAATCGTATACACATCGAATTGTGCTAATTTACTACAAAGTTACGCAAAGCAGCATCTACTATCTAAAATATGTACTGCGTGACTCTTAATACGTCCCTGCCAAATGTTACATCGTTCGATGATCACGTGGTCTTGTTTATGTCCGGTCTATCTCTTATCTGAATATACTGTAAATCGCAACTAGAATGTCGAGTTACTGAAATATACTAAGTGACATATAAATCCGAACACCCAGTTTAAATGGTTTTATTTTAATAAAATTTTCTATAAGTACTTAATGAAGCATAATAAGTAAATGATAAAAATTTCAAAATGATTGCACTGCTTTGAATCCCTTTGACCTTTCATAATATGTGGATGCACCCTGATGTACTACGCATTCTCCAACGCGCCTAGGCATGCTTCTGATTAGGTGGTCAATGTCCTCCTGTGGTATCTGATTCCAGGCAACCACCAACTCCTCTCGAAGTGCTTCTAGAGTCTGAGGAGGACGTTGCAAATTGAGCAATCTCCTACCCATCATATCCCACACGTGCTCAATTGGGGATAAGTCGGGAGATCTTGGTGGCCATGGTAACAATGTGACATCCTTATGTTGAAAGAAGTCTATTGTGACTCTTGCAACATGTGGTCGGGCATGATCTTGTTGGAAAGTTGGATCTGCCAGGGTGTCAAGATAGGGTAAAAGATGGGGTTCTAGAACTTCGTGGATATAACGCTGCGCGTTCATGTTACCTCTGATGAAGATTAAAGCTGACTTGGAACCATAAGCTATAGCACCCCAAACCATAACTCCAACAGTGTGATGAACATGTCTTTCAACAAAAAAACTGTGGATTCCTCCTTTCACCACGTCGCCTTCTAACCCTGGCACGACCATCGTGCATGCCTAAACAAAATCGAGACTCGTCACTAAAGACAATACTGTTCCATTCCTGATCCCAGAGTGACCACTCAAGGCGATTACGTCGGTGTTCTCGAGTTAAAGGGAGGACCCAGTGTGGCCGGTATGAAAACAAGCCAAAACTTCTCATTCGTCGGTAAACACTTCGCGTGCCAATAGGTCTTCCGTGTTCTGCAAACCATTCATTTGCAATGGACCTGGTAGTGGAGAAACGGTCCCTTAAGGCCAATAATCTTAGGCGGCGATCTTCACGGTCTGTTGTTCTACGGCGGCCTCCAGTGCCCCTTGCTCTTTGCGTACGGCCTTCTCGAAGCGATGCCTAACGACACCTAACCACAGTGTCTACACTTCTTTGCACTCTAACTGCAATTGCCCGAAAAGGGTCCAAAAGGTCCAGCTTCCCGAAGTCCCACTAAACGGCCCCTATCAAACTCACTAAGTTGACGAAATCGTACACGTCTCCGTACTCTAGGCATCGTAACAGATCGTAAAGGATGTCAAGAACCAAAATCCGCCAACGTTGATTCTTTACTGCGGCTGAAATATTCATTTTTAGAGCGTTAGTGAATTAAAAAAAAGCAGTATAAAAACCGGAATGTCCAACTGATAAGGCTGATAAGGTAAATACAATCACCAACTTTTATTAAAATAAAACCATTTAAACTGGGTGTTCGGATTTATATGTCACTTAGTATAGTATTTCTAATATAGTCAAAAGTTATAGAGAGGATTCCGGGGAAATGCAAATCGTCAAAATATTTGGTGAAACGTTTCAAACGGGATGTTATAATGCTAAAAAGGTGTTTCTTTTTCATGTAGATATTTTATTGATAATACGCCTCTTTCCGACCCTAAAATAATTACAAAATACGTTTTGGATTTTAAGTCGGACAAAAAATCTTCATGTTATTGCAAAAAACAGTAAACACGAAGCAATTTAGTATGTTACTGTCATTGTCATGCGCGCGACACTGAGGTGCGGAATATGTACGTTAGCACGCTAAAGAAGCACTTCATGTCATACTACAGGGTGTCCGCAAAGTTGGGGTTTTCCTTTTCAGAACCAACTATCCTTGAAATAACAAAGGTAATGTGTAGTGAAACGAGGGCGACCAAGTAAAAAAAATAAAGGAAAAAGTACTCACTCTCCAGTTGAAGAGAAGGGCTAAGTACGTCTCTGCCCGAAATCATACCGCTCCAACAGAAAATGAAATCAGCTGATGCGCTACCGAGAAGACGCCGGCGGTGGTGCAGACCACGAACAGAGGTAACAAATATGACGGCATTGCCGCATTTTCAGTTTTTAGGTAAACGTACTTTATAGGTATTGTTCGAAGTTATCGCCGTTTGATTCAAAAACACAGGTGCGTGCACGACGTAGCCAAGCATCGGTGCATGCTTTGAGAATGGAATCCCTCCCCCGAATGAAAGCACCAGCTTGTTCAATTCTGAGACGAAGTTCACTTCAGTTTTGTACACTAAGCGTTCCATTTCTCCTCAAAGAAAAAAATCACATGGTGTTAAGTCCGGAGATTGCGGAGGCCACGCTACGGGTCCATTACGTCTGATCCACCTATTCTGAAATAATTCATTCAAAAACTCACGCACTTCGCGTCTAAAATGGGGCGGTGCACCATCGCGCAGAAACGACATTGATTGTCTTACACTTAATGGCACATCTTCTAACAAGTAAGGCAAAATGTTGCGTAAAAAGTCTAGGTATTGCATCCCGTCCAATCGATTTGGGAGAATAAATGGTCCAATGAGCATACCGTTCACCATTCCAGCCCAAACATTCACCGAAAATGTTTGTTGAAAATGTGCCCGACGCACAGCGTGCGGATTTTCTACTGACCAAACATGAGTGTTGCGAAAGTTATTCACCCCATTACGTGTGAACGTAGATTCGTCTGTCAAAAAATTCCGGATTATTGTCAGGTTGATGCAACAACCACTCACAAAACCGCACTCTTGCTGGAAAATCGTCAGGTTGAAGGGCTTGTACAGGTTGGACGTGAAACGGATACAGCCCCTCTTCACGCAGCGTTTGCCACACTTTAGTTTTTGATACTTGCACTTCTCTAGCCACGTCTATAGTGCTTGTCGTTTTTTGAAACGCAATCGATTATACGGGTTCGTTTACCTCTACACGCGTGACCGTAACCGTCGGTTGAAGGTTGCATACTGACCTGACACACTGACCCCGACCCAGTTCTGTCGTCGGGTTGAGCTAGTGTCCTAGTACCACTCGGGGATGTCGCGGGTCGCGGCTACAGGACGGTATTCAGATATTTTTGATGTTGCAGAGCCCTTTATCTCGGTTCCCTTAAGACATTGGTGTATATGGTACTAAGAAAAATTGCTTATGTTTTCAAGATCTACACGTCGTGTAAAGAAAAACCCCAACTTTGCGGACACCCTGTATAGTTTGTATGCAACAAAACTATTATACTTTGGATTAATATATTTTAAAAATATCCATATGTAAAAAATAAAATATGATCTTAATGACTGTTTCCCTTTAATAACAAATAATTACGGGACTTTTTCCTGGCACAGCCCATATTCCAACCAATCATTCTGTCCACTTTTCACAGTTTCCTGCAACGGTTTTGCTATATGTCTTCGATATACCATTAATTTCAATACTGAGATTTTTAATTTCTTTGGAATCACTTGGGTAATTTAGAAGAAACTCTGTGATTGGAGAGTGGGCTTTAAGGGAGTCTGTATTGGTTATATCCAGCTGAATTACCTTAGGGTCGGCCCTACTAAATTTAACGAGGTAGTCCGAATTTTAATTAGGCACGCAACGCGTCAATTTGATGATATATAATAATTAAACTTTAAGATAAAAGGATCGCTTGTTAGTTAATAAACATTTTCAGAATCTGTAGCGATAAGAACCAGCCGATTGGTGAAACACAACAGAAATAAATATTACTAGATCGCACTGGTTTTATCCATCAGGACTCGTCAAAAAGAACAGAACTCGCAGATTTTAGTCCGTACGAAGTGAAATATATTCCAATATTTGTACAGGAAATAGCGTATGCGTTAATTAAAATCTGTTGGTTTTTTTTTCTCGTCTCCTGGTGAATAAACCTACTACGATGCAGGGGTATTTTCACATTTCTATTTAATTATGGAAGTAAATCACTTACGTACAAGTAGCTTAAGATACTTTTCCCTGGACCACACTGACTAAGAAACCAGTGGCGTGCTTTGTTAAATTCCAAATTACGCTATTAAAATTTTATAGCACAGCCCCTGTGATGATTGACTCGGATGTAAGGCATAACCAATGCAGATCAAATTTCTAGCGTCGATGCGGAGTATATGAAAGTATATGAATAAAAAAAATTAACTTGTCTCAGTAACAGCGTCGTAAAATACATAGGCTTGCACGAATATTCACATGCAGCTCAACAAGATCTACCAGCTGGTATATTAACAACCTGAATGGTCGTATACATAAAATAGGATATTAAAAAAAACTGAAAACAATCTGAAGGTCACTTTATTATGTGAATGAAATTACGATCTATGACGGGAGAACGAGGTTCAACTTCTGCATCAGGTTAATGTGATTTTCTAAAATACATATTTGTGGAAAAAATGATTGAGAAGTTTCTTATTTTTTGTTCAGCTAGGCCAACTTAATTGGAATTGCTCTATCACTAAAATCGTATTGCATTTCATCATCTGTATTTCACGAGTATCAGTTGAGGTAAGATAAGAGCCAGGCAGACAGAGCCCTATTTTGTGGTTTCTTTTTTTGTACTCTACGGATTCATTTTGTACTTGCTATCAACTCTTTTATTTAGAAAAGTTCCTGCGTATACAAAAAAAACGCTGCAAGCAAAATGGCTAGTAGGAATGAAATGATATACAGTTTTTGACTTTGATAATGGACTCTACTTTTTAGAGCTTGGAACACCATATGATTTTGAAAGACAATGGAACGGCCATATTTGAATTTGAATTACGTTATACTGATGACAAACAATTAACCAGAAATACGTGTCTATATTATTTTTATATGTAAAATTACAGCTACCGGAAAGGACAACACAGTCTGTTCTATTACCTCTTAATCAATAAATCCCAGATGTATAATAATTTCCTCAGAAACATTTTTCTATGAGTATATTTTATTGCCAAAATTCACAGTATCTAGATATGTGAAGAACAGCTCTGAATACGGTCCTAAGCACCAGATTTACACCCGATTCATTATTCCTAACGTTACAGAGTCACTTGCTGAACAGCTGTTCACTTCGGTAGCCGTCAAAAACGTAATGGATACTAGTGAAATAGGGATTAGGCAGGAACAGCATGTCATAGTTAATATTAATAGTTCCTTCCATTAACATCCTGTATTTAAATATATTCCTTGTTTTTGCAAAGAGATGACTACTGTTGCCTGTTTCTCATTACAATGAATCATAAGTTTCAATATTAATTGAATTCAAACATATTTATATAAATAGCTTTGAGGAATTGTTAGCGGTGACCCTTCCATTGTGAGTTAATTCTAGTTATCTCCGGTGGTAAAGTTTGGCAAACGGATCTGCAACATCGGGGTATCGGTGAGGGGAAAGCAAAACATGGCTGGGTTCATTCATAAAATGCCAGCGGCGTGCGGTATTTTATAAAAGTTTGGGATTATTTCATAATTGGTTTAAATTTAGTAAACTATACGTTTATGTTTCACTTTAAATTTGGGGAGTATCTCAATAAGCCCACAATGATATGGAGCATTGTCTATAATAATAAATAAAGTCTCGGGTAAACTCAAAAATAGCTGTATCTCTACAATCTACACCATGTAAAAAACCACTTGAGTTTGTTTCTACACTTCAACAAACGGAAAAATGTCTACTCACTTCCCAAAATTGCCACAATTCAAAAAATCATGATAACTGCGCGATTTAAAACCTAAATCAAGTTTTTGTCAAAGCCGTAAATAAAATATATTTTTCAAATACAAATAGATACTTAACGTGGTTTTTTACCTTGAGAATATATATATTATACATTCGTGATCTTATAATATGCTCATTTACTTTAAAAAGTGCCACAAGCCGAAACATGACCAGAATTAATTTTTATTTTATAATCCGCATCTTTCTGGATTCCTATTGTTGCAATTTTGGACTGTTGATGTGGATATTTCTAGAGCATCGGTGTCGCTTAAGTAGAAACAAAGAACTTTAAACACATTTCATATCCGTTTAACTTATAACCTCTGTAATAAATAATACTTACATTATACAGCATTTCAAAATTACATTTCACCTATTGAATTAGCATTGGTGTTCGTCAACTTCATCATTATCATCATCGTCACTGTCGTCATCAGTTTCGCTGTCGTCATCTTGCCCTATAGTTATTATAACTGGTTCCATTTCCTCCATAAATTGATCATTTTCCCAAAATTTATCTTCAATGTCCCTAGCATGTTGACAAAATTTCTGCCAATCATTAATGGATATTAAGGACATCGCTTCCTGAGTAACTTCTTTCAGTGCGGTTAAACTGAAGTTTCCAGTGGTATTGCGGCTTCTTATATGAAATTTAAGCTTTGCCCAAGCTAATTCTATTGGGTTTAGCTCGCATAAATAAGGAGGTGTTCTTAGAGGAGTATGTCCATGTGATCTTATGATCCGATCAACTACATAATTTTTTTGGTTGTCAGGGGGCTTATGAAGTAAGACCAGATCGAACAAGTCAAATTTTCTGGCAGTTGCCTCATGATTTATGCCTATAAAATATTTTATTGTATAGTTTGATATGTACATGCATGTTTTGAGTCATAAGTACCTTTCTTTGTCAACCAGGCCATTATATCTTTTTTCGAAGATGATTTTGTCGGGGTTTTATCCTCCTGGACGGAATGATATGGAGCACTGTCAAATACTATAACCGAATTGGCAGGTATATTCGAGAGGAGTTTTTCTGTGAGCCAGCGTGTGAAATTTTCCCGATTCATCTGACCGTGGTAATCGCCTGTAGCTAATCCCGCCTTAAATATCAAACAGGCATTGTCAACAAATCCATTTTCTGAACCTGCATGCACTATAATGAGTCGACCTAAAATATACAAGACGATTATATAATATGTTACAAATCAGAGTTAAATTTAACATATATATAGCATTTTTGCTTACCTGTAGAACCTATACTGCTTATTACACCAGAAACAGTTTCGCTCTGCCAGCATTTTTTGAAAGTTAAGTCATTGTCCACCCAGGTTTCGTCCAAATAAACTATATTGCGCCCTTCTTCACGATATCTACGTATTTCACGGATGTATTTGTACCTCCATCGCAATATATTGGGCCTCTCCATCAAAACTTTTCTTTTATTTTGACATTTGCGCCAAAAAAAAACCATTTGATTTTAATAAACTCCTGTGAGTTTCCCTAGAATAGGGGAAATTTGAGTCTTCTCGCAACTTTTGTAATAACTTCCTAGTTGTCGGGACAACTTTATATTCAAGATAAAATCTGTTTATCAAATGTCTAATAATCTGAAAATCAAAATCTTCATCTTTCTCAACAAGAGACTGACGCGGCCTTTTTTTTCCGGGACTGGATAACATTTTATTCGGGTTATTTTCTAGTCTTTCTTTATCTTCGTTATGAATTTTCCTAACAGAAGATACTCCGACTCCGGTATAAAGGGACACCCTATCAAGCTTACGTTTAAGCGGCAACTTGAGGGGATTGTTTGCCGCTTCCTCATCGCAAACCCTATAAATAATCATCAGAATGTTAGCTTAGCATTTCCTTGTTTTTTATTTATATTCAGACTCAGTCGTCAAAAACTACAATTATTGCATATTATTATTACTAACCTATAAACATTCGCAATCACTTCTCTTGTTTGGCTATGAAGCGTCTTTCCGCGAGTAAATTGGTTCATTTTAAAAAAATAATACTAAAACGAATAACAATATCAAATAACAAAACACTAAACTATTCAAAAACACACAGCACTAAACATACAAACTTAATAGAACAATAAATAGTTAACAATAATAGTTGTAAAACTCATACACGACAATTAACGGAGATAAAACCTACGCCACTGGACTTTTCAATAGTATGGATATTCTAAGAAAGGAGCAAAAAATTGTTTGGGACGCTACCCAATAGGGAGTCGAATTTTCTCATGGCGGCAAAACATGTGAGGATATCCGCCAATCAGATTCGTTTAGGCGGTGTCCAATATACCTTTCGGGTGGTTGTTGCCAGCTCAACCGATGTAGATAAGATCTTTGGAAAAATGTTTAGTTATAATACGATTCAGTAGTAAAAAATAGTTAGTAAATACAAATAGAGCTAACAACCCATTAAAATTCTCAGTATTTTGAATTAATATTTTTTGGAATTGTGAAAAATCGATTTTCAAATCATTGAAATTACTTTTATTATTATTATTGCTTTTTTGTATTTAAATTTGGCAATATCGAATATTTTCGGTCGCATTCCTTTCGCTGTTGCAGATCCGTTTGCCAAACTATACATCTATCGACTAAATAAGTGGATTATCAAAAACATCCTCCGCGCCAGTACAATATAATCAGTCTTCTTCTTTCTCTTTTCTATTTGTCACAAGTCGCATCTACAGCACCCATGCTTTGTAGGGAATTCTGCGACATTGAGAAACTACTCAGGCGCTTCTATGCGAACAGTGTTTAAATTAGTAGAAAATAAGTGGATTAAAAAAATTGCTCGCGTTTCTTAAAATGTCAAAATCTCGTGAAAAGCACCAAATATATAGGGACAATTAGAATCTAATTTGTTTCATCTTTATTATTTTACTTTGAACTTTGAGTGACTGAGTGTCCCGGAATTCTTTGGAATTTGAAGGGTATTAAGTGATATTATACTGAATAGTGATTAGGTTTAATTGCTTCTAGGCATTGAAAGTGTGGATGTTGATGTCTCTGGAAAACGCACCAGTATAGGTTGTAAAAATCGAGAAAAACATATTGAGTGTTGGAACATCCCGCGGATTTCGTGGTTTCGAAAATTTTGCATCACCTTATTTATCATTTATATGGCATTTCTGTTGGAGAAGCTATTTTTGCAATGGTGCATATTTTATATTCTTTTAACAAAATCAGTGTATATATGGTATTTATGTTTTTCTGGTCCGCATTATGGACTGGTTTTGCAAAAATATCGCACGACCTGGTGGACCTCGTGCTAGTGCTATCAACTATCAGCATTGTCACATTTTACAGCTTTTACTTGTGGCTTTATATGCAACCAGTTTTTTACGGCCAGTAACCTTATCGTTCTCGTACATTTTTCCAAAACCTACCTTAACAACACGGTAAAGACAACAACAACAAAAAAAAGAATTTTCGACAGATTATATCTCCAGATAAGAAATGACATATGCTATATATTCACAAAAAAGCGCTAAGGCTCAATATATTATCATTGTAATTTCAAAAAGCATTTTTTCCGATACGCTTTCTTTTGCTGAAGTCTATATGAACGTGAAAATAAAAACATGTTAATACATTAATTTTCATGTGTATTTGTCAATAATAAGCAATAGAAAAACATAATTAATGTGATTGTTTTGGCTAGATTTCTTGTTAAAACAACAAAGTAAAGAACAGTTTCTTAGGTTTTTTAAAATTATTATTCATAAACTGTGAAACTTATTTGACATTTCAATCTTTTAAAACTCAAATACGTCATTAAGCCTAAAATACTCCTTTAAAACTCGATCATTATTGAATTATTCATATTTATTGATTCCTATTAAATTCAAATTACGTATCTCATGAGGTTTTTGAATTGACTGCTTCAATTACAATGTAATTGCGATTTGATTTCATTCCATGTTCTTCTATAATTAGGATTTTGTATTCTATAGACCATAACACTTCATTAGATTTAGACAACATAAGACAAGACTTTCACCAATAAAAGAATGTATATGTTATAATAAGATAACGTCCATTTGAAACCAGCATGTTTGGGAAACGGGGTAGATGGAAAGCCTCACCGTAAATAGAGGTATCAAGGGCGGTCATTCTGGAACAGAATGTACTTTTTAATTGGATTAGGGGTGGTTAAATATTTCAGGATAATTGGACACGACCAATGGCGTCCTGCCAAAAAATATGAGCTAGTTCGTACATAAAAAACATCGTTAGCACTATCGCACGGAGTTTTGTTTAAAAAAAGTTTGCAGCGTTGTGAGTTGGATGCATGTATCGAATCAATACAGGGATTAGCAGAGTGACTCACTGAAAATGAAAGCTTATTTGTTTCACAGCTTGGTAATGCAAATCTCAGTATGGTACAAGAAGTGGATGTACCATATAAAGACAGTCCAAATCATCAACAGATGCATTATTCGACAGGCTATACATAACTTACGGTAGGTAAAACTGCCGGTATTACTTTCGTATAACTACCATCTTCAAAGGAATACGTACACATGCATTCTATCTCTGTGTTTTGACATTTGTTTGTGTAACGAAATTTTCTCGTTACATATGAGTCACGTAGAGCGTCTGCGCTTTGAAAAAATGTCAACATTACCTGCCGCAATCTTCAAGTGCATTTCTGTTAACGTTTTGCCATGCTTTGTAGGTGTATTACTTCATGGTTTATTAATATAATCCAACATTTCTGCTTGCAACTCGTTTGAACTATCAAAAATTGGACTTGTTCACAGTCGTAATGACAGCAACAGAAAGGGAAGCCACATGCACAGAACCTAACATTCACTTTCTCCGCAGTATATACAGGGTGTTCCATAATTATTGCGACAAAATGATAGGGGTTGTAGAGGGCATAAAAATATGCAATTTTGCCTTATAAACCCCTGTTCGTAAATATGCCGTTTGAGCACTACAGTTAATTTTACCTTAAGAGCTCATAGGAGAAACAAAAAATTCACCAGCTGCAAAATGTTCGTCTAGCACATTTCATGGTCTCACCGGTTTGTAAAAAAAGCCTGCTGTGTTTACATTTTTGTTATCGTACACCCGTACCACCTTTTAAAAGTCCAAGCCATGGGTCCAGCAGACTATCTGCCGCGTCGACGTTTTTGTCGTTGGTGGCTGCAGCAGGAGTTGAGGCAACCAAACTTTGGTCGCTACGTTTTGTTCACTGACGAGTCCTGTTTTACAAAGGACGGTTATTTTAATAGCCATAACAGTCACATTTGGGATGAAGAAAACCCTCATGCCATAGCCATCCATAGAAACCAACATCAGTTTTCAATTAACATCTGGTGCGGCATTGTGGACGAGCATATCATCGGGCCATATCTGCTTCCACCACGTTTGGATGGGCATGCTTATGGTCGATCCTTACAGCATGTGCTACCGGAACTATTACAAAATGTGCCACTGAATATAAGAGCCAACATGTTGTTTCAACACCATGGCGGTCCAGCCCACTTTTCTTTACAAGTGCGGCAGTATTTGGACGACAAATTTCCAAATAGGTGGATAGGCCGAGGTGGCCCTGTGCCTTGGCCTGCGCGGTCACTTGACCTGACCCCACTGGATTATTTTATCTGGAGCTATCTGAAAGCTTTAGTGTACGAAACTCCTGTTCCCAACCAACAAGAGCTACTGGGAAGAGTGATGGCCGCGTCCGCACATGTTCAGGACATACCGGGGGTATGCCACAGAGTTTGCCGATCATTGAACAATCGTGCACAGCTGTGTATTGAGCAAGGTGGAGGACACTTTGAGCAATTACTGTAGGTAAGCTGTTTCAAGAAACTGATCTTTTTTTTTTTGCTGCAGCCCAAACGGCATATTTCCGAACAGGGGTTTATAAGGAAAAATTGTTCATTTTGATGCCCTCTACAACCCGTATCATTTTGTCGCAATAATTATGGAACACCCTGTATATGACTGGGATGACCTATGCACAGCACCTGAAATTCATTTCCTGCGCAGTGTACTTAACATACTTCATGGTTCACATGTTGACTTCGCCCTTACTCTATGACCTTAACGTCCTATGTCTAGTCTTTGTAATATGAGTGTTATATGACTAGAGGCTATGTTACTGTCACTATGACTACTCACTTCTCATCTACATGATACCTTTTGTTAATCTTTGAGATAAAATATGGCAATATCTGGAAATACAATCAGCGGACAGTGGGCTAATTATATTAACAATGCCCAAATCATATTAGATATATTTCCAGAAAGTGAATGGAAGAAAGACGCTCTTTATTCACTTGAATGCAAGAGCAGGTGTTAACCGCGTTAAAGATCGCTTGTTATTTTACAGGAAAGTCAAGCTTCGCTCATAGTTACCGTATATCAAATTTACTACATTTACTGCATAAAAGCAGCAAATCATTTTATCAAAGCAGAAAAGCAGTAGCCTTCAAATTACTTTTCATTATTTTGTTCTCCGAACAATACCTTTTTACCTTTTCACCTTCCACGCCTACTGGCAGGGAAGTATTGCAATTACGAAAATTTACAGAAATCAGATATTGTTTTTTGGATGTTATATGACATGTATATCACCAAAAACCATGCCACTTATGTACGTCGGTCTCTCTGTCGGTCTGTCGGTTTGTTCGCTAACTATAACCGTCTACATCTTGAGAAGTACCGCTCGGATTTCGATGAAATTATTACACAATATTACTAATATGCCTAGGACGCAAAAGCACAAGCGAGATAAAAAGCAGCTCAAACTTTGTTTTTTGATGTAGTATAGTAAATCAAATATATATTATGATCCGATATCACATTTATATGACTCTCAATAAGTCATGTATGTTAACTTTCCAGTAATCATTCACTTTTACTGTGTTGTAATAGTACTATTTATTTAGTGTTCGACAAACCGAGAATTTCGAACTCACTTCTGTCAGACTTCGATTCTTACTTTTTACTGCCTTTACGGCAGTATAGATTTTAGACTTTAAATCCTAAGTGTTAACAACTGTCAAGCTGGGGGCTCTGATCGTCCTTGAATCCTGACCACTGGATCAAAACAAATCGCATGTTTGCTCCTTGTATCTGGTACGAATGCTTTGATATGTGCCGAATCCTTTTACAAAAGTGTCAAAATATGACGTATCGATAAGCTATAATCCCCGCTATAGCAACAGCTAGGCTACTTGAAAGGTATTACACTGTAAATACAATTATCAGTCCAACGATAGTGGAGAATTTAATGCACTTTAAGTGGATGCAGCTATTAAATTGCCAGGGAAGTTGAGACTGCGACTATGTGAATCGGCAGTAAAGCTTTATGCAAGGAGGGAAAGAAGATGCCACGCACTCGTATATGGAGACGATTGGAACTAAAGTCCGTGGGTGTTGCATTAAAATTCTAAAATTAGACTTGGAAACCAGCTATTAACGGAAAACTTGAGTCAATAGATTTGTTTGCTGGAACATAAATGCAAAATATAGTGGAATCACGTCCAAAAAGGTAATTTCGATACCGAAGCACCCGCGTAGACAGAAGCTTAAATACCGGGACACAGAGGCTGCAATAAGTAATTTGAACTGCGTGCTGTTAGTACAGCTGGGAAAAGAATCCTCAGCCTGATTATTCCACAATCTCAAATCATTATGGACAAAGGAGCGGTCGTACCGGCCAGTCCGGTACGATACACGGTTAGGATGGGAGGTCAGAGTTAGGTGAATCTGTCTGGCAGGATCATTACCCGGCGGCGTCATGAAGAAGAGCTCTGAAGAGCAAAGTCCGCTGTCATAGAGGTAGGAAAGAGCCAGATCGCTGTCGGTTCACCGGTGGGGAAGGATCTTGAACGTCCGTTAGAGAAGAGTCATTGATCGGTCGAACAGTCCTCCTATAAACAGCACTGAGCATGGATAATGTAGTCAGGGTGGCAGCACCCTAGACATGTGAGCAATAGCTAGGTATTATCTTGACCTTGTACAGAGTGAGGTGGTTATGTAGAGAAAAGTACTTCTTAGCTTTTTCTCCGCTGCTGCTGCTATTGAGGAGATGTGTTCGTACCAGATCAAATTAACGGCTCTGTTATATATCTCGGCCATCGATCGAAACCTGATTTGCGTTAGGGTGCTTCTTGTTAGTCAAAGTACAGTACTGCATTTTGGAACTATAAAACTGTATCAGATTGTTGCTTCTCCAAGCAGTGATAACCTCCAGATCTCTTGTCAGAGAGGAAGTGCTGTCATTAGCAAAGCAGTGGATCGAATTGATCAGAACTCTTTTATCGCTATATTTTGCCTTTGTTTACAAGTACATTGGCATTCAAGGCAGGTTGTTCTCCTCAAGAAGCGTCCATTCAATATAGGATCTTACCCTTTATTACAAGACGAAATATGCTGGTGGCATATAAGATAATTAATATGTAATTATATAGACTCTCCACTCCTTCTGAGATTAGTCAGCTTCAATGTACCATCCAGAAATTTCAGCGAACTAATTTAGGTAAAAACTCTGCTTTGGTTAGGATGCAAATCCAATGCAATTTGCTTAGTCAGGAAATCGACTTGTTCTCGAGCAATGTTAATATATTTAAAATCAAACTAAGACAACTTTTTTGGATCGACTGCAATGTTTGGAAAATTATTATCAGGACTATCAAAAGAATATGCTTATGTTATTGATATTACTGTTTTATATTGTTGTTAGTGCTTTACTTTTAACATTAAATTCTTTGTAAACCCGGTTATTACAGTTGTAAGCGGTTGCTTTGTGAAACTTCTGTTCTGTTGTACCCCTAACACTTCAAAAGGAATAAATGTAAACTTTTAAGACATACGTTACATAACCAAAAAAGTTTAACGAGGTCTCATTTTGAAGGTTTTGATATAAACTTTCAAATAAGAAATTTTAAATGAAAAAGAGTCAGCTTGGGGATTCACGCCAAGCTGTTCGCTGCTAAAAAACCGGCAAATTTACCACTAGTTCATAGCTTTCATATTAAGTGGGTAAAATTTTATTGTTGCGTTATATGACAAAATCAATGTTTAAGAACCTTTTGTATACATTTTCAAACAGTGTTTTATTGCAGTGTGATATTTTGGGTTTTATAAGAAACAATATAGATGCAACTTCGACTTCAGCGAAAAACTATTATCAGAAATATCTGGAAAAGTTCATATAATGTTCTAATGTTATACAACCCCGGGGCCGGAAGAAGGCCAAGAAACTTTAGATTTATATGCGAGTATTGTCCAGATCACAGTGAAACTATCAATACTCTTGCAATATCAAAGTATCGTTCGCAATTCCATTTGTTACATACATGTAGCCCCTGAGTCTGAGTGACAGTGATATGGGAGAATAAGCAATCCCGCTTCACATACATGTTTGACCGGAATAATAATGCCGTGTTCGTGTTGCCCTTATCCCTGATTGAGAGCCGTTTGTGATCTCTGACACGCCTAACGTCATGAATATGCAATTTGGGGATTTAGATAGTCATGCAACGATTATAAGTTAGAATATTAAATTTTCCATCATTCACTACATATTCGGCAATGTGTATTTTAAAAAATGCATGTTCTTCAATAAAGAGTCTTATTGCGTGTGTTAAAAGATCCCATTAACATAATTTTCTTAGAATTAACAGGAGAAATCACCCTTATTGACCTCTCTGCCCCACCAAGCAGTTGTCCTTCTGTCCATAGGTATATAATGATAACAAAAATCAATTAGGTAAGTAATAATGTTATTCAAAGTTATATCCTGCTAATTTCATTGTATAGGTACAGCTCATCATGCAAATGCCCTTCTTGAGAATTTCAATAATCCAGAAAGTATTGGAATGCCTAGGTAAATAATATAAAATTTAAAATTGTATTTCGGAATATTTTAAACGATTGAGAAATAATTGATGTTCTTGTAATTATCCTTCTCATATAACAGTGATCGGATTAATATACTCAATGAAATTAGAAATGATTTCTTAAACTTGTTTTTTAGCAACATAATGACTATATTTAAAGCACGTTGTGGCAACAATGTCAACGTTTCATCTTTGTTTTTGATTACTCTTTTTTAAAATGTTATCTCTTACTTTTTGTGAAGAAATCAGTTTCTGAGAGCTGAGTAGTACAGATATTTTTAGTTATCACCCTTTCATTTATTAGTATTAAACGTAACAATATACCTCGAGTTCTAAAACGTCTAAATTATCACCATGTTAGCGACTTAGAATTATTGCCTATCGAAAGGATGGTTTGCTCTATCGAGAAATTGGCCGCCATATTAATTGTACTGTAATGACGGTAATGCGTGTGTATCGTGTGTGGATAGAAGACGTTAGAGGAACAGGACCAAGGCCAACTGGTCCACAGAGCGTCAAGACAGACGTTTCACACAACTAGCCCTACGTCACCGTTTTGCCACTACTCTGCTATCACTGACCAATGGTCTGGAGAATAAGTACCTTCGCTAGAGTTGTCTAATATTTGTGTTCAGCGATTCCTGTATGAGGAGTTGTTCCTTTGTCGTTTCTTATGTTTGGGTCCCTCGGCACGGCTAGAAACGTAAAAATCGGTGCGAGAACGAGTAATACGGTGTTTACCGCGTGGCATGAGAACAAGAGATGAGATTTTGTTGACCAGGGGCCGGAGAGGAGGAAGATCGGAGCGCGCGTTGAGCCACTTTTCTTCGCTGCGTGAGCGCTTTGAACTCGTGGGCTTGGCTGGGAAAGAGGGTGCTACACCTATTTATTTACGAAACGGGGCCGGTAAATAATTCATACTGGTAGTGTATCTCTTTATATAACACTGAGCACCAGATTTGTCTGACGGCTTCAGTTCAATGTGTACGAGAGGGAAGTGAAAGAGCGAGCCTGGCAACGTTGACGCGGTATTTTGCCACGTTGCCAGTATGTTTCACCAGTCCCTTGAATATATGTACATGCATGTTGAAAATATACGTTTGTTCATTCTTTACGACCAAATAATGGTTTTATTTTGAGCGTATCCATTTTTGAATTGTGAACTATGCCGAATCTACTTAGGATCGCCACAAATTCTGCAAAATTGAAACGTTGGTTCGTTTGATTACACCGCAACTTGCTTATGTTTATAATGAAATAGGTTGCCTCTTTGTCTAGAATTCTTACATTTGTAAAGATAAATTCATGCCGACTGGCAATTGCATATTTAGGTAGAGCGGTGGATATCTCATGTTTATTTTTTATGCCATACACATGCTCATACCTTCTTTATATATTGTTTTGACTATCCTATATATGAGCTTGGGCAATCCTTACGTGTTACTTTGTGAATCAAGTTGCTTTGCAGATCTTTTTCAATTGGAGGTAAATGAGAGTACATACTGAAAATAATCAAATTTTATGAAAGCGAACAGAATAGTGTTAGTAGTAAAATGATTCTGTATATACCCCGTTTGAGAAATCTGATGTCAATCTCGCACACTATGCACGCCACTGAGGTGATACACGACTGCTCGACCAACAATGGCTCAGTTCCTAGCGCAACTTCGCTGGTGTATGACAGGTGACGTCTGCATAATGCGGCACATACGAGCTTGAAAAGCATGTGATCGAACATCGCATGCGTAGTTGCCGATTTGTACATAACCTCACTTTTAGCGCACCTCACTAGACATCAAATTTATATGGTTTGCTGCATGCATATTAGAATAAAACGGAATGTAAAATACATTGCTTTGAAGAACTAGAATGCGAGCTAAAAATAACCATTCCAGAAACTATAAAAAGGGCTTTGAAAATGAATGGTTTCGATAACGACCGGTTACTAGCTGAGCTATCGGACGAAGATATAGTGGAAATTCAAAAGTTTACTAGAGAAGTAATGCCTTTCGTGATTTCCGAGGATGCACGTGATGATTTTTTCGACGTACTTGGATTCGACAAAGTTTCACTTTGAAGCAGGACATATGAAACTTCTATATACAATATGAAAATACTTTAGAGACAAGCTGGCAGAGAAACCACAACCACCAACAAGCTTAGAAAAAGGTTCAAGAGCTATTATACCTTCAGATAAAGACCCTTGCCATTTACTCATTTAATTATTGGGGAATTTAAGAAGTGCGAGTCGAAATGGGTCTCACCAAGGAATCTAAGGCGATATCGAAAGTAGTAACACAGGAGATTTGGGAAGGAGCTGGAATCGCTTGCCATTGCTTTGCGTATCAAAAAAATGTTGAGAATGTTGAACATTTGGACGAGGCAGGAGCTAGGCAAGAGGTGGACATTGATGAAACACAAGCTATTTTGTCTGAAACACAAACGTATGAGGACCTAGATTATAATAAGACCTGCAGTCAAGACATCAACGCAAAAAAAATAAGAATGCTCAAAGAATTACCATTACAGAGAGCATAAGTGGAGTGGACTTACAAAATTTCAGCTCAATGTTACCCCAACATTCATCCACTATTTCGCTTCTAGGAGTTGGTGATGGCTTAATTCTCAAAGAATTATTTAAATGTGATACTGAAGACTTTGTAGACAAGTCTTTAGTGAACGATGATCCATCATCAAAAAGTCAACATTGTGTTGGTTAGTACTGACTGACAACGAAGGTTTATAACACGTTCAGCTGCGTCTGCAAAAGTGAGTCACAAAGAAGTTGAGGAAAATAATCAGCCAATCTCGCTGCAAGAATGAAAACAAAAAGGGTAAAGCTTTCAGCCTCAGCGAGACTGATGGGTCAGGATATTCATCATCCAATAGTACTGAGGATGAAATATCTTATGACGACAGCACTGCTGGTGAGTCAGCCGGCGATATGGATTTTGAAGATAATGATGAGCTCAACACAGAACAAGATGAATAACTAGAAGAAGACACAGTTGTTGGTAAAAAGAATATAGAACAGCTATGCTTTTCCACAAGAACTACCGCATCACCTCAACCTCAAAGTATTCCACTCAGACTTGGCCAGTTTTATGGGGACGAGGAGGGATGGCATGTTGGCCGCATCGGAAAAAGGATTAGTGACTGTGAATTTCGCTTGACGTTTTTAAAACAAGTCAGAAGGGAAACAAGTTCTTCTGGGCAAAGACCACTGACGTCGCAAATGTCCACAGCACATCGTCGTCATCGAACAAATAACCAGATCCTGTTATTTATCACAGAAGACAATCAAAAGGTACGAAACAAAAGCGCCAGAAGATACGTCAGTTAGCAATTTGAACAAGCAATAGCGACAGGACTGCAGAACACACCAGTTGTGCAGGATATTAATCAGGAATGGAATCATATCCAAGCAATAATCACTAATGTAGCAGAACAGATGATGAGAAAAACGAGTACTAGAAAAAACAAAGAGTGGTTCGATCATGACTGTAATTGGAACAAAGACAGAAAGCAAAAATACAAATGGATGTATCTAGAACAACAGAGTCAAGGAAAAGATATGAGCTAGCCAAACGAAAAGTGAAAGAGATGTGTAGAAAGAAAAAGCGTGAATACTGGGAAATGGACTTGAAAATGATAGAAAATCACATGATCAACAAAAACATTAAGAACTTTTATCAGGATGTAAGAAGAAGCAAATTGGGTAGTCAAAGGTCTTCTTGCTTCTATAAAGACAAAGATGGGTCATTAATTGGTGACATTCCAGGAAAATTAGAAAGGTGGGCCAAACATTTTGAGGAACTGTTAAAGCTATCAGACGAAGAGGAAAGGAGCACGGAAGCAGCACCACTAATCGAAGATGACAATCAGGGACAAATACACGAACCAACGGATCTGGAAATAGAGGAAACAATAGGAAGATTAAAATACAATAAGAGTCCAGGAGAAAATGGAATCACAGCAGAAATAATAAAAGCGGGTGGACAAGATTTACACAAGCGACTTGGAAGTCTGATCAGATATATATGGAATCAAGAGGAACTACCAGATGAATGGAAAAACGCCTGACACAAGGGGGACCCGCTATCTATCACATTGTTTAACTTTACGCTGGAAGCTATTTTACGTAATTGTGGTATACAAACCGACGGAGTTGTTTACTATAGGAAACATCAGTTGATTGCCTACGCCGATAATAACCAGATCCAAAGCAGAACTTGAGAAGACGTTTAGAAGGTTAGAAGAAACTGCCAAACGTTTTGGGCTTCATATAAATGAAGACAAAACAAAATACCTTGAAATGAGAGGAAGCGATGAAGGAAAGTTAACAATAAAAAGTAGTTGCAGAGAATACTGTTTCGAGAAGGCGAATCAATTTGAATATCTAGGGGTCACAATAACAGATAAAGCAGAAGA
This sequence comes from Acanthoscelides obtectus, assembly GCA_963669975.1. Taxonomy (NCBI): domain Eukaryota; kingdom Metazoa; phylum Arthropoda; class Insecta; order Coleoptera; family Chrysomelidae; genus Acanthoscelides; species Acanthoscelides obtectus. The sequence goes on from CAVLJG010000008.1 coordinate 69,521,902, forward strand.
AGATTTAGAAATTGAAAAAAGAATAGCAAAAGGGAGTAAAGCAATGGGGGCTTTAAGCAAGATGATAAACTCGAGGTGGATATCAGGAAATTGGAACGCTGGGAAAGAAAAATGTTACGTAAAATATATGGGGGCACAAAAAACAACGATGGTACAGGAGAAAGCGAACTAATTCAGAACTGATGGAGATGTATAACCAACCCAGTATAATACAAAAAGCCCGAGCTCAAAGAGTGCGCTGGTTAGGACACGTTTATAGAATGCCGTCTCATAGGAATGCCAAAAAAGTTTTGTTTGGAGGAGAAGGTAGTAGAAGAAGAAGAGGAAGACCGAAGAAGCAGTGGCTGGAAAGGGTCGAAGAGGATATACAAAGACTAGGCATACCAGACTGGGAGGAAAAGACCAAAAACAGAAAAGCGTAGAAGGAAGTTGTCAAAAAGATAGAAACCATGGGCCTTCAGGCCTGAAGCGCTGAATTATATATTCTTTTCAACAAGAACCACCGCACCACCTCAACCTCAAAGTATTCCACTCAGACTTGGCCAATTTTATAGGGTATATTACGAGGAGGGATGGCATGTTGGCCGCATCGGAAAAAGGATTAGTGACTGTGAATTTCGCTTGACGTTTTTAAAACAAGTCACAAGGGAGACACGTTCTTCTGGGCAAAGACGACTGACGTCGTAAATGTCCACAGCACATCGTCGTCATCGAACAAATAACCAGATCCTGTCCAGTAGTACTCGAAATAAGTACCTTCGACTGAAATCTCAACTTTAAGGATCTTTGTTCGATCAAGCGATTGTATGCTTATTTACTCATTTTTAAAAAATGTTGTTTTCATTTTGATCTCATTATTCTGTGATTACTTCCAAATAAATAGATTACTTCCAGAGCAACATAATTTTTGGTTAAAAAATATTTATCGCGGCAAATAAACATTCCGGTAGATATAGCAAAATCAGAGTACATATGTTATTTATGCACGACAACGATAGGTCGTAGTTAATGGTCTACTTACTTTATTTCAGCAGCACCTTAAGTATAGCGATTAAAACTAGTGCTACCCGGTAGTGACTCGACTGAAGTGTAAATGGAATAATGTAAACTCAACTATATCATTAATTTCATGCCTGAATGTATCATGTCTGTAAAATAGCCATATATATCCTTGATAAGTACCATCGCATTGCATGCGATGTCCAGGTATTTCTCAGGATGTTCATAGGATTTCCAAGGACGTCCAAGGATTTCCAGGGATGTCCATGGATTCACAGGGATGTCCACGTATATTGTAGGATATCCAGGGATTTCCAAGGAAGTTGGCGAATTTTCAAGGACGTCCTGGGATTCCATCGAAAAAGGGATGTCTGGCGGTTTACCCCTTGGTACAATCCGAGCATGCTCCTGGTATGTTAGGGTATAATGAGTAAAGATCTACACACTAAAAATAACGAAATTAATGGAGAAATTACTTAGGAAAGTTCTTGACAACGAAAATAAATAAACTTCCATAATGCCTTTCAAGTGGCAAAGAGGGATGAGATTTTAACAGGCAGAGATTACTGATGAGTTTTTTTTATATGACGGGTACACAGCCGTAATGTAGGATCTAATCAATCACAGGATGCTGTGATAAGCAACCTTTCTCTCAACTTGAAATGGATCTATTCGCTTCTAGAGTGCCTTACGATTCGCCATGGTTATTTTCTCGCGAAATCAATAACTTGTCGAATTGAAATGACATCACTGCAATCAAATCAGGAAACGGGAAATTCAATCCGTTTTCGGTATGAATTTTGGGAACCTTAAATAATTAATAGAAAGTACCAATGCGCACATCGGGTTTGGATGGATGACCGAGCTTTGCCAAGAAGAAATTCATTTCGGGTTGTCAAAGTTTAGATCACTGAGGACACTATTATGAAGAAAGTGGGTCAGTCGCTTAGACCTGGAAGGTATATTTCGCCATAAAACCTTCCCAATTTGTATAAGGTCTTGATGCGACGCTTGGTATATCTATAAGAAAGGGTATGATCAATGTAAAACTATAAGGCACTCCGATTATTGCTTATTTAAAAAACCAACCATAGGACCAATTCAATATTTAAATACATAAAATAACATTTGACAGGATACTGGTTTGATATATAAAAATAGACATATTTGAATTCTAGAGTTATGTAGCACTTATTAGAAGCTTCAAAATGACTTACCGGGTGTTTCAAATTACCATCAATAAAATTGTCATGTCATGGTTCAGTTTATTGTTGCATAACTTTAAGATTCGATAGAACTTTTAAAATTAATGCATAAAGTCTATATAAACATGGGTCGAAAAATGCGTGGCTTCCGAAATACAGGGTGTTTAAATTTACTTTCTAAAAATAGTTTTTTTAAAATATTTCGAACAATATTTGATGTATAACAGTGAAAATTGGTATAGAAGGGTTTTTTGGTACGACAAAACGAACCATGGACATAGTTTTACTTTAGCCGCTAGAGGCCGCTCTCTACTGTACCTGTAGTGTATTAGAATGACCGAAAACTTTTTCTTAGTGCAATTTTTTGCTTTTTGAATAAAAAAACTGATTCTTCGCACTTTTCAACATAAAAAAGCTCTCCTGTGAGTTTTCGTTATAGTTAGCCGTTTTTGAGATATTTCGATTTTTAAGGTTTGATGCACTTTTAATTATCTATGGGAAAATAATATTTATTTAACATTTTCGATTTGGGCATTACAAGTAGTTAAGATGATCGTTTAGATTGTGTTTTTAAACACAGCAATAATTTCTAACTCCAAATAAACACAAAAAAACAGAATATTAATTTGTTTAATTTTCCAATATTATTTTTAACAAATTAATTGAATATTGGATGCTATTGGATAGTTAGGACAAACATACAAAATCTAAAGTAGTTGCTCGAAATGTAAACCCAATTGTTCAATACACAATTCACATCTACTAATGATCGAACGTAGTATAGCATTATTCAAATAAGGCCTTATTTCATCACATGCATTCCTGATTCTGTCTATTAGCATATCTCTTGTGGTTACGGGAGTCTGGTACACTTTTTCTTTTAGAAATCCCCACCCAAAGAAAACTAATGGATTTAGGTCAGGGGATCGTGGAGGCCAGGCGACTGGTCTTCCACGGCCGATCCATCTTTCTGGATAATTTTCGTCCAGCCAGTTTCTAACTATTCTCGAATAATGAGCTGGACAACCATCAAGCTGGAACCAGGCCAATCATCTTAAATCTAACATAACATCATCCCACATATTTGCATGTTCAGCCTTTAAAAATTCCAAGAAGGTCGCTGCATTTAACCTTGCAGGCAAAAGGTAGAGTCCAAATAGTCGATTACGGTAGATACCAATCCACACGTTCACACTAAATTCATGCTGAAAATTTCTTTCCCGAACTGCATGCGGATTTTCATGCGACCAAATATGTTGATTATGAAAATTTACCACTCCACGTCTAGTGAAGCATGACTCATCGGTCCATAAAACGTTACTTAAAAACTCCCTATTATTATCAGTTCTATCAAGAATCCACTGACAAAATGTGATTCTTCGTTCTCCGTCCCCTGGCTGTAGTCCTTCCACAGGTTGCAAATGGTAAGGACGCCTATGGTCATTTCTAAAAACACGGTGAACATGGCTTGCTGAAATTCCTAAGGCACCAGAAACTCTCCTAACACTTGTGGTCGGATCTCTATCAAACTCACGCAGAATCATACGGGTAAATCTGCGCTGACGAACATTTATGTTTTGATCCCTTCGGAGATTTCCAAAACCATTTTCAATTATTTGGCGATGCACTCTTACAAATACTGAGCGAGTTGGATGTCGTCTGTTTGGAAATCTTCGTGCGTATTCTCTGGCTGCTTCTGCTGCGTTTCCATTTAAAAAGCCATACACAAAATGAATATCCGCTAACTCTTGATTGGAGAATAAAAATGGCATTTTTATAAAACCTACAAAAAAAAAAAAACAGGTAAAAGAAACTAAATTTCGTGCATTCACAATTGCAAAAAAGCGTTTCAGGTTTCAACAGACAACAAAACTAACTGTCAACTAATTGAAGTTTAACCTTATTCTGCTTTCAATTTCAAAAATATTTGCAGGCACAGCCTACTTCTGAAAATTATCGAGATACTGACTTTTTAACGTTATTTTATCATAAATAATTAAAAATGCATCGAACCTTAAAAATCGAAATATCTCAAAAACGGCTAACTATAACGAAAATTCACAAGAGAGCTTTTCTATGTTGAAAAGTGCGAAGAATCAGTTTTTTTATTCAAAAAGCAAAAAATTGCATTAAGAAAAAATTTTCGGTCATTTTAATACACTACAGGTACAGTAGAGAGCGCCCTCTAGCGGATACAGTAAAACTATGGTTCGTTTTGTCGTACCAAAAAACCCTTGTATACCAATTTTCACTGTTATACATCAAATATTGTTCGAAATATTTAAAAAAAAACTATTTTAGAAAGTAAATTTAAACACCCTGTATTTCGGAAGCCACGCATTTTTCGACTCATGTTTATATAGACTTTATGCATTAATTTTAAAAGTTCTATCGAATCTTAAAGTTATGCAACAATAAACTGAAACACCCTGTATATATATACAGGGTGACTTCGAAGTTGAGTCATTTATTTTAACAGTCAGTAGATCTGATCAAAAGGAATGTTTTTTTCCTTTAACATTTTTTTGGTAAAATTAAATTAACAAAGTTATAGACCTTTAGAGGTTTGAGTACCGCCCTGTCTCAATAATAATATTATGTGCTCGTGTTTGGCAACAACGAATATAATCCGCCTTATCGGTTCATCGTATCGGAAACAAAAAAGCGAAAGAATTTGAAACGTTTATCACGATGTCAGTCAATGTGTCAGTCGGTAACGCGTGAGTTAATAGTGGTGTTTGTTGCGTGGCTCAAACGAAATGGCACATGTTTACGAAAATGCTGAACTTGTGGACATGATTCTTATTCACGGATTTATGCGAATCGGTTTTCCAATCGAGTGCAACCAACCTCCTCGTGCCTTTGTTAATGTAGTACAAAGGGCTCGTGAATCAGGTGACTTAAGACCTCACAAGGGAGGGCATGCCGGTGCTCCAAGACCACACGATCAAATACAGGTCCGCACTGAAATACTTGTCGGGAGGATACTTTATAAAACAAGGTAACATTTTTTTTTAATTTTTTTTTTATTTTTACACACATATTTTGGTTTATCTTCCCTCTACAATCATTATCTGAAAATTAATGACTCAACTTCAAAGTCACCCTGTGTATATATATATATATATATACAGGGTGACTTCGAAGTTGAGTCATTTATTTTAACAGTGAGTAGATCTGATCAAAAGAAATGTTTTTTCCTTTACCATTTTTCTGGTAAAATTAAAGTAACAAAGTTATAGCCCTTTGGAAGTTTGAGTACTGCCCTGTCTCAATAATAAGATGTTCGTGTTTGGCGACAACGGATATAATCCGCCTGACCGGTTCATCGCATCGGAAACAAAAAAGCGAAAGAATTTGAAACGTTTATCACGATGTTTTTCGTCAGTCAATAACGCTTTAGTGAATAGTAGTGTTTGTTGCGTGGCTCAAACGAAATCAAAAATGGCACATGTTTACGAAAATGCTGAACTTGTGGACATGATTCTTATTTACGGGGGGGCAGTCTTTACAAAATGCTCCCGGATGCATCACGGATTTATGCGAATCGGTTTCCCAATCGAGTGCAACCAACCCCTCGTGCCTTTGTTAATGTAGTACAAAGGGTTCGTGAATCAGGTGACTTAAGACCTCACAGGTCAGGGCATGCTGCTCCAAGACCGCACGATCAAATACAGGTCCGCACTGAAATACTTGTCGGGACGATACTTTATTAAACAAGGTAACATTTTTTTTTATTTATTTTTTTATTTTTACACACATATTTTGGATTATCTTCCTTCTACAATCACTATCTGAAAATTAATGACTCAACTTCAAAGTCACCCTGTATATATATATAGTTGAAAAATTAAGGCTTCAGCCTTTTGTTGGGTACTTCGACAAAATTTAAGCAAAGAGGACTCTTTATACTTTTTTTAATTCTCTCTAGCTTTCAATGGACTTTGCCATCATCATCAGGAGCTGCAATTATAATGATAACAGTAGCAACAAAAGTGTAAAATGAATTTAAATTGAATCAACTTACAGTAGTATGTGAGGATGTTGCTAATTGTTGTTTTCGTATAGGATGAGGGAAATGTCCAGTAATATGGTGAGAGCTGGATACATATTGGAAGGTGAACTAAATAAGATCTTGTTAATCAGACACTTCGGATAACCATTATTGATGAACAGTTTTGATAGTTTATGTAAATTTTAGGTGTGGAAAGTATTATCTGAGATGCTGATTACCCTTGTTTTCATCTGTTTTACCAAATTGATTTTAATCCAACATTTTCACAACTCGTTCCACTAACCTCATCACTAACTATTATCACAATAACAATCTTAATAAAAAACATTCCTTTTATCACAACCTTTTAAACAAAACTAGAACATTTCTAAAACAACATCCTGAACTTATGGTTACAAGATCTGACAAAAGCAATGTTACAGTGATAATGCTTAAACAACACTATTTAGATCTTTGCAACAATCTCATTAATGATGACCCATCATATCATGAAATTAATAGGGATCCCACACCTAAAGTTGAAAAGAAAAGTAATGACATTGTTAAGGAACTTCTCAGCACTGGACAAATAACCCAAGAACAAAAAAGAACTTTGACCACTTATAACTCTGTCCCTCCCAAATTCTATGCACTTCCGAAAATTCACAAACCCGTACACTCAGTAAGACCTATAGTTGCATCAATAGATTCAGCCACCCAGGCTTTGTCTTCATTAATATCGCCAACACTAAAATCAGCACATGCAGATAATGATTACTACATCAAAGACTCATTTGAGGTCTCTCGTCAGTTCAACAGATTGACAATACCAGCCGATCATATTATCGCCAGTCTTGATGTGGTGTCACTATTCAGCAATATCTATCTGGATGCATGTACAAGAACTATTAATAAACACTGGAATGAGATCAGTCAACACTGCAACATATCTCTAGAATCTTTCACCAACATTATAACATTCCTTTTTCATAACAATTATTTCTCTTTCAACAACAAAATATATTCTCAAACACATGGTGGTCCTATGGGATCTGTTCTATCACCAATTTTGGCAGAATATGTCATGGATGATCTTCTTGACACTGTTATTCCGACACTACCCTATAACCTCTTCTTCATAAAAAAATACGTAGACGACATTATTTTATGCCTCCCCTCCATAGGTCTGGATGGTATTGTCAGAGAATTCAACAGCTATGACCCCTACATCCAATTTACCATTGAAAAAGAAGATGAGAACCTGTCTGTCCCCTTTCTAGACACAAGACTCATCCGCACCAACAACAACAATTTATTGGTAGACTGGTACCAGAAACCTATGGCCTCAGGTCGGTTTCTCAATTTTAGGTCATACCATAAGCTAGGGATTAAAATCAATTTGGTAAAACAGATGAAAACAAGGGTAATCAGCATCTCAGATAATACTTTCCACACCTCAAATTTACATAAACTATCAAAACTGTTCATCAATAATGGTTATCCGAAGTGTCTGATTAACAAGATCTTATTTAGTTCACCTTCCAATATTTTGCCGAACTCTGGTGATGCAGGTAATAGTCACACAACCCCTAATAATAACGGAACTGATGTAATTCCCAATAATAGCATCAATCCAAACAATACAAACACCAACCCAGACTCCAGACCTGGTTTTGCTGTCCTGCCCTATATCAAACAACTGACCCCTAAACTGATCAGATTGTGCAGTCCTTTGAACTTTCGAATTGCTTGCAAATCCGTCCTCACTATAAACCGCATTTTTTCAAAAATGAAAGACAAAGTCCCGCTGCTTAGCTTAACTAACACAGTCTACTCCATCAATTGCAACAACTGCAACCAAATATACATAGGTCAGACCTCCAGATCTCTTAAAGGAAGGATTACATCACACAAAAGTGATGCTAGGCTTCATCCTGAAAGATGCGCTCTAGCATCTCATGTTAACACAACAGGGCATTCTATGAATTACACAAGTATCAAAGTTCTTGATAAAGAAAAACACCTTTCCAAATGTTTATTCCTGGAAATGTCCCACATTTTCATGAATAACAACTGTATCAACAAAAAGACAGATATTAAACAACTGAGTGTCATTTACTCATATTTGCTAAACTGCGAAAAATTGGAGAACTTACATATCTCCCCAAATTTCGACTTTTCACAACCATAAATATAATCTATGTTTTGGCCGATTCCACCAACAAATTAAATTCCACTCAAAATCTAATAATTCTCTTCTAACGATTTATTAATAATTGTTAATTTAAAATTCCCATTAATTAAAATATAGTTTATTCAACTGCCTCTGGTCGGTTTAACAATTTCTTACATAACATTCTGAAAATCACATCATCTAAAGTGATTTGGCAACGTTTTGGCACACGCCCCCAATTCGTTCCATCTTTCAACACAGACATTGACAACCTTCGGCCTTCTGTCAAAGGTTCATCTCATTCATTATTCCATAACCACCAATTTGTGCAATCATCAAGTAACTTCACAACGTAATGCTCTAATGTTTTCTAAATAATTTTTAATCTGTCATCAACTTGTCTTGTCATATAATTTTAACCATTGTACCATGTATCCAGCTCTCACCATATTACTGGACATTTCCCTCATCCTATACGAAAACAACAATTAGCAACATCCTCACATACTACTGTAAGTTGATTCAATTTAAATTCATTTTACACTTTTGTTGCTACTGTTATCATTATAATTGCAGCTCCTGATGATGATGGCAAAGTCCATTGAAAGCTAGAGAGAATTAAAAAAAGTATAAAGAGTCCTCTTTGCTTAAATTTTGTCGAAGTACCCAACAAAAGGCTGAAGCCTTAATTTTTCACCTAACTGGTCTAGACGACAATGACCACGTCTCAAGTTATATATACAGGGTGACTTTGAAGTTGAGTCATTAATTTTCAGATAATGATTGTAGAAGGAAGATAAACCAAAATATGTGTGTAAAAATAAAAAAAAAATAAAAAAAATTTTTACCTTGTTTTATAAAGTATCCTCCCGACAAGTATTTCAGTGCGGACCTGTATTTGATCGTGAGGTCCCCTGTGAAGTCTTAAGTCACCTGATTCACGAGCCCGTTGTACTACATTAACAAAGGCACGAGGGGTTGGTTGCACTCGATTGGGAAACCGATCCGCATAAACATGTGCCATTTTTTATTTCGTTTGAGCCACGCAACAGACACTACTCACACGCGACTGACACTGATTGTATGTATATCTGAACTGAATGAAATAATTGTAAAAAACTCGTTCCAAATTCTTTCGCTTTTTTGTTTCCGATGCGATGAACCGATAAGGTGGATTATATCCGTTGTTGCCAAACACAAGCACATGATATTATTATTGAGACAGGGCGGTACTCAAACTTCCAAAGGGCTATAACTTTGTTACTTTAATTTTACCAGAAAAATGGTAAAGGAAAAAAACATTTCTTTTGATCAGATCTACTCACTGTTAAAATAAATGACTCAACTTCGATGTCACCCTGTATATATATATATATATATATATATATATATATATTATTTCCTTATAATTTTCATCCAACAAAAATGCATGACCAACTAAGGAAATACATGACTAAATTTAGAACTGAAAATTCCATTTAAATGTACGAAATTCCAATATAGCATCCATATGAAAAAACAAAACTGGTGATGGAAGTTGAACAAAATGTCGAATTGAAAATTTGACTACGCCATCTTGTAGAAGGAGAATAAGTAGCAATGACAACACGTAATTTATTTTGAAATCTCATTTCAAATAAAGTCAGGGAGAAATATAAAGGTGATCTTGGGGTATATCTGGCATGCGAATCAAATGAAAATCTGAAAATTTCAAGAACTGCCTAGGAGATTCTGCTTTTTCGAATTAACTAAAATTTGGTAATACCAATATATGACCTATGATACATTTTTCAAATCAGAATCATGAAACCTATTTATCCGTGCAAAAATCCAATATGGCGTCCATAAGAAAAATAAAGTGGATGCTGGAGGACAAATTCTAATTATGTTACCTTGAACAACTAGTGGCAATGTTAATGTGCAAGTTATTTTGGAATCCCACTACACATGAAACGACTTTGGGAAATTTCGGTTTTTTTCGTCTCCCTACGGAAGTACTTCCTGAGCGGCATTTTGTTGGTTACCTAAATACGCAGCTTTGACCCCATATAAGCAACTTCATATCTCTTACAGTTTCCGAGATTCCAATGGTGAGGGCCGAATTTGAAACACCAGGCGGATTACAAAAATATCGATATGCGCTGGTCTGACAAAGTGCGGACATTTCGTTAAGAAAAATTAAATATAAAGAAATCGTGCTCTTGCCTGGTATTTTTTCTTACGTTCTTGTTATGTCTTGAAGAGTAATGATCTTAGAGCAAAGTCGAAAAAGACTGTTTTATTCACTTTGAGCAGACGCGTACAATAAATGGATTTTTTATAGTTCTGTTGACATAGTGAAGCCACAGTGAAAAACATAATTGCTGAAAAATTGAGCACACGTGTTTCCTTATAACAGGTAAGAAAGTACTCGCCAGTTTTGCTAAAAATATAGGATATAACATGAAATTAACGAGAAGTACCAGCAAAAAACGATTTTTTAAAATTCTATTGTTTCAACTAATTTCCGGCACACGTCTGACCAGCGCATATCAAAATTCTTGTTATACACCGTTTGCTGACACACCCCCAATAGAAACCTTAGTTACTCCAGAAAACATCCACCTCAAGCAATACTTGGAGTGACATTACCTCATTCCATATTTTGGAAAATTTAAACCCCCACTTCTGTATTGAACCCAATATTGTATGTATCTATCTCAACCAAGGAATTCGAATAGTTACTAGGAGCCAAGCCTATATGCTTACATTGGATTGTTTGTCAACAAAATTGCGTAGTTTTAGTGTATACCTTTGACTCATTTATCTACCAAAGCCTATCAAACAAAAGCGCATTGAATCAGCATAATAATAGCCACCAGTGGAAACATCTATCTTCATTAGGCTTGTGTCGCTCTTTGCAAATTACGTAAGAAGTAACATGTCTTGAAACCGTCTAAGACCACAATTTCTGCAAACACTCGCACTTTTATAAATATAACACAAATTTAATGATATAACTGTCCAAAATGACTTCAGTTTAATGCCCATCACAGACTGTGAGAATTAGGAGACAAACAAATCATTGACTGACTCCTTCTACCCAGTCTAAATTTGTTGACTTCAACGAATACGAAACTTCGTGTATACCCTAAAAATGCCTTTATCCACTAAAAGTTGAAGCCGTAGCAAATCTTAAATCCAACCACGTATTTCCTACTTATTCTTCCAAGAAACGTTTAACGTAGACAAATTGCGCCAAAATCCACCTCCCACTGATTCTTTTTCATTTTGTTACAGTCCGAAAATGGCCCCCTGCTGTACGCCATAGGATGGCACTGACACTAAATCATCAGGTATGACAGACAAAAGCCTTCTTTAGCTACTTGGAAACGTGGACAAAATGGTTGAGGAGGAAGGACTGGAATTTGACATCCTCGAGAGCAGGAGAGTCAATTGCACCTTGATGGCATTGGGACAGCATGATAGATATAAAAATGGTGAGTATCAGGTCAATTGGCTTATGATGTCTCCGAAATAGACAAGAACGTTTATTGTCATGAAAGTGTTATTATTGCAATTCTTCTTGAGCCTCAAACAGATATGGATTTGAGTATATTCATGCCTCATAAAAGTATTTAGTTATATTAACAAAATATCACATAACCATGTGTACAAAGGGTACTATAAAAGTTTTGCAATATAACTTAAGAAACGGACGCAGGAGGCTGCATGTTGAGACATGTCCATGCGTGCATAGTAGCCACCAACAGCACGTCAGTTGATTTAGTTGTTTATTCGTATTGACAGTGTAAAGTGCGGACTATGGCATTGTGGTCACGTAGTGAGATAACGGCAGATTTACGATATAACTTTACGCATGGTTTAAGTATAGACCAGTGCTTGGAAGAAATGACGCTTGCATTAAAGAATGATTGTGCTCATCGCACGACTATATTCAGGGGGTACAGAGAATTCCAAAGGGGCAATTTCACTCTGGAGGACGCTGAGAGGGAATTAGGGCTGCGAGCGTCAGTAACAGAAGAAAACATTACTGCTGCGAGGGAAATGCTTGACGAAGACCAGAGAGTGACATACCAACAGATAGAGGAAACCTTACACCTTCATTCACCAGCAATTCATTTTGTATGGAATAGCACCTAGAGGCAGCAGCGTTGGCATAGTGGTAGATGTTAAGGGTCTACTAATCAACCGCCGTGTACTGCGCGGGTTCGAAACCCGAGCCAAGACATTTTTTTTATCTTGGCCATGGATGTTGTGATTGTCCGTAGGTGGTAGACGGTCTCTAATTGTTGAACGTGGAGGTGCCAACCGGCGGATCTCTAGGATGTCAAGAAGGTTGACTCTGCACTTAACACGCAACGCTGTCAATAATTAGTTCATAGAGGATTATGCTCAGCAAAAGTTCGCCGCTCTGAGAAAAAAGTTAGCTACGGACAAACGAGTCCGTAGTCTCCACCCATTTGATAACACTATACATTTTTTGTTTTATCGAAAGTATCGACAATCTGTCAACAATCTTGAACCACACCAGTGAACCATGCCACGAACTAAAACTCAGCGCTACTAGACATGCGATAACTATCAACCTTGTGTGGTAATTTCAAATACAGTAATCGTACATCGGTACGATACTACGTGTACCATACTAGCTAAATGTACGGCAATTCTCTGAACAAGCTTTTTTAATTTCAGAGGTTAACATATGTCCGATGAATTCCATATCCAATCCTTCTCAATCCAACCTACATGTGAGTGAGCTCCATCGTTACTTTCACGTTCACACATCTACATGCCTCTTCAATTAATTGCCTGTCCTTCAGATATTGTTACGCCAGACACCTCCCTCCACCCTTCGATGGCTCCTTGGTCTAAGTGCCCGAACCTCCCCTCCGTCCCCCGACATGGACATCTGCCTGAACATGAATCCACCAGTACAAATGTTTGCTGGAATTTGAGACCGAGAGCGTCAGCGATGCACTCATACACAGTCGGGGCTTGCAGCATGGAGGAAGGAGACTCGCGACCAAAAATATTTTCTTAAGCTTTAAGGGGGTTGAAAGCGTATCAATATAATGTGACCAAAAATTGAGATACAGCCTCCCCCACCTCTACAGCCTCCAACCCCCAATCTTTAACACTTACAAAAATTAGGAACCTTTGAAATGTCAAAAAACGAACTTTAAGCGATTTTTTTTTTAATTTTCTGCAACTAAATTGATTTTCAAAATCTACAAAGCTTCTTCGTCACTGCATTAATACTAACTTTTTGTGAAAATTTTGATCAAAATCCAATCGTTACGTTTCAAGACATAGAAGGGCAAGTATTAACAGACAGATAGAGCGACAGTCCGACGGAAATGAGTAACATGGTTTTTCGTGATGTGGCTAAACCACATTTTATTATCACTGCATGTTGCAAAACAAAACTTATAACTTTTGGACTCACCCAAAAAACGCCTGTAAAACCTTGAAAATCTAATACAACAAACGAACTAACATAACTAATATACATGGTGACTTTGAAGTTGAGTCATTAATTTTCAGATAATGATTGTAGAAGGAAGATAAACCAAAATATGTGTGTAAAAATAAAAAAAAATTTTTTATCTTGTTTTATAAAGTATCCTCCCGACAAGTATTTCAGTGCGGACCTGTATTTGATCGTGAGGTCCCCTGTGAGGTCTTAAGTCACCTGATTCACGAGCCCGTTGTACTACATTAACAAAGGCACGAGGGGTTGGTTGCACTCGATTGGGAAACCGATCCGCATAAACATGTGCCATTTTTTATTTCATTTGAGCCACGCAACAGACACTATTCACACGCGTTACCGACTGACAGTGACTGTATGTATAACTGAACTGAATAAAATAATTGTAAAAACATCGTTCCAAATTCTTTCGCTTTTTTGTTTCCGATGCGATGAACCGATAAGGCGGATTATATTCGTTGTCGCCAAACACGAGCACATGATATTATTATTGAGACAGGGCGGTACTCAAACTTCCAAAGGGCTATAACTTTGTTACTTTAATTTTACCAGAAAAATGGTAAAGGAAAAAAACATTTCTTTTGATCAGATCTACTCACTGTTAAAATAAATGACTCAACTTCGAAGTATAAATTCTATGCAATTTCAACAGTTTCACTTTTTTCTATCAGTCAATCATTTATTATCTTCAAAACAACTTTTAATAAAAGTGGTTGCCTCATCAAAATACATACTACAGAGATCTTTTAGATCATGGAATGGGTAAAGAAAGTGCTGCTCAAATGAATATCATTATCCACGTTAGACATACCAGCTAAAGACATATCAGTTGAATTGGTCCCAAAATATATAATACGTTACCAGAAAATTTTGAACAAAAAAATATAGTACGATTGAACCTCATATTAATGACTGCATTTGGTAAAATTTTATGGTAATTTTATTTAATATTGATATTTGCATATGTATAAGTATCAGCTTTTCTCTCTTCCTCTCTGAAATACAATTTATTTATTTGTAATAATCATAATTTCATTGTGATTTGATTTCTTAATTGGATATCTGCACACACAGACAGACTTGATATTTTTGTTCTCAATTTTGTATCTTTGTTATTTCATTGTACTGTTCTGCATTTATAATTTCAGTAGAAATACGTAAAATAATTTTCCATCATGTACAACTGGCGAAGCAGCATAATTTAAAATATTTGATAATAAAAATTGTTAATACAATGTACATACTTTATAAATATGCAAATAAATATGAATCTGAACATTATATAGAATCGAGACGTTATACAATGCTTCCTCGCCCGTAGGTGTGGGAACTAAAATGATCGATAGAATAAACTTGCTGTGTTCTTTTCAAATACTTAAACTAAATACAGAAATTCCAGTATACAGCGTATTGTTTTTATTATAACGGCTATGACAAATATTATCTCGTTTAGGCCTGTATTTCTTTCTGTTCGTAGCGTAGCCGAAGATGCAACAATAGCTGAGTACCATGTTTCATAAAAATATAACGAATGGTTAAAAAAATGTGAGGTCATAAAAATGACCAAAATCAATAAAGTTCCCTGCATCTCGGTATTAGCAGAGACTAAAGATCTATACAGCATGTATAGTTTATAATCACCTCACCGGTCTCTCACCCAATGAAGCTCCCGGTATATGCAAACTAGCTAAGAAGTCCTACTGCGATCATTTTGGAGAGTATACTGAATAAAATTTCAAATTTGCCACTATACTTACACCTTCCCAATGCACCCTTATTCCCACTTGGTTATCGCTACGGCATCTTATTTCACTTAAGCTTATGTACAATTCATACCATATTCATACAATATTTATTGGAATGTTACGTGGGACGATAGCGGTATAAAATGTAACGGAACAACAAGTATATTCAGTATAAACACGTCCAAAAATACCTGGCTTAATAAAACACGGATTTAATGTAATTTAACATGGGCGCATCGTTCAAAGCGAATCGATTACGATCATAACTCTGTTAATAAAACTTTAATTTATTAAATCATAAATTATGAATAACAAATTTCATGGCAGATATATGGCGTTTATGCCGATCCGTATTGAATTTAGGCAGATGGCAGATTGGATTATGTTAATGTGTCGAGTTTGATTGAAATGCGACCATTTTATAATCTACATGCCTAGATTACGAATTAAGAGCATGTTTTTGGATAAAACATAAATCAATGATGTGTTGACTAGGATGACCAAATCTAGGTAATTTATTCTTCACCATATATACGTCAGACAAAATTAAAGTGGTTAAAAGCAGCTAAAAACAAACTTATACCTTAAATATAATTTCATTCAATAGAGTTATCAGATCTCTGCATTTATTCATCATGCCACGCCACAAGATAGCTTTATTTAACAGATCTTTCACATTTAACGCAGTTACACTGCATAACTCGATTCCGGAAAATCTAAAACCATTCCTTAAATAGGTTTAAATATTATTTGAAAGATCGCCCCATGCATAAATAAGTGTTTTTTGTGTTTATGTGCTCGAGGATTTAACTTCAAATTTAAATATATTCCAGGCAGCAGCGGTGGCCGCAGTAGTAGACTCCTCGGTCTCCTGATCAGTCGCCGTGCGCTGTGCGGGTTCGAATCCCGCCCCAAGAGAAATTTTTCTCTTGGCTATGGATGTTGTGATTGTTCGTGGATGGTAGATGGTCCGTGACTGTCGAACGCAGAGGTACCACGCGGTGGATCTCATAGGCGGGCCAGAATGTTATAGTATTTTTAGTGAAAGAACCTTTGTTACTTTGAAAAAATGGATAAATAGAAATTTCGTGTGTTAACAAAGCATTGCTGTTGGTGAAAAAAAATACTGCTGAAACCAAGTCTTGGATTGATAAGCATAAATATGATGTCAAAGGATACTAAAATCAAACTATTTCCCTTATACTGAGCAATGCTGAATATGCTGACTCTGTGTATGATCCTTGTTTCATTCAGACGGAAGCCCAATTAATACAAAACGTGCAAAAGGTTTCAAAGGCATATTCACGGTCTAAGCAGCTTTGAAAAAACATCTACTTATGTTAAAGGTATTACGATGATCAGAGATGGACTTATTACCTGACCTGTTTGATTCATTCGGTGTTACTAAGGAAAAAACCTGTTAAGTTACATGAAACGCTATCTTTGAGAACTGATATCCACAATATTAATTTGAGATTTGTGGGTAACACTCTGGATGTCCCCAAGCCCAATATAACAGCTTTTAAAAGCATTTTTTCATATATGGGTTTTAATTTGTACAACAGGATTCCTCCTGTTCTTAAAATCAAGTGTACCAGTGCTTTCAAACCCACAATCAATGATCAAATACTAGCCACTGATTTTATCATTTATGTATGCAACAGTTCTGCATCTATGATATGCTCCCAAAATCTTCTATCCGGTGCTTTTCCTTTCCACCGCTGTACCTTCAACCTACGAAGACAGCGTCTATCCACAAACGTCTTGATCTTCCTTGCCTTATCTTGCATCCCAAAAACTCCTTCTAGAACCACTTTTGTACTTCGCATATCAGGCAGTCTGCAAACATGAACTGTATATAGTTCCTACAGTTCCTCATTCGTTCTTCCCCAAATTTCATTTTCTTTCACACCACCATATGTTTTCCTCGATATTTTTCTTTGCCATATATTTAGGATTTCTTTATTTTTTATTCAAGATCCACATGTTGCATCCATAAAGCACCATTGGTCTTATAACAGTCTTATATATCCAAATCTTCAGTACCTTTGTTACATCACTAGATTTAATTAATTCTTCAGTGCTCCTGCCTTTCTTCTTAGTCCACGCAGGATATCTCCATAAGATTTATTTTTTCTTCATTTATGTGTAATCAAAATTGTTCTGATGTTACCTCTCGCTGTTGAAAAATCCTTGTCAGTTCTTGTTTTGTTGTCCATAAGAAGACAAGATCGTCAGCATAGACCATGACCCGGTGTTTATGGCGAAATACGTGTATTGTTCCACTGGTTTATAAGCCCATTTTTTAGGTATTCTAGTAGGAGATTAGAGAGGACAGTTACTAAAGCGCCACTTGCCTTACTCCTCGAGATACGCCAAAGCTATCCGATATTCTTCCTTCAACTTGGACCTAGCAATTTGTTTTTCTCAGTGTGAGAGAAGTATTTCTTCTTCCGAAGATAATTCTTCAGATCCATAAGTAAGCTCCTACCAGCTCATCTGTTCTTTTACTATCATAGCAAGACAAATTATTTTCAAAAACTGATACAGCAGCAGCCGAATAATCCTAAAAAAAACAGATAATTCCCCAGACCTGTGACCCCTCTATATCATTTCGGTTTTGATGAAACTGGAGAATAGTGGGTTTCCAATACGGCAAAAGCTCAATAGTTTTTGAGTTTAAGCGGCGCTAATACTACCAATCCATACAGAAATTGAAGTCGATGTGCTCGATAACCTTTTCTTTGACCAAACGCTCACGGCTTACTTTACAGCACGTTTAGCTGTAATAATGCATCATTTCACGGAAATATGTAAGCACCTCGTATTCTTTTATGGGCGGAATGATTATATACTTGCAGCGTTAGCGCTTGAACATAAAAGTTTTCTTATTAATTAAAAATGTATCGTAAAAGCTGGCAGAAACATTTTCTAGAGAGATGAAAGAACAAAATTTAATTTGTGTTGTAAAATAGAGGCAGTTGCTTTCTTTTAGCTGCTGTTGGTCTGTGTTAATAGGTTCAAGGGAGACTCAACTTGTAATTAAAATTGGAGGATTTCATGTCTGAAGCTAAGCAGTTTAATTTCAAGGCTCGATTAAGGTTGTGCCGCATTTTCAGCATCAGTGAACATTCGGTAGGACGTAAACCTTTAACCTTTACCCGATGAAGGTGGCACCTAGCGGGGTGACCATACTCTTCATGCAGTTAACAAGAAGGCACCGAATGGGTAACATGTTCTCCTAAAATGAGCAGTTGCATTTTAGAAGGTAAATCCGAGAAACTGGTGAACATTGGTAACAATTGATAATATTAAATACGCTAAAATAAAAGAATCTGGTATTTATTGAAACTGAAATAGAATAAGAAAAAAAAGATCGCCCTAAATGGGATCGAATCGTCAATAAAAATTTACGCTTGGCACGTCTCATTTCTGTTACACGTACGACTACTCCTTCGGATTTTATACATATATAATTATCACCATCATAGCCATTATAAAATGTTCATTCGATTGACATCGCAAAATGAATTTCTCTAAAATTTAAATGACTGAAAATAGAAAATAATGTAATAACTTTGTCGCTTTCATAAATATTCCTGACATATTTTCTCAAGTGTTACTTCACCAACCAAGAATTTTCTTCTCTTATGTCTCTCATTTTTGAAATTCAGAAAATTTGCATATATAATTTTTAGAATGAATAAGAAACGGTGGATGCAACTAATTTCTAACTTTGAATCTCAAGCAAGTGTATTTAAGACAAAAAACCAATGGGATTATCATCAACACATTTATTGACACAAAAATCCTCACCTGCACCTGTACATTGCCGTTTGAAGCAGATTTTACATCACATCAGAGCCAAACATTGATAACTGAAGTATCATCATCAACACCTACAACTACAAAACGAGTTCACAACGTGTCCATCAGCTAGTGCTAAGTTAACACCTCGTAGAAAGATCTATGTTATGTCAAAAACAAGCAATATAATGTAAAAAAATGACATAATATATTTTTTCATCAAAACAATGGGCCCATGACATAAACATACTTTAACTTAATGCGAACACGAAATTTGAACTTTTTTCGTATGGAAATAAGATGAGCAAAATTAAATAAAATTGGTTAACATTCATGACAAAAGTGTTAAAGATCTAATAGCATTATTGAAGCACTACACTACAGACCATCACGAAAATCCAATCAGCGGCCACATAAAAACGTGATCAACCGCCTTTTTAATTAAAGGGACTAAACGCTCTAACACCATGCCTCCCATACAAATAATGGCGCAGCATCTGGTCGTTCACTTATGTGACCAATACCGCACTGATGATCCGCGAGAATGGTGAAGCAATGCTGTATGTGATCGGTTGGAGATAGACGAAAACAGCCAATCTTGATTATAGCGCGGCTATCTTAAATATGCGAACGTGCAACTGCAAGAACCTAATTTACGAGTAATATCAGATACTTCACCAATATTTAAACCATTTTGAAATTTTCTTGCGGTCCAATAGTGTAGTGACATTTTTATTTTTATTTTCAGTGTTAACGTGTCCAGCCTACTTTGACGGTTGGTCTTGCTGGCCTGAAACTCCAGCAGGTTCGGTAGCTAACCAGTCTTGCCCCGACTTCATACCAGGTTTTGAACCATCGAGTAAGTCTGTATCAAGCTTATTATGGATCCTCTATGCGGACAATATTTTTGTGTCAATATTTGAATATAATTATGACAGCTATAGCCCGGTCATCATGAACATATGGCTATACACTTCGGGTATATCTTGGTAATATACATATTACACATTATTTACATTACATTAATTAGGATTCCGATGCGCCAAAGATGTGGGAATATAGCCGGACACACCTAAAATATTGCCGTGCGTTGTTGGCTGCTGTTGCCCGTTTAGGTGCTTCATGTTCATGTATTTTTATTTCTTGACTCGTTCTGACAGATCGTCGTAGGATGGCATAGAACACGTACATGGTATAGTACAATAGAATAATGCGAAAAAAACATAAAGAAAATAAATAAGTAAATAACACACCTCAGTAAATGACCGTCGAAAATAGAAAAACGCTGAAATATAACTTAACGATACAAATTCAACTGAAACAAACACTAGAACAACGTTTTTCTCACCATTGGGATCTTGGAAACGGTAAGCGATACAAAGTAGTTTAAATGGAAGCAAAGTTGCGTATTAAGGTAACTAACAAGATGCAGTTTCGAAAATTTTGATATTAAAAGTAGTTCCGTTAATTTTTCCGTACTTTATTTGTAGTGAGATTTCGAAACTAATTGTAGAATAGCATTGACACTTTTTTCTTTTACAACATGGTATAATTAGAATTTTAATTTCTCTTGTCCTCCAGCATCAACTTCATTTTTTGCCATATTGAGTTTTTGTATAAATTAATTGAACATATAACATGTCATGTCAGGAAGGCCTTGAAATTATCAGTCAAATGATTTATTGAAAAATCGTTGTTTATTTCTTGATTTTATTTGACATGGGATTAAAAAATAAATTGTATATTATCATTGCCAGTATTTCTCCTCTACAAGAGGGCGTAGTCAAATTCTCAATTTTCGATCTCCATCCTCAATTAACTGAAGTTTTGCGCTATCGCACACCATTTTTGATTCTGAATTTATTTATGAATATAATACATTATGTCACGATAAACTTCACATATTCCATCAAAGTAATATTATTCTTAATAGTATTTAAATGTACAAAATCAAAATACAGCGCCCATATGAGAAAATAAAGTTGGTGATGGAAGTAGAAAGAGACCTCGAATTGAAAATTTGAACACCCCATTTTGTATAGGATAAACAGTGGCAATGGAAACATGCAATTTATTTCCACATGACACCTCAAATGAAGTCAAGAAAAGACTAAAACGATTTCGGGAAAATTCGCTTCTTTCCGTTTCTCTCTGGAGCTACTTAGAAATCTGAAACTTTCTTAGCAACATTTTTGTAAGCGGGGTTTTCGGTCCTGAAAATCGCTAAACTTTCAAATTAATCGCATCTATGAAATTTTGCTTTTAAATATCATATAACATACATTAGAATTGTTCATCAAGATTGACATTTTTATTTTAGTACTTGATTGTTCTTTGAAATCCCAAAATTCGCAAATTTGGCATTTGTACCTAAAATTCACATATTTTTGAATATCTAACATTCTCTGTATTGGCAACTGTCTGCTGCAAATTTACAAATATAATAGAACATGCTAAGTACACAAAACATACATATATGAAAATGGAAGTTTTGTTCTACGGCGCTCACATGAAAAAGAAAAATGTTGACGTAAGATCAAAATACATGTTCGAAAATATTTAAATGCCAAAATTTGATAGCGTGCTCATAAAGCTGATCCTTGTTTTCATATTTTCACATTAAAAAGTTTGATTTTCTCGACAATTCTTTTTACTTCTCACACCTACTGGCTCTGCGAGGGTTCGAATCCCGTCCCAACAGAAAATTTTTCCCTGGCTATGGATGTTGTGATTGTCCGTAGGTGGTAGCTGGTCTGTGACTGTCACACGCGGAGGTACCATCCGGCGGATCTTGTAGGTGGGGCCAGATTGTGTGCATGGAGTAAGAACATGTGTTCCCTCGTTAGAGTCCGTGGGGCGTCCCCCCCTTTTCCCCTGTATTCTCCTTATGTTACCCCATGGGTGCTTAGACAAAAATTACCTCAGCAAGGTAGTAGATGTACCCCGAATGACGGCAGCCTCATAAAACCCACTTAAGAAGATAAGGTGTTAATCATTTCAGGAAATCGACTTATAGGTCCGTTTTTGTTTGACTACAACCTACATGGACAGATGTACTTAAAGCTTTGGCGAAACCAGGTTGTGCCGGCTTTACGAGCTAGTCTAAACGAAGATGAGCTTAGAAGAACCTGGTTTTATGAAGATGGATGTCCGGCTCACAACACCATTCAAGTAAGGAAAGCAGTTTGATGAAAGAATAATTTGATTAAATGGTTCAATATCTTGGCCTCCTAGATCCCGTGACCTTTCACCCTTGGACTTCTACCTCTGGAGTCACACAAAGAATGAGGACTATGAATTTGATCCTCCGCGACCATAGTAATCCTAAGATGAAGAATTTTGAGCCCACTTAGAAACATTAACAAAAACAGACTAGCTAAGGTTGTACGAGAAGCAGTCACCAACTGTCAAAAATGTCTAGATGCAAATGGACGTTATTTTGCAAATCTGTAAATTAATACCCACTTACATAATTAGATTTTACGTTACAATTTTGTAAAATATTTGGTTGTTCAAGTGTAAAATAGATTTACGACCATTTTTCTGACTTGTTATTTTAACAGACTCATAGTTGGCAATTTGTCACAAAAATTTGACTTGTTGAGAAGTCGATATTAACGTATTCTAATGAAAATTCAAGGCGTTTGTGCGTTTTTTATGCCTTACTCATTAATGTTATTTTCTGACAAATAAATCATGGCCTCCTTAAAAAAAAATACATAACATTACATGTGATGATATTTCGGTGATAATCCAGTTCTTATGCACTTGTGAGACTTCACTAGATTGGAAATTTTACACTCATTTCAAAAAATCCGATATGGTGGCCATAAGAAAAATGAAAGTTGAGGCAGGTGCCTGGAAAACAAAAGACGATTGAGACATGTCATACATGCTATCTAACTTCATTAAAAAATAAGGTCACATTTTGACAGCTGTCAAATTCACCGTTCTGGATTTACTGACAACAAACAAATGCCGTCATTTTTGGTTTTTCTTTGACATTTTCAAAACCAATTGACCGATCAAAAATCTCAAGCCGGCTATCAAAAGCACTAAGTTTCCTCTAAAATTCGACCCATTCAAGCTTTGCTGTAGGAATAAGAGGCTCCGAGATGCCCGGATGCCCTTTGAACGAACCCTGTATATTGCTCAATAAACTAGTAGTGATGGCCAAGAAAGCAGGTGTCTTGGGATAAACAATTAGAAAGTCTCAAGAACTACTTGACCAATATACTCCAACGTTGATGTGGTTATTTAAAAGCATGAATCCTACGAATTTGAAAAATTTCAAATATCTGCGAGAAACCATCGCCGCATAATCTGCTGTTAGTCGGATATTTTCACGTGTGGTCTCATTTTGTAAGTCTCATAAATATCTGAAAATCTTATACGGAAAGTTTTTTCGTTTCTATCAAGACTTTCGATTTAATCGCAAAAACACGTTTTCTCAGCCTTTGTTGTCAAATAAAAAGTCTTCCCAAAACAATTGGTGTACCCATTTTATGCGTCCATGTTTTAAATACCTCATTGAACAACTTGCACCAATAAAACCAGAGTTTACAATTATTTCGGGGAAATTTGCTAATATGATAGTCTAGCGCTGGCCAGGACACTTCACTGGAGGTTCCAATCCACCTTCCGGGAAATCGCTGAGAAAGGCACTCTCGAACTTGCCTAGAGTTATGTATTTACAGGAGCACCGTCTTGTTGAAACTAACAGCTATTAACCTGTGCCAGGCAATCTTAGATTATGTTGCAATAATTGCAGTTAATGTGTTGTAGTAAATGACTGAACCTAATATTTTGGTCCTTACAATTCTACACCACATATTAAACCCAAAACGTTCTGGGGGTCTGAATATTTCTTTAGCACGCAAGTTTTCTTGAGCTCAGTAATGAGTGTTGCGGTATTAAAGATACCAGTATCAGTGACCATACTCTTGTCGGACCATATTATTTTTGAAGGGAAATTCATGTCTTCTTCACACGTTCGTGTGTACCACTCACAAAAATGCTGGCGCCGTTCGCTAACCCCTGGTCTAAGGCCCGTATCGTCAGTCGTCCCTACAATTGTAGGGCGCCTTTATGGCCTCCTTGATTGTCATAGTTTTCTACTTCTCCGTGTCAGAACTCTATTTTGAGGTTATGCCACAAACATCTATTTGCATCAAAGTGTGCTTGCTTTTGAGTAACATCATGTTTTATCAGCCTGAAATTTCCTACAATTTAAAAAGAAAACATATCTTCACAATATGAGAGCGCTGACGCTGACACGGGACAAGTGTAATCTAGAAATTTTTGAAGGAGAGAAAGGAGTATGACAATCAAGGAGGCCATAAACGCGCCCTACAATTGTAGGGACTACTGACGATACGGGCCTTAGTCCTTGAAATATCCTGAATTTATAATGGTGATATCTATTTTTATACAAAATAAAGTGGGCTGTGGATTTGGCTACTCCTACATTTTTCTCGATTTGCCTAGTTGATATCTCGAGGTTCTCAGCAACTGCATGTAAAATATTATTCTGCATTTACTACAAAGATTCGAGATGTAACAGGCTTTTTGAATGAACCACATTCATTTAGATTTCCGGACAACTCTAAAAAAATGAACCTTACTTGGCTGCCTTGTTGATGATGGTTTCTCAAACATGAACCGTCGGGCACACAACTTAAAAACATCACCATGTAGTGCCTAAAGAGTGCTAGTGGAAAGGTTTTATCAGTTTTTTGTTTTTTTTGTGAAATAAAGTCAGAATGAAGAATAAAGCTGATTTGGCCAAATTTTAGTTTTTCCCAAATGTCTCAGTAAGCCATGAAATTTTCTCAACGGCATGTAAATACGCCCAAATGAAAGCAACTTTTTCCTGATTTAAGCTAAGTTGTATCTCCAATATGTATTGAGAACTCTCTGCATATGATCTTTATCTTGGAAACCTTGTACATATATTGGTGCTGACATATGTGTGAAAACGGTATAGGAAGTACCGAGTCAATCTCACATCACCAACTGGTTCACTGCAATAATTCATTTTAAATCTGAGCACTACACATCTACTTTGTTGATGGTCCGGTAGCCACCTCTGTTTTTATCTTCACGTGCAATGTACTTATAAAAATATTTTCCCACACTAGCGCGGAGTGCGGGATCGGAATAACAAATTCGTTTGCGGAGCTGCGAGCTTCCGATATGAATAGCTGGAAGGTATAAAGCAGTATGCCTGGACTTTAATAGAATTTTGATTGGGAAAATGTTTCCGATGACATGCCGGAAAGACGGAGTTTTAAAACTCCAAGAAGAAGTTGTGTGCATTGAACTGAAGGCAATGTGGAAATACTCAACTTTTCAGATTGTAGGTGTCATCAGTCGGCAAAACTCTTTCATCTCTGACTCCGAAAAAATATTTAAAATGGAGTTCTTGAAGTAAGGAAGTTGCAACGGCAACATTTCAACTCTATTCCTTAGTCAATCGGACTACCGAGTTTTCTAACCTTCAACAGGCTGACTCCGTTTGGATGATTCAAACCGCCTGATGTCACAACTTCCGTGTAAGGAAAAAATAACTTAACGCATTGAGTTTTCTGTGTACTCGCACTCAACAAGCATAATGTTTTAAAACCTGAAGGCAGATATAGCACGTAGTATACTAAGTGACATATAAATCCGAACACCCAGTTTAATTGGTCTTATTTTAATAAAATTTTGTATAAGTACTTAATGAAGCATAATAAGTAAATGATAAAAATTTCAAAATGATTGCACTGCTTTAAAGCCCTTTGACCTTTAATAATGTGTGGATGCACCCTGATGTGCTACGCATTCTCCAACGTGCCTAGAGCATGCTTCTGATCAGGTGGTCAATGTCCTCCTGTGGTATCTCATTCCAGGCAACCACCAACTCCTCTCGAAGTGCTTCTAGAGTCTGAGGAGCACGTTGCAAATTGAGCAATCTCCTACCTATCATATCCCACACGTGCTCAATTGGGGATGAGTCGGGAGATCTTGGTGGCCATGGTAACAATGTGACATCATTATGTTGAAAGAAGTCTATTGTGACTCTTGCAACATGTGGTCGCGCATTATCTTGTTGGAAAGTTGGATCTGCCAGGGTGTCAAGATAGGGTAAAAGATGGGGTTCTAGAACTTCGTGGATATAACGCTGCGCGCTCATGTTACCTCTGATGAAGATTAAAGGTGACCTGGAACCATAAGCTATAGCACCCCAAACCATAACTCCAACAGTGTGATGAACATGTCTTTCAACAAAAAACTGTGGATTCCTCCTTTCACCACGTCGCCTTCTAACCCTGGCACGACCATCGTGCATGCCTAAACAAAATCGAGACTCGTCTCTAAAGACAATACTGTTCCATTCCTGATCCCAGAGTGACCGATGTCTGCACCACTCAAGGCGATTCCGTCGGTGTTCTCGAGTTAAAGGGAGGACCCAGTGTGGCCGGTATGAAAACAAGCCAAAACTTCTCATTCGTCGGTAAACACTTCGCATGCCAATAGGTCTTCCGTGTTCTGCAAACCATTCATTTGCAATGGACCTGGTAGTGGAGAAACGGTCCCTTAAGGCCAATAATCTTAGGCGGCGATCTTCACGGTCTGTTGTTCTACGGGGGCGTCCAGTGCCCCTTGCTCTTTGCGTACGGCCTTCTCGAAGCCATGCCTGACAACACCTAACCACAGTGTCTACACTTCTTTGCACTCTACCTACAATTGCCCGAAAAGAAAGTCCAGCTTCCCGAAGTCCCACTATACGGCCCCTATCAAACTCACTAAGTTGACGAAATCGTACAGGTCTCCGTACTCTAGGCATCGTAACCGATCGTAAAGGATGTCAAGAACCAAAATCCGCCAACGTTGATTCTTTACTGCGGCTGAAATATTCATTTTTAGAGCGCTAGTGAATTAAAAAAAAGCAGTATAAAAACCGGAATGTCCAATTGATAAGGCTGAAAATTTTTTCACTTGTTATTTACAGTAAGATAAATACATTCACCAACTTTTATTAAAATAAAACCATTTAAACTGGGTGTTCGGATTTATATGTCACTTAGTATAGTTATATATATTTGCTTTAGGGAATACGAGGAGCTTATACATTGTAAGGTCTGCAAAAATAAAAAGTTCGCCAATTTTGCTTACTCAAAAAATATTGTTTCAAAATTAACCAGTATTTAAATAATGTGAAGGTTTTAACTTTAATTTATATACTTGGCAATCACGAAAAATATAATTTTTAGTATCGGTTTTTAGGATTGAATACGAGGTCTGTAGATTAATGAGATTGATTTTCTTTAACTTTTTATCCAAATATAATTGATATTTTGTATTGTCACTCTCAAAAGAACTTCTTTCTTAACCCTCATACGGGCGGACTATTGAGATACTTCCGCGAATAGGCTGAGGGGCCCCAGGAATGTTTTTACTGTCCAAAAACTCGCTTACTGACATTGCTGTGTGACAAGAAGCATTATCGTGTTGTTCTTACACGAATGAGCCTTTTTTGAGGTTTTTCAAGAACCTCCTGGTAAAATTGTTGATTGACCGTTTGGGATTGAGCTAGAAACCCTTTGTGGACGATACCCTGGATATCAAAAGAACAAATCACCTGCAATTTGATCTTTGAGTTCGTCTCTATTGGTTTTTTGTGCATGAAGAGGTTGAAGTGTTCCATTCCGTGCTCAGGTGCTTGGTTTCTGGGTCGTACTCAAACACCTAAGACTCGTCACCTGTAATGACACGTTCCAGAAAATGGGGATCATTTTCAATTGAATAAAAAAAGTCAAGGCAGCTTTCCTTTCTGATGTCCGTTTGCACAGATTCTGTTTCCCGTTTCAACATCCGATGGACGGTGGTGTGAGTCAAACTTAAGTCTTTCCCGGTCATTCTGACAGTTAACCGACGATCTGAACGATATTTTCATCGGTTCTTGAAAATGATTGTCTTCTGCTTCGTGCTTCGTCTTCAATCCCCTCTGTTCCGTCTGAAAATGCCTTAAACCACCTAAAAATCTGGGCTCTTGTCAAAACACTATTACCATACCTAACCAAAGTCATTAACATGGCAAAAACAAACTTTCTGAAAAACAATATATACAAAAACAAACAACAAAAATGTGGCAGCTCGTAAACAAATGCAATAAAATAAAGCCAGTACATATACATCTTGTAGAAAGTCAGACGACACATAAACTCACAACAAATGATAAAGATACAGCGAATGGATTTTGTAAGTATTTTTCAGAAGTAGGGGAAATACTGGTAAAAAATTTAACGCATCATGAAAAATTTGAAAGAACGCGAATACAAAATTCAATTTATGTGGCAACAACTGATCCGCTTGAGGTAAATAATATTATTTGCCAACTAAAGCTAAATAAATCACCAGGCCTTGATGGTAAACATCATACACGCTCAAACAAATCAGTAACAACATTTTAAGTGTTTTATCGTACCTCATCAATACTTGAATAGACAAAGCTATATTCCCTGATGCACTAAAAACAGCACTAGTAAAGCCACTACACAAATCTGGAGAAAAGACACAAATTTCCAATTATAGACTAATCTCACTACTAAGCATTTTCTCAAAGATTTTTGAAAAAGTTTTGAAGGCCCGTTTTACTAATTTTATTGCTAAATATATACTTCTATCTAAGCAGCAATATGGTTTCCAAGAAGGAAAATCCACGCAGTTTTGATGGAAAACGTGTATACCAGTCTAGACTTGGGAAACCCAACGGCCTGTGTCTTTATAGATTTAAAGAAGGCATTTGATACAGTTGAACACAAAGAATTACTAACTACTTTGCAGAATCTAGGATTTCGTGGCAAAACACATACTTTACTCAAAAGCTACCTTTCAGATAGGAATCAATGTGTGAAAGTTAATAATTCCATCAGCGACTTGCACCATGTAACATACGGTATCCCACAAGGTACAGTCTTAGGAGATATCCTGTTCAACCTACCTACCTACCACGGTAAAATTATTGGGTTCGCAGATGATACGGCTGTTTTTTATAGCGAAAAATCTTGGGATATCTTGAAGACTTTTAGGAAGAGGATCTCAGCTTCATTATAAGCTTCTTCAATAATAAAATATTAACAATCAATTATTATGAAAAAACTTAATATCTGACTTTTTCATGTGATGATAGGTACAGTCCCACAATCACTAACATACACATCAAATTACCACCCATAGATGAAGTATTAGTCCTAAAGCCAGCAAATCATATAAAATACCTAGGAATCATAATAGACAGCCACCTAAAGTGGGACAAACAAATAGAAAGCTTAACGAAGAGATTAAGATATCTTATACCAAAATTTAAATTTTTTAGGGAAATTCTTTCTGATAAAGACTTATGCACCATATACAAAACCTTAGTACAACCGTTGTTAACTTATGGAGTTTGGCATGGGGAACGGTGTTGAATAAATACTACAGGAAACTAGAAATAACTCAGAAATGGATTCTTAAAATCATGTTCCACAAAACTAACACCTATCCACCGATATGCTATATAAGGTCTCCAAGATATGTGATTGTAGGCAACTCTATTTTGAGAGTGTGTTCACATATATTACAAAACATAAGCATTTATTAAATTTCCTCCCACATGACCATCACACCAGATCTTTCCTAGGACCAAAAATATATAACTTAATCCCCCCTCAGATAAAAGATATTAAAAATATAAAGGTTATGAAAAAGCATCTAAGACTGTGGATTTTGGACCAGCTTAAGATTCATCAAGCGATTGATATCAAAAATATCTACTACTACTGAAAGCGAAAATCTCTCTCAAGATTATTGAAATTTCAAAATGAAAAAAAAATTGTATAAATCAAACTGATTTGAATTCTTACCTGCTGAATTATTGCATTTTATGACTTATTTTTACCAATTTTTGTTCGTGTCTATTCACCTAATATTGTCTTTTGTTTCAATATTGCCTCTATCCTGATTGCGTCTACAGTATATTCAGATAAGAGATAGACCGGACATAAACAAGACCACGTGATCATCGAACGCTGTAACATTCGGCAGGGACGTATTAAGAGTCACGCAGTACATATTTTAGATAGTAGATGCTGCTTTGCGTAACTTTGTAGTAAATTAGCACAATTCGATGTGTATACGATTGGTGATGGATATAGGATCATGTGGGGGTGGGGTAAGAAATATATAATGATGTAAATATACATAAGGGTTTCAAAATTTTCGCTTCGATTTCCAGCTTCGGATGCCGTCTGATGTTTGGTGAAATACAGTCGAATATAATCTCAAAATGGCGTTTAAATTAGCCTAAAGTAAAAATAATCGTATATCTCTTAAATTGCTTTTAGAATATTGATTAGTATATTTTTTGATTTCTAGGTAAATATGTAACCAAATTAAAACGTTCAAAACGTAAAAAAATGTGCATGGTTGAACATTGTCAGAAAGTAGATTCTTGAATAGGTTTTGCCAAAATGGGTTCAAAAATGTCAATAATTAATTAAAAAATACAGTAGCTTTATAATTACTTATAACGTTATAACTTACCGAATTTGATGAACGACATCTTTTATTGGAAAGATGAGCTTGATGAGCTTTCATCATCGCTACTGCCTGAAGCACCAGCGTCAATAATGAATGGCTCGACTTGTTCCTCTAAAATATTGTCCAGTTCCCACATTCTCTTTTCAACTTTGTCTTTCACGTGCTTAATACAGTTTTCCCATTTTTGCGCTGTTATTAATTCTAGTGCTTCTTTGAAAAGTCCTTTGAGGTCACAAAATTTAAAAGTTGTATTGTGCTTAGCTATATAATTTTTAACCTCTGCCCATATGAGCTCAATGGGATTGAGCTCGCAATGGTATGGAGGTAAACGGAGCACAGTTTTATTTTGACTTGCTGCCATTTCGTCAATGGCGTATTTTTGATATTCCGCCTTGTGATCCTTGACAATTCTTAATAATTGTACTTTCAGCATTGCTTCTTCAAAGTTGATATTTTTCGAGCGGAGCCAATTTTGAACATCAACTTTCCTTGAAGCCGTTGTTGGGACCTTCTCCATTCTTCGAGAATGATAAGGCGCATTATCCAACACAATTACTGCGTTTTCCTCTAAGTTCGGTAAAATTTTTGAAAACCACCGTTCAAACGATTCGCCATTCATTTCCTCGTGGTAATCTCCAGTTTTCTTAGACTCAAAGCACCACAGACCGTCAACAACAAATCCATCCTCACTGCCAATATGGCAGATAATGAGCCTTTTCCCTTTACCTGGAAATCGAAGTACTAACTGGTGTAGATTTATTTCAATAAGCGAACCTTTTTCAAATGTTTTCCTCACATTCAGCGAAAAAACATTGAGACATGAGTATCAGATTGCTATAATTGGGATTATTTAGTCATATTGAAAGAAAGAATATTGAACGTCGTATGATTACTCAGCGCTTCACAATTTAATTTAAAGTTATAAACCTTTAAAAAATGAATGATCAGGAACCTGAAATACGCGCAAATATTAATATTAACAAATTATAACTTTATAAAGCTTAAAGGATGAATTAAAATGATTAGAAATATTAGGAACGGTACACAATATAAAACTTAGTAACTTTTTTTAAGTTTATAATATTCGACATATTTTAAGATTATATTAAAAAATTATTGAAATATCGAAAACACATAAAAACATGGCTTAAAAAAGTTCTAACAAATGAAAATGACAATAAAACATCCACGCATTTTATCGAAAGTTATAAAAGTTTTGTTACTTGTAATATGTTTTATCTCCCCCTGGAATTAATGTTTAGAACCTTGTTCCCAAGGTTTGAAAAACATCCGATTGTTGTCTATTACTCGTATTTACCTGCTGGATTTTTTAATCCGGTGGACAGTCCATCTAGAAAGGCCCTCCTGGATGAAGTTACAGAATCATCAACCCATACTTTACTTGTAGTGTGTCCTGCGTTTACCCACGTTCCATCAAGGTAATAAATCTTCCTGTTTTGATTTCAATATTTCCCAATTTTTGTTAAATAATCCCTCCTCCATAGCACAATTTCTTCTCTATCGAGTAGTAAACTATTACGACCCCGTTTTTTCCATTTGAAATTTAAATGCTTCAGTAACGCATGGAAAGTTGATCGTTTGAAATTTGGCAACGTTGTATCTCCATTTACCTCCTGCAGTACTTTATCTATAGTAGGTATTTCATTCCTAAAGAAGAATTCATGCACTTTCCTCCTAATCGCATGCTTATCAGCTTCATCCAATGATTTAACAATACTTTTGCGATTTTACGGGTCATTGGCTCAGAAAAGGTGTGATTTTTTTTGTATTGTCTTAACACATTAAACACTGCAACAAGCAGTTGATAATAATAACAATCAATAACAAGGTATAACAATAACAACGACAAACTCAACAACTTAATAAGATAACAAACGAAAACGTCCAAAGAAATATCAAATTGCAATGATGCACACGACATACGTAACACGTCTGAACCTGAATGTGACTCTGCCTTGATACGACTGCTCTGCCGCTCGGCATAGGCATTTAATTGCGAATTGACCAATGAGGGCTCCTGTTTTACGTCGAGACGGCGGCGTTAGCGTGAAAATCACCCGAACCTTTTGTTTACATCCGGTCTATCTCTTATCTGAATATACTGTACGTCCCGATTTCGCGTCTCCGTCCCGATTGTGTCTTTTTAAAAATTTTACCAGGACTTGTCTAATAAATTTTATATATATTTTTTTTTGTTTTGTTTTTTTTAGTCTCAAGTTATTTATACATGAGTTCATGCCCAAGCATAAGTTTCTGCGAAATTTTTTTGGGTCCATTCGTTTATTGTATAATATTGTCTTTCATCTACTACTGCTATACTTTTTCTTTTGCAATAAACTTTATTATTATTACTTATTATTATTATTATTATTATTATTATTATTATTATTATTATTATTATTATTATTATTATTATTATTATAGGCCTACTGAAGTTTTTTAAAGGTTTCGGTTGCACTGTGCCCAAGTCTTAAGCAAAACCTAAAAGTGCACCGTTTCTCATTTTTAGAACACAATAGAAAAAACTGTTTCACAAAAAGAAAACGGACTACTAAATGACTCGAGCGAGTTCAAACTTGTACTGAGGGCGGATCGCATGTTCACCTGTCTGTCCTCTAAGCCCGGTACCTCCAGTGTTGCCAGATCGAATGTTACCATGCCAGTCTCATCACTTAATTTACAGACTTCGTATACCTATTTTTAGGGTTTTTCAAACATCAAATCGTTTGTAACTCAAAAACGGTCCACTTTAGAGAAAAGTTGTTCAGAATGACCCGAAAAATCTTACGATCTGATGAATGCGAAAAAACCGTTGTATGATTTGTTTAAAAAAAAATACGACATACGTAACACGTCTGAACCTGAATGTGACTCTGCCTTGATACGACTGCTCTGCCGCTCGGCATAGGCATTTAATTGCGAATTGACCAATGAGGGCTCCTGTTTTACGTCGAGACGGCGGCGTTAGCGTGAAA
Source organism: Acanthoscelides obtectus (assembly GCA_963669975.1). Classification (NCBI taxonomy): domain Eukaryota; kingdom Metazoa; phylum Arthropoda; class Insecta; order Coleoptera; family Chrysomelidae; genus Acanthoscelides; species Acanthoscelides obtectus. Next base: position 69,555,883 of record CAVLJG010000008.1, read on the forward strand.
ATCACCCGAACCTTTTGTTTACATCCGGTCTATCTCTTATCTGAATATACTGTACGTCCCGATTTCGCGTCTCCGTCCCGATTGTGTCTTTTTAAAAATTTTACCAGGACTTGTCTAATAAATTTTATATATATTTTTTTTTGTTTTGTTTTTTTTAGTCTCAAGTTATTTATACATGAGTTCATGCCCAAGCATAAGTTTCTGCGAAATTTTTTAGGGTCCATTCGTTTATTGTATAATATTGTCTTTCATCTACTACTGCTATACTTTTTCTTTTGCAATAAACTTTATTATTATTACTTATTATTATTATTATTATTATTATTATAGGCCTACTGAAGTTTTTTAAAGGTTTCGGTTGCACTGTGCCCAAGTCTTAAGCAAAACCTAAAAGTGCACCGTTTCTCATTTTTAGAACACAATAGAAAAAACTGTTTCACAAAAAGAAAACGGACTACTAAATGACTCGAGCGAGTTCAAACTTGTACTGAGGGCGGATCGCATGTTCACCTGTCTGTCCTCTAAGCCCGGTACCTCCAGTGTTGCCAGATCGAATGTTACGATGCCAGTCTCATCACTTAATTTACAGACTTCGTATAAGTATTTTTAGGGTTTTTCAAACATCAAATCGTTTGTAACTCAAAAACGGTCCACTTTAGAGAAAAGTTGTTCAGAATGACCCGAAAAATCTTACGATCTGATGAATGCGAAAAAACCGTTGTATGATTTGTTTAAAAAAAAATTGCTTAAGCAAATGTAATTACAGTGTAACGCTTCCTTTCCGCAAAAAGTCCAGAAAAGATGGAATGCAATGAAGATTCCAACTTCTCTGCACAATCACACAAAGGGGGTTACAATTAGCTTCCGGTAGCTCAGTCGGTGGCATGAAGACATCTACAGGCGTGTAGCTGTGTGTCGACCATGGCATGGCTAGAGGATAGAAGAACAAACAGAACACAAAAATTTAACAGATTTTATTTAACAAAAAAAAGGCATTTTCATTACATTACAATTTTACAAAAATAACAAAATAAGTTTTACATCTTTGGCGCTGCTATAACGCTATCGACTTATCTTTCGCTGGTCCATTTTTACTCGACTGAAGCCAGGATGGCCAGGGGCTTGAAGGGGAGGTCCCAGTTATGAGGGGTGACCTCCATATAGTGGCTTCATAACCAGTTGTAGGCGAAGTTAAAGGCGATGGCGCTGCCAAGGTACATGCATGGGTGAAAATATTGGCCAAGGCTAGGCAAAGTGAAAGGGAAAGAGAAAGGGGGTGGCCCCAATCATTTTTGTCCTATACGGACACACATTCTAGAAATCTAGCACATGGTGCTATATAACCTTGTGCTACTGAGAAGAAATTTCTAGCCGTTGTTCGATCGGCGGCTCAGGTGAAAAGGTAGCGCGAGGAAGATCGCAGATCAGGAACTCCGCATCAAGCGCTCCAAGCGGAAAATTTTCCAAGCAAAAAAGCTAGAGATGGGATTAATGAAATGATAATCGAGAAGTGATTTAATAAATACGATCGGACGGTGAAACCGTTACACTCGCCCCAACTTAACCAAAAAAAAAAAAAATCGAAGAAGCATTTAAGAATTTTTTTTTTTTTTTACTAGGAAATTGAAAGTTATCACGGAAGGACAAATGTACAACCATTCGACCAGATAACAAGTAGTAAAAGTAAGGTAGAAACAAAAATGTTAGAAGAGAATTGGAAGAAAAAGGGATAGCCTCAAGTCTACCAAACAAGAGGGATGGTTATAGCACCAACTCGCTGAAAAGTACAGTGAAGTTGCACTTAAAAAAAACTATCATCATATGATGAAAAACCCAAAACATAAAACATCGTCATACCTAAGACGAGAAAAATAATAAACCAAAAGTTTCAGCAGTAGTCCAAGCACGAACTGAGGAATCACAATGGCATCCAAAATGCACGACTGACTACTAAAAACTTCAAAACTAAGTAAGTACCTAAACCATAAGAGGTACTAAAAAAAATAATAATATTTCTCAAAACAATTGCCAGATTATCTCGCAATACTCCAAACCCAAAAAGAATATCATATACAGTGATATTTTAAACCAATATCCAATATTGAAAAAAAACAGTGCATTATTATTTTCAAAATATGAAAATCAAAAGAAATTAACAGATTCCATTAGGAATTCAAGTCATATAACAAAACAATTTACAAGTACTAAACCAATGAAAACTTGATCACGAAGGTATTTTAATCAAAAAAGATGTTAACTAAGTGCAGTTCTGATTCCACAAAAAAAAATTGTCGGGCGCCAGCAGTCTGTAAGACTACAAAATAATTTAAAATATTTTTAGAGAATTAAAGTATATAAGAGACATTCATGAAATATTGAAGAGTCAAAATATAGCTTAAGTTCAATCAATGAACTAAAATTCAAGAGTAAGTTCAATTAAGATTTTCGGGTCATGTGACAACATATGAACCAGACCAAAAAAATTCTGAAGTTCAATATAGAAAAGAGCAAAATAAATTTCCAAGAAAAACTAAGTGCAACACAAGTGCAACTGTAAATCTAATCGTATTAAAATCATAAAGTGAAAGGAAGTATCAAAGCTATATGAGCATGATTTTATAAAGGATTCTCAAAAAAAAACAAAAGTAAGCAAAACATTAAAAGTTTCATGAGTAATAATTGAGAAACGAAGTGAGCAGATGTAAAATGCAAAATAGCGAAACGAAAATCACAAGATATTTTAATAAATCATGATACATGAGAGTAATGCCGCAAGCAAAAATTGTATGCAAAAGTCTACGATATATGTAGGTGTAAAATTGGAGTTATAAAAAAACAATCTAGTGAACAAGAAATAGAAATAAATATGATAGGTAAGAATTCGAATTTTGATTTAAAGCAAAAATATGAGAGAAAGACAACTTTCTAGGGTCACCATAGGTGCATTCCAAAGCCCTAGACAAGAATGTCTATAGTCTATGGAATATTCTCATGTAGATCACTGATATCATCAGCGCACTTCAAAGTCTACACTGAGAATAACCATATCATTGTAAAATGAAAGTTAAGTTCAAATATGAAATATTACAAGATTAGAAAAACTATAATAATTTGCCAGTGTAAAGTATGAGAAGAGAATTACTATACTGAATCTATAAGAATGGGCGATTACTTCAAGTCACGACAAAAATTGAAAGAAATAAGAAGTCGAAAAAAAAACTATGAGAGCAGACTATCAAAACAAATGCAATAATGCAAAAGCAAAATCACCAGATATTTCAAAATCTATAGCGAAACATGAAAGCGATGTCGCAACCAAGCTCAAGACTTAGCAGTACGCACAAATGTGCACAAAGGCTGAAAGCATATATGAAAAATCTCAAGAAGGAATTGACAATTACTTCAAATCAAATTGAACTGATTGAATTGAACTGAGACATAAATTATCAAAAGTGAGTTTTACTTATACGCCAGAGGTTTCAAGAGTTTATCAATACGCACAGATTTGCAACTAGGCGGAAAGCATATATGACAAGTCTCAAGAAGAAAATAAAATGCATATGAAGAAAACACTTTCAATTAAAGAAACTGTGGATAGTACAAGACCCTCAAGGCATACATCGCAACGAATCTATGTAACTATCCAGACTACAGACAGTTTGAACCAAAAATCAATGTAAGTCTGTGCTCTCGAAGAAAGTTATAATGAATTCAAAAAGAGGATACTATCAAAAACTTCAAAAGTAATAGACTTCAAAAATAGAAGTACGTAAGTATGTAAAGGAAATTCAGAAAATATACGCATAAAAACATTATAAAATATTATACACAGTATTTGTCACATGATTTAGATCGGGAATGCAATTTAAATTTTGAGTACACTCAGAAAAATGAAATATTCAAAAGATGAAGTATACACATTAAATTGGAATCAGAAAAATAATGATTACTTGTAAATTTTGTACATGGTGGACTGACGTAATGGTTCAAAAGGTTGAAAGAACAACGATGACTAATGTCCAAAGTAAACATTCAGCTGCCTCTTACAGCAAATAAGTTTATTCATTATCAAAAGAAATTCTTCTCCGTTCGCATCTGTACTAGGAAATAAACATAGGAAAACCTACTCGCTCCAATGTACAGATCGAAAAACTCGCCCCCTTCGATTGAGCGGAAAAATTGGTATTAGACAAGTTGTAATGATTAAGCAAGAATAATTTATCTGAATTTTAGAATATGGGAGTATATAAAGCATAAAAATACACAAAAGCAAAAGTTAATCGCTGTCCGAATCAGAACTCTCACTCATTACATCATTACGCAAAACATCAATACCATTGCCATGATCAACATTCAACGTATTATCAGGTTTCAAGTCTTTAACATGAAAATCTCCCAAGATATTACCATGGAGATCTTTCAATGTGTATACTAACGGAGATTTTACTATATGAATAATACAAGGAAGGAATTTTGGACTTAGTTTGGCACAAAAGTTGTCTGCAGCACTTGATTGAAAGAAATTGCGTTTGAGAACTCTATCACCTTTATTAAATTGCAGATGTCGTCTACGCAGATTATACCTATTTCTATTAAGTTCGTAGGAACGCCGCATTCTGTGCTGGACTTTAAGGTAAAATTCTGGAATTTGCTGAACAAAATTTGGATCTATGACGTTCTGGTCGATATTGACTGGATTATTGGCAACAGGTGCAATCTTTCCATAGAATGACCCATCAACTGGTACATTTCTGTAAAAATTTAGAAAGCTGGGCGAGTATCCTGTGACTTCATGTTTAGCAAGTCTGATTGCTTGAGCTATTTGATGAATAGACTCATCCCAAGTTTTATGAGAGTCTTTGATATAGGACCTAATTGCAGTAACGATGGTTCTGTTAACTCGCTCAGTAGGATTTACCTGAGGGGTGTATCTTGCTGAATACCAGATCTTCTGCACTTTATATGAATCTGCAAGCGCTTTAAATTCTTTAGAAATGAACTGTGGACCATTATCTACAACGATGATTTGAGGAACTCCAAATATAAGGAAAACTTGATTTTCTAAAAATTTTACAATTGAGCTTGAAGTTGCCTTAGGCATTGGATGAACTAGTACAAGTTTAGTGAACCAGTCACAAACTACTAAAAGAAAACGATTTCCTTTTTTAGAACGAGGATATGGTCCTAAAAGATCTGCTGAAATCATTTGAAATGGATACTTGATGTCTCTATATTTACCCATTAAACCAGCTTGAGGTAAATTACTAGGTTTGCATTGTGAGCAAACTTTGCAAGAGTGTACATAGAACTGAACAGATTGCTTCATTTTAGGCCAATAATAAATAGCTGATATGCGAGATAGTGTTTTAAATACTCCTAAATGACCAGAAGTAGGATCATCATGATACATTTTGAGCAATTTAGATCTATTTGGAGCTGGAACAACGATTTTCCAGTCAGTATAAGTTTCTGCAAGTGGATTATCAGAAAGAATATGTTTGTATAGAATATTATTTTCTACTTTAAAAGATGGATACAATTCAGGGTTGTTTTCAACCTTACGTATCATTTTACGATACCACTTGTCAGGAGATAATTCCGCAAGATCTAAAACTGACACATTAACCTCATTTTCATGCAAACGCGAAAGAGCATCTGCTACGGGTATATCTTTGCCTTTACGATGAATAATTTTAAAATCATAAGGGGAGAGACGACATAACCATCTGCTTAGTCTAGGTGAAGGTGTTTTTTGAGATCTCAACCACTGCAAACTTGAATGATCAGAAATAACGAAAAAATGTGTGTGCTCTATGTAACAACGGAAATGTTCAATACTAAGAATGACTGCAAGCAGTTCTTTTTCAGTTGTAGAGTATTTTCTTTGGCACTTGTTGAGAGATTTACTGAAATAAGCTATGGGATGTTCCAAACCATTTTCTTCTTGATAAAGAGTGCCTCCCACACCAGTATTTGAGCTGTCACAACAAATATAGAAGGGCTTGGAGAAGTCTGGACTAGCAAGAATTGGAGCGCTGGTTAGCAAATTCTTAATTTCCTTAAAAGCATTGTCAGCATCAGGAGTCCAAGTGATAGGTTCACCCTTCTTCCGATTTTTAAGCAAGTCTGAAATTGGAGAACATACACCACTAAAATTGTTAAGGAAACGACGATAATATCCAAACATTCCAAGCAACCTTCGAATCTGAGTAGTATTAGTTGGTTGAGGATATGATAAGAGTGCAGATACTTTTTCGGGGTTTGTTCTAAGTCCTTTCTCATCAACAACATAGCCTAAGAAAGTCAAAGATGAGCGAGCAAAATGACATTTATCAAAATTTACAGTCAAGTTAGCATCTTTCAATCGATTATAAACTTCTTTCAGTATCCTTAGGTGAGTTTCAAAATCAGGAGTTGCCACAATTATATCATCCAGATAATAAAAAACATATGGTTCCAGATCAGGACCGATAACCATGTCTAATAATCGACACATTGCACTTGAACTATTAGAAAGGCCAAAAGGAAGTCTTCGAAAGCAATACATTCCTTTACCACGAACTATGAAAGCTGTTTTTAATTTAGATTCTTCATCAAGTGGAATCTGGAAAAATGCTGATTTTAAATCAATGGATGATAGATATCTGGCATCTCTGATTTTAGAAATTACAGAGTCTATTAAAGGAGGAGGATACGCGTCAGGAATTGTTACTGAATTTAGTTTTCTACCATCAAAACAAACTCTATATGAACCGTCTTTCTTGGAAACCAGCCAGAGCGCTGAACACCAGGCACTGCTGCAAGGTTCTATAATACCCATGTCCAACATTTCATCAACTTGCTTAATAAGAGCTTTTTCCATTACATGAGAAAGCGGATATTGTCTTTGCCTGATGGGCTTTGCATCACCTGTGTCAATGTGATGTGTATATAAATGTGTACAACCAATACTGTCAGTAGGTGCAATGCTATTAAAAAGTTCAACAATTTCAAATAATTGTTCCTTTTCCATATTAGATAGCTTCTCCACACCTTGAATACAATTTACAGCACAAGATTGATATGAAAAAGTATGAAAATCAAGGTTGAAATTGAATTTTAGGATGAAATCCATGCCTAAAAGTAATGTGTGTGTAATGGAAGGAACTATTATGAATTTAATAACATGAACTTTGCCATTAAAACCTACTGGCAGCAAAGCAAAACCAAAAGTATTCTGCATCTGGCCATCAGCAGTTGTTATTTGCAAGGTACTACTGTAATCGATGTTGAGATTTAATTTACGTAATAAGTATAAGCCAGATGAACCTAGAATGTTGGCATTGCTTCCAGTATCAAGCAAAGCTAAAATGTTTTCATCACTAATGGATATTGAAAGATGTGGACGATTGTCATTTGGTTTTTGAATAAATGGTTCTGAATGATCATTTGATGGCATACCTGCAAGTTGTGAATGATTAATGTCAAAATCGGGATTAATTGCTGAAGGTTGTCTTAACTTGGCTATTTGTTGGACTTCAGAATGAGACCTGGAGTTGCTTTGCCCTTTACGTCTATGACTCCTCGAGTCTGGGCGAAAGAAGTTCCGGGAGTCGGATTGGAAACTTCTTGCCTCACGTTTTTTTGAACAGGAAGGACAATTAGAGCGTGTGACATTTTTCATACCACAGGTATAGCAATAAACAGCCTTAGGAGCTCTACAGTCTCGAACAGAATGTCCTAGTTTCTCGCAGTTCCAACATACAGGAGCTTTTCTGTGAGATGATGGAGTACTATCAGAAGTAACCAAGCTGGAAGTGGAAAGTCTATTGTGGGGTTGACAAGTCAAGAAGGAATCCTCTAATTTCCTACAAAGTGATGTTAGTTCAGGAAAAGTGGAAATTTCATGAAGAGCAAGTGACTTTATGAAGTCAGGCAATAAATTTCTACGGACAATATTGACCATGTCCCTTTCTGTAAATGTATTGTAGGTTAATCTATTGAATTGAGATTCCATGAACGAAATGAATATCGTAACATGTTCATGCTGACCTTGTTTGCGTCTACGAATCTCATCAATTAGGTTCATATCATAATTGTCACGTAGGAAAGCATCCTTTAGTTGTTTAATCAAGTCCTGCCAATCATGAAAGCTATTTCTGAGATGGCCATTATGCCACCATGTCCAGGCTACATCTTCAAAGAGATCACCTGCAGATGCAAAGAGATCCATCTCATTGCAACCACGGGAAGACATTAGAGATTCGACAATTTCTAGAAATTCAATAACTGAGCTATTTCCAGAAAATTTTTTGATTCCCCATTTGAAAACTGGTATCTTTTTATGTGGAGCAAAATTTATAGGAGAGAGTGGCTGTGTATGTACTGGAGGAAATACTTGAGGATTAGCAACAGTCACAGGCGGATTTGATGCTAATGGAATAGGACGAGATGAAACTGATGGAGGAGATGATTGAGCAGATGGCATCTCAAGCTTCTCTAAAAGATCCGATTCACACACAACAAGTTGTGTCTTTAATCTAGATTTTGTACTTATCTCCTCATCACAAGTAGGAGACATTCGATCTATCCTACCAGATAGATGCAATAAGCGCACACAAATTCTGCGATGTTCAACAGAATCAAATGCACCAGTAAATCTAGAGATCATCTCAGTGAGTTTATTGAATGAGAGTCTTATCTCAGTCTCATCCTCATCAAAAGGAATAGTCACAGAAGTTTCTGAGAAACTACGCCCTTGAAATTCCTGTGCTAATAAGCCACGTAAAACTTTACGTTTATCCTCCACGGTATTAGGGACTTCCAAACCTCTGATATGAATCTCGTAGTGGAGTTCATGACTTAATAAGTCATTTGGGCTTAGTCTAGACTGAACCATGATTGAGAAATAAACCTCAAAGAAACACTTGAAAGAAAAAAATTAAAGTTAAAAACCTGAATACGTCAAGAAATGACAAGGATCTAAAGCACTATAAAAAAACTAACAATACAAACAAAAAGTTTCAATACAAAAACAGGAGCAGCCGAATCTTAAAAAAAATTATTTTATATCTCACATACATTAAAAGAGTACAGAGACGTTCAAGTCCTGTTAATCCAATGGAAAATCAGACACTAATGTTCTAATTTCCCCCAAAGAATATGCCAGATAAAACTATAAAACATTAAAATTATGAAAACTTTTGCTCCAAACAAGAGACAAAATTACTACAATAGTTACTGAGGAACGTATACTATTTCAACAACAAGTTGAAATTTAATTATCATAAATGAGTATGTGTGTCTTTGTATAGGTAAAAATGATTTAGGAGTCACCCCCTCATTGAAAAGTAGCAAAAATATAGTCAAGAAAAACATCATTTGTTTCTTGAAAAAAAAGAAAGGTAAGTATCAAGGTACTATGTCCAAGTGTCAATACTTGAAAAAAAGGTAAACCGCCAAAGTATACGAAAAATTATGAATATCAATTTCATACAATTCAGAAAAATGGATAAATCGCAAAATGATTTACTCCAGATAACTCTAGTCAGTAGATTATTGCCAGCAGAATGAAAACAAATGATCAAAAGTTCAAGTACAATCAAAAATTCAAAAAGTAAAAACATTTGGGGAAGGCAAAAATAATTTTGAAAGTAAATTTCCTACGTACCAAACATCATGAGAGCTATATCAGTACACCAGAGATCCAACAATTAGGCTATATATGCGTACATGAAAAGTCTCAAGAAATCAAAAAAACTGCACATGAAGAAATACTTTCAAAAACTAAGAGGTTAGTGATCAAAAATGAAAAGCATATAAGAATATGTAAACTATCAACAACAATAGTCACAACCTCAATCAAAAGTTTGATGATATTCGACAAAAATGCTGGGAAACCTAAAGTCCCCAGACTATCAATATTCAACAACAAAAAAAAATATCAAAATATCATCAATCTCAAAAGTACAATGAGAAAAAAGTTATAACTGTCCCCAGCAGTAAATAAAAACTATAGTAGTATGTGAGAAAAAAAATTCTGGCAATGATCTCGCTGACTACTAAACAAGACAATTTAAAAGTTAATAGTATGCCTATGAAATAAACAGGTGGAAAAATTTTAATCTTTTGATAAAAATTTTAAACATTAAGCAAAAAGTAAGGATGATTAAGGAATTAGAAATTTGAGTACCAAAAGCAATTAAAAATAGAAATGCTGCCAAAGATTGTAAAGAATTTTGAAAACTATGTTCTGTTTGCCAATCTTCCACTAGCAAACCACTTGTCGACAAAGCCAAACACCTATCGAAGCCTCACGTTGCGGGTGCCAATTTATGTAACGCTTCCTTTCCGCAAAAAGTCCAGAAAAGATGGAATGCAATGAAGATTCCAACTTCTCTGCACAATCACACAAAGGGGGTTACAATTAGCTTCCGGTAGCTCAGTCGGTGGCATGAAGACATCTACAGGCGTGTAGCTGTGTGTCGACCATGGCATGGCTAGAGGATAGAAGAACAAACAGAACACAAAAATTTAACAGATTTTATTTAACAAAAAAAAGGCATTTTCATTACATTACAATTTTACAAAAATAACAAAATAAGTTTTACATCTTTGGCGCTGCTATAACGCTATCGACTTATCTTTCGCTGGTCCATTTTTACTCGACTGAAGCCAGGATGGCCAGGGGCTTGAAGGGGAGGTCCCAGTTATGAGGGGTGACCTCCATATAGTGGCTTCATAACCAGTTGTAGGCGAAGTTAAAGGCGATGGCGCTGCCAAGGTACATGCATGGGTGAAAATATTGGCCAAGGCTAGGCAAAGTGAAAGGGAAAGAGAAAGGGGGTGGCCCCAATCATTTTTGTCCTATACGGACACACATTCTAGAAATCTAGCACATGGTGCTATATAACCTTGTGCTACTGAGAAGAAATTTCTAGCCGTTGTTCGATCGGCGGCTCAGGTGAAAAGGTAGCGCGAGGAAGATCGCAGATCAGGAACTCCGCATCAAGCGCTCCAAGCGGAAAATTTTCCAAGCAAAAAAGCTAGAGATGGGATTAATGAAATGATAATCGAGAAGTGATTTAATAAATACGATCGGACGGTGAAACCGTTACAACAGGTCACCGAGCGGCTACCGCACGATTCATATTAAGGGACATTCAACAAATGTGATTTTGAGGTAAATTTAGTTCGAAAACTTTTAGTCTGTTCTAATATCCCAGTGGCTTTGTCAGATGGGCCAGAACACTCCCCAGAACTGCAGCTTTAAAAAAAATCTCCCAAGTCACACATTAAGGGGGATTAGATTTGCTTTGAAGAGCGCGAAATGCATAATTCATAACTTTATGCTAGACAAAAATTATTCGTTAACGTTATCCCCTAGCAGATTAGTTCTTAGGGCCTTATGCCGGAAATTTACATGATATACTTTAGCACCAAAGTGTAATGTCAACTTGAAATTAAAATTTTCGTCAGAGACTGGGGGCATCGTAGAGTAGTCGTCTAGCTCTTTCTGCCAAAATGCTTGTGTGAGACCAGGATAGCTACATCATTCGGCCGGTACGTATAAAAGTTGTAAAGACTGGATAGTGTACGTGTTTTGTGCGAGGAAAGAAAAAGCTGCAGAAACAAAAAACTTGCATTCAACAATAGTCAGTTTTGCGAGGTGAAAAATGGAATAAAATACCCAATGATTTTGTTTTCCCCCCAAAAAGTCACCCAGAACATTATATCCCCCACATATTTTCAAAGAGAAGTAAAAATCCGTCCAATTTGGGGAAAAATACCCCAATATGGCAACCATGTATCCCAGCATCTATTCAAAAATGATCTCTCAATATCGTGGATGTTATTAATTGATTCATTTGGAGTAATTGTGGCGAACAAACAAATTCTCCACATTTTCTTCTAAACCTACAAATTACATTATACAGCACCGAGTATGGCAAAACACTTTCTCAAATTTCAGTATGCACTGAGAGTGAAACAGGGTGTATAAAGTGAGCTTTTTTAATTCATTCTGCGAAAATCTTAAGCCCGAGCATTGTTGGCCTACCAACCATTTATGGCTAGGCAAAGCTGCTGGTCACCGCTTCTCTATACCTTTGCGAGCAAGTTTATAAATGCATGCTGGGCTTATAATGTAATTTGTAGCATTAAAGTAATATGCTGGGAATTTGTATGCCAGCTACAATTACTTATTCCACACTGATAAATTAATTACTACGCCGACATCTAGTGATCATTTTTGAGCAGACCCTGAGAAACTTTGAATTTTCGATTTTTTTGATAACCATGCTGATGGTATCCCCCGACATGAATCAAGAAGTAACGATGCTTGAAAAACAATTTCACTTCCCACGCCTACTGCCGGGGAAGTATTGTAATCGCGAAATATTTAGAAAATGAGATATTGTGTTTTTTGGATGTTATATGACATTTTTGGAAATCGGTCCAGTGGCGACTGAAAGAAGGCCTAAAACGAAATAAGTAAAAATCGATCAAACTTCGTTTCAGAGGATCTGATCATTTTTGAAAAAAAATTAGAGGCCAAGAAATTTGTCGGGTGGTGGATGTAGGGGCTGGGGAGGGTTTATCTCAATATTTTAAGTGTCAGTACATTTATACGCTTCCAACCTTGCTAATTCTGTTACACATATTTCAGACAACATGTACAATAGCCCTTAAAACTTATAAAATAAAATACTCTGGCTATACGGATCACATACCTGCCAGTCGTGGCAATTGCTCCCGGCGTCGTGCCGGTGGCATTGGTGAGTATTCTGTTGCGTGGGAACTGCATAGTAAACCTTCTTGGCACCACTTATTTTCAAACTAATTGCACAAAAATGCCCTTTTCCTTCCAGACTAGGTTCCTTTGAGTTTTTCTAACCATTCCGAATAGAAAAGATCATTAGCAGCTTTTCTCTAAAATTGACCGTATTCAAGTTATGAGTGATTCAATTCGCGAAAACCCTTAAAAATGGATATCTTCAATGCTGAAAAACAAGGTTTGGGGTTTCCTAGTAACTAGATCACTGGTAAAACCTTCCTCCATTAGACCCCGAGGAGCAGTTTAAGACTGGTTTATTTTAATGTAACTTTTAACCTTGTTTGGTAGGTAAAAGTTGGCTAACTTTTGATTTTCGCAGACTGTACCTGAACGATCCTAAACCGGATCTCGTCCTTCAACCGAAGGTTTTTACATTTAAGCCTTAACCTTGGGAGTGTTTATTTGTTCAACAAGCAACCGACTCGAGGTCGGACAGCGTTACCCGCCATCTTGCTAAAAGCAAAGTCGTGCAGCAGGATGTATACTCGACGTATCCAGAGGGTAGTATGACGCACAGTGAGAAATGAGCGGAATTAATTCAAATCCGCCAAGATTTTTGCGATGCGAACCAACTTGAAAAATGTATCTGAAGGCTTTTTATATACCATTACTGTAAGATGTGGTCAAAAACTTTTGTCTCCTTTGAGTATTTTGACAGAAAATAATAAAGAATTTTATGAATATAAAATGACTACGTTTAGAAACATTCATTATTAATTGAAGATATAGTATTAACTCTTATTTATACAGGGTGACTTTGAAGTTGAGTCATTAATTTTCAGATAATGATTGTAGAAGGAAGATAAACCAAAATATGTGTGTAAAAATAAAAAAAAATTAAAAAAAAAATTTACCTTGTTTTATAAAGTATCCTCACCGACAAGTATTTCAGTGCGGACCTGTATTTGATCGCGAGGTCTTGGAGCACCGGCATGCCGTCTTAAGTCACCTGATTCACGAGCCCGTTGTACTACATTAACAAAGGCACGAGGGGTTGGTTGCACTCGATTGGGAAACCGATCCGCATAAACATGTGCCATTTTTTATTTCGTTTGAGCCACGCAACAGACACCACTATTCACTGACGCGTTACCGACTGACACTGACTGTATACAACACAACTGAATAAAATAATTGTAAAAACATCGTTCCAAATTCTTTCGCTTTTTTGTTTCCGATGCGATGAACCGATGGCGGATTATATCCGTTGTTGCCAAACACGAGCACATAATATTATCATTGAGACAGGGCGGTACTCAAACTTCCAAAGGGCTATAACTTTGTTACTTTAATTTTACCAGAAAAATGGTAAAGGAAAAAACATTTCTTTTATCTATTCACTGTTAAAATAAATGACTCAACTTCGAAGTCACCCTGTATAATATTAAAAGGCTTGGTATACCATGTTCAATAGCATATCAAAAGTTCATATTACTACTTTTGGTTTGTAATGATGAGATTTCAACGAAATAAAAAAGCGATTTTAAAGAAAGTAATATGATGTGTTTCCCCCTTTTGACAGCGGTGTTTTTTATCTTAAGTTACTCCTCGGCCCCTCAGCACCATTATTAAAAAATTATCACCTGCAAATATCTGCAAACTCACGAGTACGTAGTAAATAAAAGTTGGCTGAAGTATAGGTTATGCCATTCAAGAAAATGTTCCCAGGAAAACAACAAAAGGGTGTGATTAGTATTTTACTAATTTGTTCAGATCGATTCATCAATAAAATAAAACGAAAACCAAAACAAACTATTTTTTAGATTACAATGCCATAATATTACTAAAATGAGTGACTGTTAATTTTAACTTTCACTTAATTTATTGACACGTTTACTTTTTTGGTTGTATTTATTTATCCTTACAACTTTTCCCACGGTGTGACGTAACAACTAAGACATTACGCATATTTAATTTAATCCTATGGGAACGGCATAAAATGCCACTTTCACGGACCGGCGAACGCGAGCGCTCTGGCCATTTTTGTTGCAGAACGAACACTGAAGTTCCCCTATAACACCCTTTCTCTAGTATTAATCATAACCATTCTTTTTCTTCTGCACTACAGGTAAGGAAGTATTGTAATGGCCAACATTTTTTGCCGATTACAACACTATACTAATACAAATTTGTTGGATGTTACATGACGTAGATCGCGGAAAACTGTCACTCAGTTCCGCCTGTCTGTCCGCTTATCCTTGACCCCTCTATAACTTGGAAAGTGCTACTCAGACTTTCATACAAGATTACTACTATACCAAGGACGAGAAAGCTTTGTAGTGTTTGAAAATCGATTCAGTGACGGCGAAGCTAGAGGTGGAAACATGAAAAAAAAATCGCATGAACTTTGTTTATTGACGTTTTAGAGGTTCTCGATCATTATGAGAAGAAATTATGTAAGGGTAAAAAATTGGAGCCTGCAAGAGGCATGAGTAGGGGAGGGTATATCCCAATTTTTTGATTATCGTATATTTATATACTCCCACCCCGGTAATTCTGCGCTCCTATTAGCCATATTTAACACATCATAGATTCTCTCGTACATTTAAAACTTCTGTTCTCTGCGTTGACCCGCGAACTTTCCGGTCCGGTTGATTGTTCTGTCCGTATACAGCGGTGTCATATTGGGCACTGCCGCGTCTGATTTGTCGTGCAATCAGGCAAAGAAGGAGCAACATTGCCAGATAGACGCTACTCCCGGTAGGGCAGTCTATAGACTAATTGTATGGGCATGTTTGACTGACTTGATTCGTTTGATTTTTCTGTTTAATGGGTTTAAATTCTGCGGAAGTTAGTCCTTCAGGAACTGATGGGGGTGTTGCGTGGGAAGTACAGAGTCAACCTACTTGATGCCGTTTTTACTTTATATCGGTGCTTTGAAGTCAAACGCACCTATCTAGTCTATTGGATTAATTTTGGCGACCTCCATTTCCTTACGTGGAATAAGACTTTCCAGCCAAATTGTACATTTTATCCATTACAAAAAAAAGGTAAAGACCTGCGTAGTATGTCTATCCGATTTTAATAATTTTTGGCATATACCTACATATGTTCAGTGTCCCGAACATCACAAAAAACCATGACACTCATATCTGTCGGCTTGTCTGTCGGTTTGTTTGCCGGCCTATTATCCGCTAATCGTCAGCCCACCTATAACCTAGAAAGTCCTGATCGGATTTGAATAAAATACTTACGCAACATTACTACATACTATGCAAAGCTTTGTAGTTTCTGGAAATCAGTCCAGTGGCGGGGAAGAAACAGGCCAAAAACGAGACAAATAGAAATCGCTTCCTTTTTCGGCGTGTCAGGGGATCCTAATCATTTTTGAAATTTTGAAAATTCATCAGGACTTTATGTCTCATTGCTTACATGTTAATACATTAATACACTTACGAACCCAGTAATTCTGCGTAAATTTGCCCTTAAAACAGAAAAATATTTTCCGGATCGCCTATCAGTCGCACATACCGGGCACCGCAGGGTTTATAAATATTGCATCTTTCTTACTGGATCTAAGTGACTTAAGAAAGCAGTTATACTAGCAAGCGGCGTGGCGGCATATAATATAATTAGGTTATTTTATTTCTTGACATAATATTATACAGGGTTATCCAAATTAAGTGTCCACCATTAGTAACTTTGTTATTAGTGAATATACAAAGTTGTTTGAATTAGCAAACTAGTAGCATTTTTAACGCTGGTAAAAATGAGAAATAAAAAAAAACAATTGAGAGTCGTTATTTTGATTTTTTTCAGTAAAATAACATTTTTTTAAATGGAAACCCCTGTATATTATATTTTTTTCTGTTAAAGCATCAAATTTTAAACAAAAAAGTTCATAATGACTTTTCCGCTAAAGTCAAAAATAAAGTCAAAATAACGATAAATATTTTTAATTATTTGCAGTATTATAATATTAAGACGGCTATGAAAACAACATGGCGTTCGCGATTTGACAGCATTAAGATAAGCGACAAATTGTTAAACTGGACATACTCGCAACTAGAAGGCTTTGGAAAACAATGATAAAATCAAATAATGTCAAACATTAGTGTAAATACTTGTTTATAAGCTTTATTGTGTCATTAATTTAAAGAAAAATGTTCTTCCATGAAGAAAAGTGTGATATGTTAGAATGCTATTTAGTGTGCAGAAAATCCTCCTTGACAGCAAGAGAATACTACAGTGAATTATATCCCGCTCGCATTCAACCGTATGAACGATATTTTCTGAGACTTTATCGAAAATTTAGGGGCAACGAAAATGTTTTTGCTAAAACAAGGGCAAAAAAAGAATTCATAATAAGCGAGGCCACGGAAATTGCAGTTATTGGATATTTTGAAGCTTATCGTGAGAATTCAATAGCAGATATTCTCAAGGACTCTAATTTCAGTTATGGTACTGTTCAAAGGATTTTAAAAAAATACAAATTTATTCCGTATAAGTACCGACCAGTTCAAACGCTTTTGGCAGGGGATCCAGAGAGAAGACTTGTTTTTTTGCCATTGGTATCTTAGCTTCTGTCGCCAAAATGTAAATAACTTTCGTTACCTTTTATGGACAGATGAATCAAATTTTTCAAATTCTGGAATGTTTAATAGAAAAAACCACCATTATTGGTCAAGAGAAAATCTTTTGTTAGTACATCCAAGAGGCCCACAAGTCCGTTTCAGTTTCAACGTTTGGTGCGGTATAATTGGTTCAAAAATTGTTGGCCCGTTCTTTTATGAGGGAACCCTAACTGGTGAAAGATATGTGGAATTTATGTCAGAAATTCTGACTAATTTCTTAGACGAATTGGATCTTATAAGTAGACATCATCTGCATTTTCAGCAAGATGGCGCACCTGCCCACAACTCCAGAGGTACTTATCATTTTCTAAGTACGACTTTTAATGATCAGTGGATAGGAACAAATGGCCCAATACAGTGGCCTCCCAGATCACCAGATCCACTTGATTACTTCTTGTGGGGTTACTTAAAGAAACAAATTTACAAGCGAAGGTACGATAACCTTGACGCGTTAAAGACTGCAGTTAGGGAAAAGATAACCCAGATAGATGGTAGGACCATACTTAAGACAGTTCGAGCAGTTGAAAAACGTGCCCAAAAATGTATTGAAGAACAAGGTGGTGTTTTCGAGCATCTTCTTTAAAAAAAAATTGTTATTGTATTTTGTAAGATTATAAGTTGATGTTGAAAATAAAGTTTGTCGATACAATTTAATTGTTTCAGATTGGAGGCCATAACTTCAACAATTTGTAACCTAGGAGAAAAGTTATTGTGAGCTTTTTTGTTTAAAATTTGATGCTTTCACAGAAAAAAATATAATATACAGGGGTTTCCATTTAAAAAAATGTTATTTTACTGAAAAAAATCAAAATAACGACTCTCAATTGTTTTTTTTTTATTTCTCATTTTTACCAGCGTTAAAAATGCTACTAGTTTGCTAATTCAAACAACTTTGTATTTTCACTAATAACAAAGTTACTAATGGTGGACACTTAATTTGGATAACCCTGTATAGAGTTAGTATGGAAGTATATTTCAAGAGCTATTATAATCACTCACTAAGGATTGTTGATATGTAGTTTCATACAAGAGCTCTAAATGAATGTGGCTCCCGTGTACAGGCAGCGTCATTGATGCAATCTGATGAATTTTTGTTCCATGAAAAGCCCAAATGATGCAATGCTGGTTCTAACAAAGGCTGCGTCTTTTCGATACGTGCAAAATGGTAAGAGAAGTTGTTTTGGAGTCCTGGAATTTTTGTCCACCCCATTCTAGCCCGCTTTTCAAATAAAATTGAATGCACATATATACTTATACTCGTATACGTTTTATATGTATGCTCATTCAGCATTTTTGAAACAGTTCAGAAATAACTTCATATTTCTAATATCAATTCGAAATATATGAAGCAGTAGAATTCTGACTGGGAACATGTTTTCGCTGACATGCTGGAGAGACGGAGTTTTGAAAAACTCCCAAGAAGAAGTTACGTATATTGAACCGAGGCCAAAGTGGAAATACTCCACTTTGCAGATTGAAGGTGCCATCGCTTCCAACTCTTACTGTGATCAAATATTTAAAAAAGCTTAGGAAGGAAGAACATTCAACTCGTCATTAAATATTCGACTCTGTAACTGTAAAGTAAGGAGCTCGCTCATTTATATGTATAAGACAGAGTGGCGCATTCCAGTCACATTTTAAATGGCTGTAAAATTGCTTATATTCAACCTAGGAGAGGCGAATAAATTTTAAAGTGAGGAGTGATAATGAACATTTTATTTCCAAGTAGTTACATGTTGCATAAGAAAAATAACTTATTTTAGGCATTTTCGAAGTCGGTTACAGTGTCCGACCGAAGCAGGTATTTCAGCCGAAACCGAAATTTCGGTCCCATTTTAGTTTAGGCTGAAACCGAAACAACAGCTTCCAACTCCGTCTTTATAAACTAATATTAGTAATAATAGCAGTGCAATATTAAAGGAAAAAAATCAAACTCTATTAAATATGTAATACCCAGTCTTTATAAAAGATTATTAAGATATAGGTAAAGAAAACTAAAACACTACTATATTTGTCTGTTAAAACACAAAATGAATAATGTCTTTTGTTTCCAACATTTTGTAAAACAAAAATAACAACTTATGCACTGTTGCACCAATACAATTTAATGTTAGTTTAGACGGAAACCTAGATTAATTTGAAGGTTTCTGTTGCACAAGTATTTAAACCACCTTTAAAATTAATTTTTGCAGCTTAAAGATCGTATAGTTTATTTTTGGTTTTTAGAAATTGGATATTATGGGTCATAATGGTATTGTAAACGATGATTTAGATATCCTTAAACTAATAAATAGCGGTTTTCTATAAAAATTATTCAAAGACCCAAAACAAAAACTACTTATTAGATATTAGTAACTATGACAACTGAATTTGAGCTTGAACTGGAATTCCCCAATAATTTGTGAGTTATCGACCATCTTGAATTACATAAAAAAGTCCCTAGATTTCTGTGGTCTTAAAAATCTCAAATTCAATGCTGGTGTAACGAGCCATTAGAACGTAATCTAGTAATCACAATTAAACTTGCAGTTATGCTCATTAACATATCCATTTAGATAAAATGTGTATTCATTACTGAAGTAGATATTCTTTACATGAAAGGTACTCGTATTATTGTTAATCGCCGCAGCCATTTGTTCACAAAGCTCAACTCGCCTATCGAAATCATCGTCGGTTAACTCTTGCATTTTTTTTACTTTGAATGGGTGAGATTCATGGTGTTTAGTAATTGTGTACAGAGCCTAATGAAATACCAGCCGCACCAATAATTTGGCCTAATGAAGTACATATTAGGATGTATTCTAAATTGATCCAAAACTTCAACTTAAACGGCTTCATCCAAAACTCTCCGATGATCATGTTTTTATTTGTAACAGATCCAGTTTGAGTGAATTTCCAAAACATCCCAACTAGCAAAGTAGCGCTATAAGCTTTTGGTAAAAGAACCGTTCAGCCATAAAAGCTCTCTATTGTTGTTGTGCCTGAACACCAAAATGGTGGCTTAATGTTGTGTGGAATGTAAATTTGCTTTCTGCAACATATTTGCTCTAAAATGAGGTGCTTAAAATATTCTTATAGCATAGTTATACAACACCTTATAGGACAAATTTTTAACTGTTGCATAAACGTTTATACAACCATTTTATACGGCATATTTGCACGTTAGTCAAAATGGTTGTGTTGTGGCATGCATGGTAACGTTTATAAAACAAATCCGAGCCTTGTTGTTTTGCTGTGCAAATTTATTACTTTATACAACAAATTGCTCCCAACGGAAGCACTTATACAACTGTTGTTTAGAAACTGTTAAAGGCTGTACATATGCAACAATATTACAACTTTTGTAGTACAAAATTGCTGTGCTCGGCATACATTTGTTGCTAAATATGTTGGTATACAACTTCACCATAACCTAACTTTCTGCTGTCATATTTTTGTTAAAATGCCATAACCAATGTTTTAAGACGAGCAACGCATGCATATTAATTCAAAAGGTTTTATCAACTGTTCAAACAGAAGATATAGATCTGGTACACATTCTGGGTCAATGATTCGACTCTGTCGATATTTCATTTCAGACATTTGTCAAATTGTTGTATAACACCTGCAGGCAACACCAAAATATTCTAATAAACTGAAGACAACATGGACGATGCCATGATTATACACAACCACCCGCCATATTGGGCAAACATTTATTCCTCTATTTAATATTAAATAATTATAGTTCAGTTCAAAATTACAGATATAAGGTGATGAACATTAGTGTAATTGTGTCTAAATATAGGATTTGTGGAAGATTTAATGCAGACAAGTTCAGTTTTCCATCTTAAAAATCTAGACACACTTTGGATCATTATTAAAATATGAATCAAATACGAGGCCCGTAGAAATTGCGTAACTAATTTGCACGATAATCACAATAAAATTTGCTGTGGAAGTAATTCAATAGCCCTATATCACAGTGTAGGAGTTTATCATATACCTGTGTATGAAATTCACAATGGCCGATATGTAAGTAAACAAGATGACTGTAATGTGTTAGTTATACTCGTATATTCTTCACTTCGTCTATACAATACATAATAAATAGTTTGGTTGCAATAAAGTAGAATCACGTAACAGTTGTTTAGTTGACAAAAACTGAACCTTGCACTGACGCAAATGTCCTATAGAGGCGTACACTTTTGTTGTACTACTGTTATCTGCAGCCCTTATACAACCTCTTAAATGACTGAAGTGTCCTATTAGGTGTGCCCATTCCGCTTGTATAGCTGTTCTAAGAGGGTTTTGCCAATGTTCTTACAGTAAACAATGCTGTGTAAGGAATGCTGTATAATCATTCTTGCAACTCAAATAGGAGTGGTAATTGTTAGTTGGGATACCTATGCGAAGTTATCTTCTCCGGATGCCTGGTGTTAAACGTGACGGGAGTTTGCCGACCACATTGATTTTGGGCACCATAAATTAGAATCATTTCTACTGTTTCGGCTGATGTGTAAACTATTTTGGAAGTAAAATCTGAATCAATAAATTAATTTTCACTCTCCCAAGATTGTCACAAAGGTAAGTGACAGCAAATGAAATTCTTTCTTTCCCTTAGCAGCAAATAAGTAAACAGGTATAACAATAAATATAGTTCGTCCAGGATATCTGTGTTGATGAAAAGAATGCGGAACAAAATTCGGGTTGTTATTTGGTTGCTGCCACGTCTAATCTTCCGAGTTGCTGTTTATGTGGCAAACGCTAACGGGCAACATTTTGAACACGTATTGAAATAAAAAGTGTTATTTTCGTGTGTTTTTGTTTTCTATCTGGACAAATTAAGGTAAATGAAGATTTTTCTAATTTTCTGGAAAATGAATCGACTAATTCCAAAAAACTAACGTCAATCAGTGGTTTTCGATAATTCCGTGGTAAAAAGTTTTCGAATGAGCATCCTGCATATCTTGAGTGATGTGTCCGCCACGCCCGCTTTGTTCATAAACCTTGCCTTGCTCCGTTTTTACGATTTACGCTAAAAATGGGTAAAAACTAAGTTAGACAATCTACTCTCAACCACTTTATTGTACCTAGGTGTACAAATACAGGCATTCCAGCTCCAGAAAAACATATTTATCTGTGCCAAAGCAGGGAAGAATTAGAAGGAAATGGCGCAGTATAATGAACATGGACGATATCGTGGTATCGTGGTACAGTAATTGGTAAACAGAATCAAAATAAATATTGTGCATGTACCTATCATGATAGATAAACAACCTAATTGGTGTAATCGAGAGCAGAGATATATTTGATGATTGCTTTTATTTCGAGATAATGTGAATATTGTTATAGTGATTATGAAGATCGAATACTCCTTGAACCTTGTCGGTGCCGAGGGAGACGTATAAGTGTGGTTCAGAGACCATAAGACCCTCGCCAAGTCCAAAAAAACTTGCATCATCGAATAGTGTCACGCTTTAAAATAATCAGCTGTAATGAGATGTTGCAAAATGGATTGCCGAGTAGAAAGTATCTATAATTATCATGATATGTCATTCGACACATGACACTATATGACAACAATGCGTAATCAGTGAATTCGAAAAAATATAAAAAAGGCTATTATAATTCGCTCTTTCTAATAGTAGCAAATTTATTAGACACTAAGTTAAGAAATACGTTAATTTCTTGACTGCATGTTTGGCAATTATGCGACACTATACAATAATACAATGAAAACATATGAAACTGTAATTTGAGCGCAATCGACAAATGTTTGACAAATTGAAATCATATTCGTTATCAGTGACCTGGATAACATAAAAATGGATTTTTTGTAAAATTTAGAGAATCTTTCTAATTTTGGTCATATTTAGGACCGTCGAAACAATGTGGCGTCGATCGCATGTAAGCCTGATTGTTAATGTTAATGCGTGCCAAAGCATAAATGTTTCTTATAGCATATTAACCACTATTATGTCCACCTTTGGAAGATTAGTTGAATCGGTACGTAGAAAAGCTTATTCCATTTTGCTTAATGTGTATCTATACTAAGTGACATATAAATCCGAACACCCAGTTTAAATGGTTTTATTTTAATAAAAGTTGGTGAATGTATTTATCTTACTGTAAATAACAAGTGAAAAAATTTTCAGCTTTATCAGTTGGACATTCCGGTTTTTATACTGCTTTTTTTTAATTCACTAAAATGAATATTTCAGCCGCAATAAAGAATCAACGTTGGCGGATTTTGGTTCTTGACATCCTTTCCGATCGGTTACGATGCCTAGAGTACGGAGACCTGTACGATTTCGTCAACTTAGTGAGTTTGATCGGGGCCGTATAGTGGGACTTCGGGAAGCTGGACTTTCTTTTCGGGCAATTGCAGTTAGAGTGCAAAGAAGTGTAGACACTGTGGTTAGGTGTTGTCAGGCATGGCTTCGAGAAGGCCGTACGCAAAGAGCAAGGGGCACTGGACGCCGCCGTAGAACAACAGACCGTGAAGATCGCCGCCTAAGATTATTGGCCTTAAGGGACCGTTTCTCCACTACCAGGTCCATTGCAAATGAATGGTTTGCATAGCACGGAAGACCTATTGGCATGCGAAGTGTTTACCGACGAATGATAAGTTTTGGCTTGTTTTCATACCGGCCACACTGGGTCCTCCCTTTAACTCGAGAACACCGACGTAATCGCCTTGAGTGGTGCAGACAACGGTCACTCTGGGATCAGGAATGGAACTGTATTGTCTTTAGTGACGAGTCTCGATTTTGTTTAGGCATGCACGATGGTCGTGCCAGGGTTAGAAGGCGACGTGGTGAAAGGAGGAATCCACAGTTTTTTGTTGAAAGATATGTTCCTCACACTGTTGGAGTTATGGTTTGGGGTGCTATAGGTTATGGTTACAGGTCACCTTTAATCTTCATCAGATATAACCTGAACGCGCAGCGTTATATCCACGAAGTTCTAGAACCCCATCTTTTACCCTATCCTGACACCCTAGCAGATCCAACTTTCCAACAAGATAATGCCCAACCACATGTTGCAAGAGTCACAATAGACTTCTTTCAACATAATGATGTCACATTGTTACCATGGCCACCAAGATCTCACGACTTATCCCCAATTGAGCACGTGTGGGATATGATGGGTAGGAGATTGCTCAATTTGCAACGTCCTCCTCATACTCTAGAAGCACTCCGAGAGGAGTTGGTGGTTGCGTGGAATGAGATACCACAGGAGGACATTGACCACCTGATCAGAAGCATGTCTAGGCGCGTTGGAGAATACGTAGCACATCAGGGTGCATCCACACATTATTAAAGGTCAAAGGGCTTTAAAGCAGTGCAATCATTTTGAAATTTTTATCATTTACTTATTATGCTTCATTAAGTACTTATACAAAATTTTATTAAAATAAAACCATTTAAACTGGGTGTTCGGATTTATATGTCACTTAGTATATAATATCGCACAGGAGGCTGTGCGAAGTTACCAACAATATATTGCGAATAGTCAGCTTGATCGCTAAGGATAAATGCGATATGCAAGGGCGGTCGTGTTGTCCGTCCGCGTCAGTGCCTTGGCCCAGAAGCCGAACTTATGTCATATGACGTCACGATCGAATCTCGACGCGCGAGGGCTGTTAGCACCAAACACAAAAAATGTCAAAGGTTCCTTCAATATGAAGTTATCGGAATAATTCTTTCAGATTTGTTAAAGATGGCAGTTATATTATTATATGCAAATGAAACTAGCAGTATTTTCGACTATAGGGAACAATTTGCAATCGGTGCGTTGCAGGAAATCAGACTCGTTTATGGTGTAACATTCCATAGAATTCGGATAGAGAAAATGTCTCTCTCTCATGCATGGAACGTCAAAAAGTCACGCACTGTTACCTAATTCTTCCATGCATATACGAGGTAACACAGGAAGATGGACCTTACGTACAGCTAGTGCTTGAGAAATGAAGTTGTAACAAACAAACTCTTTATTTATCGCATTATATTGATAGCTTTCAAGGCCCATGGTACTTGATAAATTGGAGTATTTGAAAATAAGTGGCAAATGAATATTGTGTCGATATTGATAGAATCCTCTACGTCAATGTCCCTTTCTTATTCATCGTTCTGGAATGAAGGCATTGCGTCGGCTTTATTGACAGTGTTGCCGTTCGTTGAAGTCATGCCTACATCTGCTATAATCCCAATCCGAATCAAATTAAATTTGGAAATATACCATAGTCAGTGAGAAAAATTGTATGCCACCGCGGTAGAGAAAGCCATTATTGTATGTGTATGTATGTTATAAAGTGATAGAAGCACCTCGTTGCCTAGCAACCTGAGTATGAGGCCACGGAGACCATCGGCGCACTCTTCCTAACACACGTATTGCACCCTTACAGCGCTTCTCTCTTGTACACATTATGATATAGTAGTATTTGGTTTTCAGTGTATACGAGGTCTGTAAATTAAGTAATGAGACTGGCAACGTAGCGTTTGACCTGGCAATACTGAAGGCGCGGGGCTTGAAGGGGTGACAAGTTTAAGCTTGCTCGAGTGATTTCGTTGCCCATAGCGATTTTTCCTACAGTATTCTTAAAATGAATGACATCAACTTCGAGCGACGGGGTGCTATCAGCTATCATGATTTGCTTCAGATTTGGCACAGTGCAACGAAAACTCTTGCTAAACTCCAGCAGGTCTAAGGAGATAGTGTTTCGTCAAGAGCCCAGGTTTTTCGGTAGCTTAAGGCATTTTCAGAAGGGAGAGTTGATTGAAGATGAACCACGAAGTGGAAGACCATCTTCAATAACCGATTAAAATATCGACAGAATCCGGGATCTTGTGCGTTCAGTTCGCCACTCACACCACCGTTCATCAGATCAAGAACAACTGGGTATTGCATCACGATGATGCTCCTTGTCACACGGTAATATCAATAAACGAGTTTTTGGCCAGTAAAAACATTCCTGTGGCTGTTCAGCCTCCGTATTTGCTTGACTTGAGTCCTCGTGACTTTTTTCTCTTCCCGAAGTTGAAAAATTATCTCAAGGGATTTCATTTTGAGACAGTGGAAACATTCAAACGGCTGTAACCGACCAGCTGAAGGCTATTTCAGTATCGGAGTTCCAGCATTGCTACGAGGGGTGCAGGAACCGTTTCCAGCTCTGCGGGGCTTCAAGTGTAAGTTATTTTGGAGGTGACAACATAAAATTGTAATTATATGTGATTAGAAACAATTGAGAAAATCAGTCTCATCGCTTAATTTATAGACGTCGTATATTTTTATATCGTATAATATATATTTTTTGTTTATTTGCATCTCATTCGCAAATAATCTTGGTCGTGAGCCATACGATGATGTGAATATAAAACTGACTTCAAATATCCGTGATTTATTGAATACATCGTGTAGAATTCATCCTGCAACGCAGTAAGGATACTCATTTTTCCCAAAGCAAATACACATAAATTTTCTTCTACAAGGTTGTAAATTTCAAGGGGATTTTTGCTGACTGAAATGCACGGAGAATATGGAGTAAAGATACGAAGTTCAACTTTCATACGGATTTGTAAGAATTCTTGCTACTCGTTTGCCGACGAGGTGCTATAAGCTACTTCTACATTCTAGGAATCATTAGCAAAAATAAGTTTGAACCTTTCCGATAGTAAGAGTTCTTGAAATAGATTTAATTTTTCCTCTGCTGAAATGTCTGTTTTAATAATACCAACTTACTTATTTCAAATAGACCATCCTATATCTGACTGTCCCCGCTTTTGATATATCTTAATAATTCCGTAAAAAATGACAAATGCTGGACAATAGATTATAACACTTTTTTTCGTATTTTTGCATTTGCCATGTGACTTATAACAGATTTTCTTATAGTACGGGACCTACGCCAGTAAAAACTATTTCAAATTTATATAACAAATATTATAAGATGGTCTAAAACAGGAAATGAAAATTGGATTGAAGAAACATTTTTCAAATAGGAACCGACTTTTCTTATAATTCCGTCATATTATGAGAAAAAATATTATAATTCATCAGCATGCATTTGTCACTTTTAAGCGAAATGTATCTCAAAAGCGGTTAGATTCAGTTATAGGATATACGTGAAATGTAGAGATGTATTCAGAATCTTTCGTAGTATTCAAAAATTGAATAGTATACAGGGTGTTCTGTTTTAAGCAAGCAAGCTGATATCTACTTCTGATACAACCGGAAAAGGGTTTGAAAATATGTTAGCCAAATTGCATCATATACAATTTTTCCATATCATAAGCCCAAATCACAAATTATTGAAAAATATTGCATTTATGTTACCATATCTAGTTGCAGGTGGTAGTACAAAAAGTACATTTTAAAGTAGTCTTAGATGATAATGATAAACTTATTTCCACGTGAAATAATGTTGTATGCGGATTACGTGAACACAGTGTTGCCAGAGCCAAAATTGAAAATTCCGCTACTGGTATCGAAAAACTCCGCTACTTTCCGCTACCCCGGGGATTATCGTCGGGGGGGGGGGAGGTGGGGCTTGGCACACTATCATAAAACAGGGTGCATTTATTATTCAGGTTGTGTCAAAAAACGAAAACAAAAATCAAACAGCGTGATAAAAAATAAAATATAACATAAAACTGTAATAAAAAAAACATTTGACTATAAAAACCAATACAATATTTCAAATCACTGTCAAACAACAGAATATTTATCACGCAGTCATATTAAAAAAATATCACAGGAAACTAAAAAATAAAAAGCATATGACTAAAGGCCATTTCTGTTTTGCATAAAAAAAAGTTTTTGAGTTGCTTAAACTTAGTCACTGTCTGTATCAGATTCTTCTTATTGTATTTGTGTTTTCTCTATACTATATAAATTATTAAAGTTTAAGCAGCAACATTTTTTTGTAATGTATCCAGTTTGATAAGTATCGTGAACAAAGTTGAAGGTAAAATACGATTCCTTTTCTTTGTTTTGATTATCTCCATATATGAAAATGTCCACTCGACATCTGCATTACCATGTAGCAAATGTTAAAATTATTAGACATTGGAAACACACTTCACAGGTTGTGTTCTTACCACCTACTACCATCTATACGCGTCCCGGTGCATAAGAATTACCCACCGGTGGTTGCCACTGTCGATTGGACAGATACCTGTATTTAGATTTAATTACTAGCGACACTCATTTTTTTTCTGGTAAAAATAACCATCATGTGTACCTAAATTGCAAAATTCCGTTACTTTTAACAAAAAATCCAATTCCGCCGCTACGCCGCTACCACTTGAAAATTTCGCTACTTCTGGCAACACTGCGTGAACAACATATATTGCGCGGATGTTTTGATATTACTTTTCAGCTTTCTGTCCTTATAGTTTGAGAACCACCAAGGTGCTAGGTAGCAAATTATATTCTCTACAAAATTTTCGTTTTATTCTCTTCTTAGTTTAGCCTTTAAGAACAGAAATATCATTACATGTGCCTTTACCCTTTAATTTCCTGTAACCTGTCGACTGTACGACAACTTTTTTCCGAAGCAAAATGGTATAGAGTTTTTATAACAGCTTTTATTACTTTTCTAGATAGAACCAATGGTTTTCGAGATTCGCGATCAAACGCGCTTATCAAAACAGCCGCAAAGGCTGCAGCCCCATCATGATGCGAATTTGGACTTATTAGGAAACAAGAATCGATACAGATAACGATACCACCAGAAAAAATTACTATCGCCAAAATTGTAATTCCCCTATTTATTGGCCTAATAGTTTTTGTCATATTAATAGACAAATCAGCTGCTTGAATACTTTGCAGGGACTCAGTGATAGCAGAGCAAACCTGGCTTTGTGAGAAAAAAAAACAGGTTTCTCCGACCTTATCATCATTGAAATTTCTAGAAGGACCTGTTTACTTTCCAAGCCTACTGGCGAGAGGGGAAGTGCTGTAATCGCCAAAATTTTTGAAAATCTGATTTTATGTTCTTTGGGTGTTACGAGGGCTGTTTGATAAGTCACTGACTTTTTAAATAAAAAAAAACGTTTTTCTTCAAATAAGCATTTTATTTCTCAACATAATCTCCTTTCAGTTCGATACATTTACTCCAGCGTTTTTCCAATTTCTTAATTCCTTCCGAATAGTAATTTTTATCAAGGCTCCCAAAATATGCGTTTGTTTCAATGATGACCTCTTCATTTGACCCAAATTTCTTACCACCCAGCCATTTTTTCAGGTTTGGCAATAGGAAGTAGTCGCTGGGGGCTAACTCTGGAGAATAGGCTGGATGGGGTAGCCCAGTTCATGAATTTTTGCCATCGAGACTACACAAGTGTGTACCCCTGCGTTGTCTTGATGGAACAGCAATTTTTTTTTCGCCAAATGCGGTCGTTTTTGCTTCAAAGCAACGTTGAATCTGTCTAACAGCTCTGAATAGTACTCTTCCGTGATCGTTCTGCCCTTCTCAAGGTAATCGATGTAAATGATACCGCATGCGTCCCAGAAAACTGTGGCCATAACCTTGCTGGCTGACAGACCCACCTTGGCCTTCTTTGGAACACGCTCACCCATTGTCTTGATTGTTCTTTGGTTCCTGGTGTATTGTGATGAATCCATGTTTCGTCTACAGTTACAAAACGGCGCAAAAATTCGGTCGGATTGCGGCTGAACATCGCTAATCATTCCCTTGAAATGGTCACACAGTGGCGCTTATGGTCGACTGTGAGCAATCGCGGCACCCATCTCCCGGATAGTTTTTTCATGTCCAAGTATTCGTGTAATTTTTATTCTCCGATCTTCCAATATCATCCCATGGATCTTATCCACGATTTCTGGTGTGATGACCTCTTTTGGGCCACCTGAACGTGTGCTGGTTCGACCACAACGAAACTCAGTAAACCACTTCTTCACCATTGAAATAGATGGTGCAGAGTCCACGTAGTATTTGTCAAGCCTTTCCTTCGTTGCAGTGATGTTTTTTTTACGGAAAAAATAATGTTTAATGAAAACAACTCCATTTTTGTTAGAATTTATGAGACTGTCTACTTTCAACGGCTGTCAAACTCAAATGAAATGACATAGCTTTTTCAAATGTTGACAGTTGTCATATAAAAGATGGCCGTTGACGGCAGCAGTGCTGCATTCAAAGTTACTGCGTGGGAAATTCAAAAAGTCACTGACTTATCAAACGACCCTCGTATATGATATGTCATGTACATTTCGATAAGCCATGAGACTCATTTCCATCGGTCTGTCTCTCTGTCGGTCTGTCCGCGTCTATAACATGAGAAGTACCGCTCGGTACCTTCGATGAAATGCTTAAGCAATGTTACCACTATACCAAATTTCCAGGCGGAAATATTTGCGATTCTGGCTAGTGTATCTCACATTCTGGAGGAGGGTGGGCCTAGGAGAAGAATAACAATCTTATCCGACAGCCAGGCTGCAATGAAAGCACTAAGGGCCTGTAAGATTACTTCGAGTCTTGTATTGCAATGCAGGGAGGCTCTGGATTGCCTCGCAGCGAGGCATCCGGTATCGTTAATATGGGTACCGGGGCACGGTCGGATAAGGGGCAATGAGATGGCGGACACTCTGGCGAAGACAGGATCAGCCAGCAAGCTCGTTGGTCCTGAGCCAGCTCTAGGAGTGACCGCGCATAAAGCTAGGAGGAAAATAGAGACGTGGGTTGCAAGACAACACTCTCAGAAATGGAGAAGTATCTCCAGACATCTCCGCCAGGCACGAGAACTCATTGAAGGGCCCAGTGCTAAGTATGGACGCTTCTGCCTATCTCTGGATAGAGCCAACCTAAGGTTGCTGGTGGGACTGTTGTCTGGCCATAACACGTTAAGACGTCACCTGCACGTGATGAGAGTGGCTGAGGATCCCTGGTGTGAACGCTGCGGAAGGAAGAGACCTCGGCGCACGTTTTGTGTCGTTGTGAAGGTCTGAGCTACTATAGGCAGACTATACTGGGGTCCATTACTTTGGACCCTCAGGACGTCAAGGAGCTTGGACACAAGGCGATTCTCAACTTCGCTAAAAGGGCGAGGCTTGTGATCTAAGGATTGTAGAGGTGCATAAGGGCCCGCTTAAGCGGCCTATGCACTGGCTCCTTATGATGGCCGGAATGCCTCTAATTTCGAGATTCACTCATTCATACCGATGACGCAAGAGCTTTTTAGTTTTTGAAAATCGATCCGGTGGCGGCAGAGAAGAAGGAAAAAAATAAAAATCGCTTAAACTGGCTTCGTTTTTAGAGGTTTCAGAGGATCCAGATCATTTTTGAAAAAACAAATTAGAGAAACTTGGGTGTTGTACGGGGTTGGCCTTGGTTTATCTCGATTGTTTGATCTTGGTACATTACTTGGTAATTGTACGCACCTACCAGGCATATTTCACACATCATAGATTTCTCCGAACATTAGCCTTTAAAACTTACAGCACAGCATAGGGTTGTCTGACCCCGTTGCCACGTCTAACCGGGTTGAGTACCGGGGACAGGCAACGTTGCCAGATGCACTACCTGTAGGACATGGAAATAATGTCCATGGATTAATAGTATGGTCCTGCTTGAATTACTTTTATCTCAGAGGGATTAGTTTGTGCTGAACATTATATTTTATGAACAGATAATAGTGTTGGGTGCAAAGTGCAGAGTCAGCTTACTTGACGCCAGTTTTTGAACGTATCAGCGTTCATTTTGCTAAAACCATGGAATAATTGAATAAACTATCAACTGTAGCCATGGTTACTCCTAGATTGATTGAGAGAGTAATCTAAAATTAACAATCTGAGGCTCTTACACAACTTATTAAGGCACTTAAAGATTATAGGATGAGGATGAACATGAGCTAGGTAAACCATTGGTAAGTGAAGATTGACAGACTTTTCGCCTACTTCCGCACAATAGTTCACAGTATTTTTATTCCATTAAGGACTTGGCAACTTTCTTTTTAAATAAAACGCAAACCTTTTGAGATATCTCGAAAATTTTATTACTGGGTTGAAGTATACTCAAACCATTTATGTATGGAATTCGACCTCGTTCATATGCCCACCACGGGCACGTTCGCAGCGATCGATTCGTTTAACTCAATTTTCAAAGACTCGGCCACACATTTCGACAGAAAACTCACTTAATATTGGCTCAGAGCTCCTCTAACGATGCCGGCTTGTGAGAGGTGTTAAATCACACGATCCAGGCGTCCATTCTATAGGGCCATTTCACGGCATAACACGTTCACGGAATTTTGATTTCAATTTGTCGTAGGTTTCACCCGCTGTGTGGCTTGTGGCAACGTCTTGTTGAAACCACATATCATTAATGTCTAGCCCATCCATTTGACCAAAATAACGTTGCAACTTGTCTCTGTAGTGATCTCCGTTGACTGTAACGTGACGGTCATTTTCATCAACGAAAAAAAAAGCGGCCCAATGACACCACCGGCATGAAAACCACACTATAAAGTTATTTTTTGTGGAATAAGTGGTGTTTCTTGAAGCACATGAGGGTTTTCACCTGACCAATAACGCATATCCTGTTTTTTAACGAAACCGTTTAGCCAAAAATGCGCCTCATCACTGAAGACGATTTTGCGATGAAATTGGTGATTTTCCTGCAACATTCCTGGAGCCCAATTGGAGAACGTACGTCGGTTTAGATGATCTAACGGCTTTAGTTCTTGAGTTAATTTGATCTTATAAGGGTGCAGGCCAAGATCTCTTTGAAAAATTCGCCATAGTGTGGTCTGAGCGATGCCCAATTCTTCAGAACGCCGTGGAATCGTCTTCTGTTCGTTTGCGACGGAAGCTTGAACGGCAGCAATATTCTCGGCACTTCGATCAACCCGTTGCCTCGCTGGCACGGGAACATCCAGCAGCGGACTCAAATTTTTTTACTAGACTATGAATTGGTTGTCTGCTGGGAAGAGAATTACGACCAAAAATTGGCGTTAACGCTCTTAAAGTTGCAGTCACCGACTCGGAATTTCGGAGTAAATTTTAATTATTTGTAGGCGTTCTTTCGTGTACTTCACCACGATGAAAATTGATTTAAAGGTGCGTTCACAGTGGAAGTTCAAAGTTGTCAAATCCCTATTGGAAAACCCGATAGATTGAACCCAATATTTTTTTCTCATGGGTCTTTCCGGACCTAGCTAAGCCACCTCCAAACTACCATGTGATCGTATTTGTTTATGCGAAGACTACATTTCATTGACCAGCCTCAACTAACCGAAACGTAAAATCTATTCCTGTCATTCGAAATAAAAAAAAAATAAGTGCAGAGAGTATTGGATTTCGTGCATGAGCGATCTCACAACATGACCGGAAGTAATTAGTGCAATTTCTCTTAAACGAAGTATCCTTTAATTGGTGTAGCGTCGCTACATTCCACTTTAAAGATGCTCCAAGTAGAATTTCTCGACCTGGAATTTGAATCTCCGAAGTTTCAAATTAGTCGACGGCAACGAGACGCGAGTAGTTTTATGTATTTAGGATAGGAAATGGTTACAGAAAATCTTTTAGAATAGTTACTAGCACATAAACTTAGCTTTGAGAAGTTAGGAGGCTAACTAACTTGTATTTGGTGTAAGCAGCACGAGACATTTAAAGTTACAGGTTGAGTTTTTAGTGTGGGCGCTATAAAAGTTAACGGTGTGCTCCTTACTTCGAAAATATTTGTATCTCGACAGAGTGATTCATAAATATGCGGTGACACAAACATGTATATGGTTTAATGGAAAGCGTTATATTGCAGATTTAGATACACCCTTCCAAGTGAAGCAATTTGATATAACATACTGTAGGGCTCTATTTCAAAATTGTAGAGATATTTGGCAATCTATTGAGCACTGAACTCTAACAATTCACACCTCCGCAACCGTTATTCTGCTCGTAAATGTTTCAGTTTTGGAAATATTATGAAATCACTGGAGGCCTGAGCTGATGAAAACCTGCTTGGTAGAGAGCACCCATAAAAATGCAGGAGGTATGGCTGAGGGCATTACCCTGATTAAACAGTACACCAGTTTTAACATCTCCGACGTATCTTTTTAAGGACATCTCAAAATTTATATCATGCACTGATTTAACGTTTGGGTCACCGTTACAGATGACCCCCTGCCATGATGGCCTTCACAAGATGTCTATCCTCACTGTCATACATTTTTATGTTTTATTAGTCCCTTGACACACATGAATTGAAAAGCACATAAAGTCAAAACAGTACTAAGATCACTTCTTTTACTGGCATTATCCGTCAACAATAATCAAATAGGCATCTGCAAAGAGATCAGTGGCGGAGCACAGGGTCCTATGCCTGTATAAGCAGATGCAGAGGTCAGAGATTTCATTCATCAATAATCACGAAAATACATGCCTAACGGCCAGCCTGTCGGTTTATCTGTTGGCGATATTGTCGCCAATTGATCTTGTGGTATTTTCCACTGGCACGCACCGGTGCAATTCAGTACTTATGTGAGTTTTGCAGGGTGACGGATTCGAATAGATTAGAAGGAACCATGCCCATAGGTTTACATTGGGTTGTTTGTCGCTGAAACTGTGTGCATATTTTTAGCTAATTTGCCTACTGAAGAGGATATTCAAATAGCCAATAGTGATGGGTACACTCACGTTCAGCAAAGTAGAAATACTATCTGTGTTGCGATGTGAATCACTCAGTTATTGTTAATAAATATGGATAATTTGAATAAGGCACAGAAATGACAGTAGATATTCCTTAATGGTACAACGTATGAACAATTCTGCATAATTTGTGATGATCGAAGGAGAAAACTACGAAAAATGATCGTCATCAAACAGATGCGATTTCGGAATTCCTCATATTGAAAACAGTAAGAAACCTTGCTTGAATTCTCGGTTTTTCTAAATAGTGGCCACCCGAGCAGGTGCTAAAAGCAAATATCTAGTTGAGTGTAATATGGTATATCACTGTTATTATATCATCGACATATTTATCCCAAAAATATTTATCAGTAATTTAATCAATTTAATAACCATACAGTATATTCAGATAAGAGATAGACCGGATGTAAACAAAAGGTTCGGGTGATTTTCACGCTAACGCCGCCGTCTCGACGTGAAACAGGAGCCCTCATTGGTCAATTCGCAATTAAATGCCTATGCCGAGCGGCAGAGCAGTCGTATCAAGGCAGAGTCACATTCAGGTTCAGACGTGTTACGTATGTCGTGTGCATTATTGCAATTTGATATTTCTTTGGACGTTTTCGTTTGTTATCTTATTAAGTTGTTGGGTTTGTCGTTGTTATTGTTATACCTTGTTATTGATTGTTATTGTTATCAACTGCTTGCGCAAAATGCCCAGTAGTACAGATACTGCCGATGAAGTTGTAAACTCCTGTAGTCCACCTAGGAAACGCTCTAAAAAAAGACTACCTGAGTGCAGAAATGAAAGAGGTCATTTTGAATATATATAAGATCGAGCGCGAGGAGAACGAGGCATCAACCATCAAAGAAATTGTTGTGAAGGTTTCTCACAAAGTTGGGGTGTGTCGCGCAACAGTGTTTAATGTGTTAAGACAATACAAAAAAAATCACACCTTTTCTGAGCCAATGACCAGTAAACATCGCAAAAGTATTGTTAAATCATTGGATGAAGCTGATAAGCATGCGATTAGGAGGAAAGTGCACGAATTCTTCTTTAGGAATGAAATACCTACTATAGATAAAGTACTGCAGGAGGTAAATGGAGATACAACGTTGCCAAATTTCAAACGATCAACTTTCCATGCGTTACTGAAGCATTTAAATTTCAAATGGAAAAAACGGGGTCGTAATAGTTTAGTACTGGATAGAGAAGAAATTGTGCTATGGAGGAGGGATTATTTAACAAAAATTGGGAAATATAGAAATCAAAACAGGAAGATTTATTACCTTGATGAAACATGGGTAAACGCAGGACACACTACAAGTAAAGTATGGGTTGATGATTCTGTAACTTCATCCAGGAGGGCCTTTCTAGATGGACTGTCCACCGGATTAAAAAATCCAGCAGGTAAATACGAGTAATAGACAACAATCGGATGTTTTTCAAACCTTGGCAACAAGGTTCTAAACATTAATTCCAGGGGGCAGATAAAACATATTACAAGTAACAAAACTTTTATAACTTTCGATAAAATGCGTGGATGTTTTATTGTCATTTTCATTTGTTAGAACTTTTTTAAGCCATGTTTTTATGTGTTTTCGATATTCAATAATTTTTTAATATAAAATTAAAATATGTCGAATATTATAAACTTAAAAAAAGTTACTAAGTTTTATATTGTGTACCGTTCCTAATATTTCTAATCATTTTAATTCATACTTTAAGCTTTATAAAGTTATAATTTGTTAATATTAATATTTGCGCGTATTTCAGGTTCCTGATCATTCATTTTTTAGAGGTTTATAACTTTAAATTAAATTGTGAAGCGCTGAGTAATCATACGACGTTCAATATTCTTTCTTTCAATATGACTAAATAATCCCAATTATAGCAATCTGATACTCATGTCTCAATGTTTTTTCGCTGAATGTGATGAAAACATTTGAAAAAGGTTCGCTTATTGAAATAAATCTACACCAGTTAGTACTTCGATTTCCAGGTAAAGGGAAAAGGCTCATTATCTGCCATATTGGCAGTGAGGATGGATTTGTTGTTGACGGTCTGTGGTGCTTTGAGTCTAAGAAAACTGGAGATTACCACGAGGAAATGAATGGCGAATCGTTTGAACAGTGGTTTTCAAAAATCTTACCGAACTTAGAGGAAAACGCAGTAATTGTGTTGGATAATGCGCCTTATCATTCTCGAAGAATGGAGAAGGTCCCAACAACGGCTTCAAGGAAAGTTGATGTTCAAAATTGGCTCCGCTCAAAAAATATCAACTTTGAAGAAGCAATGCTGAAAGTACAATTATTAAGAATTGTCAAGGATCACAAGGCGGAATAACAAAAATACGCCATTGACGAAATGGCAGCAAGTCAAAATAAAACTGTGCTCCGTTTACCTCCATACCATTGCGAGCTCAATCCCATTGAGCTCATATGGGCAGAGGTTAAAAATTATATAGCTAAGCACAATACAACTTTTCAAAGAAGCACTAGAGTTAATAACAGCGCAAAAATGGGAAAACTGTATTAAGCACGTGAAAGACAAAGTTGAAAAGAGAATGTGGGAACTGGACAATATTTTAGAGGAACAAGTCGAGCCATTCATTATTGACGTTGGTGCATCAGGCAGTAGCGATGATGAAACCTCATCAAGCTCATCTTTCCAATAAAAGATGTCGTTCATCAAATTCGGTAAGTTATAAGTAATTATAAAGCTACTGTATTTTTTAATTAATTATTGACATTTTTGAACCCATTTTGGCAAAACCTATTCAAGAATCTACTTTCTGACAATGTTCAACCATGCACATTTTTTTACGTTTTGAACGTTTTAATTTGGTTACATATTTACCTAGAAATCAAAAAATATACTAATCAATATTCTAAAAGCAATTTTAAGAGATATACGATTATTTTTAATTTAGGCTAATTTAAACGCCATTTTGAGATTATATTCGACTGTATTTCACCAAACATCAGACGGCATCCGAAGCTGGAAATCGAAGCGAAAATTTTGAAACCCTTATGTATATTTACATCATTATATATTTCTTACCCCACCCCCACATGATCCTATATCCATCACCAATCGTATACACATCGAATTGTGCTAATTTACTACAAAGTTACGCAAAGCAGCATCTACTATCTAAAATATGTACTGCGTGACTCTTAATACGTCCCTGCCGAATGTTACAGCGTTCGATGATCACGTGGTCTTGTTTATGTCCGGTCTATCTCTTATCTGAATATACTGTAGTTAGGTTGATACTACTGAGCCTATTGTTACAGTTTCTTATTATGGTCGTCTAAAAATTAACGACATCTTGATAAAGTAAATTATTACAACGTTTTTCTTATTTAGAAGATTAATTTTATAGCAGTTCTTAGAAACATCGAATTCCATTTTTATAACAAAACACTTCTCTCAGTCTGGTAATTTTGTGGTTGAAAATCGTACTCTACTCTCCATCTCGCTGGAGGTCATTTTTCATAATTTCTGTCGACAGTAAATACGAGAGCTGAAGGTGACTTGGTGATATTTTCGGTGCTCTGGTGTAGAAATTTGTCTGCGGCCCACTGCCCGATCCTGTGAATAGTTCACACGCTGAGTTGCGGTTTCACAGGGTGGTGGTGTAGTTTTTGTTAGAAATCGTCCCACTTGGTGATTGTTAGTGTCGGAGCCTTTTTCTTACCCTTTTAGGGATTTAACCGTGCATGTAATTACACTCAACCATCGAGCGAAGGGGAAACGCCTACAGAGTTAGTCCAAGGCGAGTTTGAGTAGGCTTCACGTCTGGGAGCAGCGGTTACCCCATTTATGGAG
The DNA here is from genome assembly GCA_963669975.1 of Acanthoscelides obtectus. Taxonomy (NCBI): domain Eukaryota; kingdom Metazoa; phylum Arthropoda; class Insecta; order Coleoptera; family Chrysomelidae; genus Acanthoscelides; species Acanthoscelides obtectus. The sequence continues at coordinate 69,594,728 of CAVLJG010000008.1, forward strand.
AACCCTCAATGTGAGACGGTTCTACCCTCCATTTATACCCGCTGTAACGGTTTCACCGTCCGATTGTATTTATTAAATCACTTCTCGATTTTCATTTCAGAATCGCAACTCATTAATCCCATCTCTAGCTTTTTTACTTGGAAAATTTTCCGCTTGGAGTGCGCTTGATGCGGAGTTCCTAATCTGTGATCTTCCTCGCGCTTCCTTTTCACTTGAGCCACCGATCTAACAAGAGCTGAGAATTTTGTTCTCTGTAGCATGAGGTCATATAGCACCATGTGCTAGCATTTTGTAAAATGTGTGTCCAAATAGGATAAAATGATTGGGGCCACCCCCTTTGCCTTTTCCTTTGCCTTTGTCTTTGACTTTGCCTTCCTTTGACTTTGGCTTACCTATTGCTTGGCCTATCACTTTGCCGTGCCTTCACCCATGCATGTGCCTTGGCTGCGCCATCACTCACAGCTTCATCCTTGATGAAGATCACGTTTATGCTCAACTTCACTGCATCCTTCGCCTACAACTAGTTTTGAAGCCACTAAATGTGAGGTCACCCCTCATAACTGGGACCTCCACTTGAAGCACCTGGCCATCCTCGCTTCAGTCCAGTCAAAATGGACCAGCTTAGCGAAAGATAAGTAGATGATTTTGTAACAGCGCCAAAGATTTATATCTTTCATTTTGTCCTTTAAAATTTCAATTTCAAATGTAATGAAATTGCTTTTCTACTTTAATAAAATCTGTTAAATTTTTGTGTTCTGTTTGTTCTTCTATCCTCTAGCTATGCCATGGTCGACACACAGCTACACGCCTGTAGATGTCTTCATGCCATCGACTGAGCTACCGGAAGCTAATGGTAACCCTCTTTCTGTAATTGTGCAGAAAAGTTGGAATCTTCATTGCATTCTATCTTTTCTGGACTTTTTGCGGAAAGGAAGCATTACACCTCCAGTTCCACCCTCTGGTTTTAGGGTAATACCTGATACTCCCTACCGAGTTGCCGGTCGGAGATAGACAAGTTATTTTTAATTTTAGTTTTCTTTTTGAGTAACCATTTAGCTAGAGGGCGTATACATAAATTTATTCTCGTTAGCCTGTCATCCAGGACATATTTTTTTTATTTTAATTTTTTTTTAGTTCGATAAATGTCTGTGTACCTTCAGTGATTTGGTATTTTTTAACACCAAAATTCCAACAGTGATACCTGCCTTTAATTCCATTTACTAGTTTTTGGAAACTAGGTGGCGCCCAAATAACCACTGCATACGAAACCACAATACAAAGAACTACCAACTCATAGCTACTAACTGAGCACGCAGTTCGTTCGGGATAACACTCTTCAATAGAATTTCGTGGCACTAAAATGAGAATATAAAATTACTGTTCATAACGCGAAAGGAAAGGATCTTTCCTAAGAAGTTTCAGATTCAAAAGTAGATAAGACTGAAAGTTAAAGTTTCGGTTGGCCTTTTGAGAATCCATCAAAAAAGTTTGGTCTCCCAACCTTTTGCATTTTTCAATGTTGTTGTAAAATATACAATTCTATTGATAAACCTTAGATTGGTACTGAGCATGAAGGAAACAAGGAGTTGAATGAAAATACGAGTACATCAAAATTAGCTCACAATTGTCCAGGTAAAACTCCAACGTTGAAGTACATGCTATTTTGCAACGCCTATCACTATAATATATATTATATTCCGCCTCGTCTCATAATTAAGAATTGTAGTAACTTCCACTTACTATCCAACCACACGCATTTTGAAGATATCGATTTTTCGATTCCCTGCACGCCGCTGAGATCCCCGACCCCGGCGAACTTGGTCATTCTTTCATTGCGTGTCGAACCATACGTATCGCGCGACCGGTGTATGCAAATAGTGATTGTTGTGCGTGGTCGGTTAATACTATTAAAATGCCGAAAGTGGTGAAGAACCGTAATAGGAAGTTTTGGATAGTGTAGACGAAAAGGTAAGTGTGTTACGGAGAAAATTGGCAGATTTAGAAGCTATGCAGATTAAAAAAGATGGCACCAAGCGGTTCCGCCAGCATGATGAAATCACCGGCGAGGTTGCCAAATCTGCGGAGCTGTATCGGCGGAGGCACGAGGATGTTGCCAAACCTGATGCTGGACAACGGCACGACGATGTTGCCAAACCTGCTGTTAGACAAAGGCACGATGATGTTGCCGAACCTGCTGTTAGACAAAGGCACGATGATGTTGCCAATCTCAAACATGTTTTGGGTGTAATAGTTCTGGTCGTCGGCCTGTTACGAGTCGTACGAGCTCTAAATCGCGAGAACACGAGGAGGATGTTCCGTGTCAATCGTCGAATTTTAACGACTCTCCGAGTCAACAAAATAATGATGGAAATTATTTAAAGGTAGATTCCGAGGAGGAAGCCTCGCTTGCATCATTGGCTCACATTTTAAGGCGGCAGTCTGTTGCCCGCTCGGTTAGCCCATATAGGCGCGAAGACGTCGCCTTTACCCCTCAGACTCAGGATGAAGACTTTATTAGTGACCAGACATCAGGGGTCAGTGGCGATAATAACTCTGATTGTGAGAGTGAAGCCAGCCTTGATCAAGCGGTATTATCCCTTTTTGGGAAAAATGTTGTTCAGTCGTCAAACCTGAGTTCGCCAATCCAAAAGGACCTCTCAGAAATTTGGACCGGAATTTTAAACAAGGGACTTGGTGACGACAAAAGACAAGAATTACTGAGGAAATTTCCTCACCCAGAGAATTGCATTTGAAAAGGAAGAAGGAGCGGGATGTAGGAGCTATTCAACAACTGGGCGAAGCTGGGAGGCTGCTAACTGATTTATTTCATCAGGAGACACTCTCGCGTAGAGAGCTAGCAGCACTGAACCTCAACAAAGGTCTGAAGGACACTTTACTTAATGCGCCAAATGATGAATGGCTTTTTGGGAAAGACCTAGAAGACAGGGTTAGATTCCACAAGAACCTTGCTCAATCCAGTAAAGATTTAAGGGAAAAAAGATTGCCATATACCAGGGCATCTTCCAGTTCATATCCTAATCGTCCTTTAAACCCCAAAAGTTCGCCTCGAAAAATCCAAGGGCTGCGACTAGGTGGACGCCAGCAATATCAGCAGCCTCGACGAGATCACAAAAGCCGGGACAGAGGGTATTTCAAGCAGAAGAAGCAAAAAGAGTGGACGAGACACCGTCAGTAGATTCTCAGGTTGGTAAAATTGCTGGTAGGCTCAGGCATTTTCATCAAGCTTGGTCGCAGTTAACCAAAAACAAATGTGTTTTATCTTGGATTCAAGGTATTAAAATACCTTTTGCACGACCACCATGGCAGTTTAGTGCTCCGCATGAACCTAAATGGTCCTTACGTGAGCAGAAGCAAATCCAAGATTCATTACATGACCTTCTTGAGAAAGGCGCTATAACCAGAGGGCAGTTTATATCTAGAATATTTCTTACCCCAAAAGCAGACGGCTCAAAAAGAGTCATATTAAATCTCAAGCATCTTAACAAATATATAAATGCTCGTCATTTCAAAATAGAAGACCATAAAACTGTTATCAAGTTGATAAATAAAAATTGTTGGATGGCGACATTGGATCTACAGGATGCATATTTTTTATTGTCTGTTAATAAGGCACATAATATTTACGGAAATATTTACGGTTTCAGTTTATGAATTCACTGTATGAATTTACCTGTATGCCATTTGGGTTGAACTGTGCTCCACTAACTTTTACTAAATTAATGAAACCCATTTTAGGTTTTTTACGGAAGAAAGGATTAACCTCTGTACTGTATCGTGATGATTTTCTATTGTTTGGAAACACAAATTTAGAATGTGGATGCAATTTACAGGAAACCATCCAGTTATTGGAAAAATTGGAGTTTATTATAAATTTTTCTAAAAGTACATCTAGCCCTCAGCAGATTTGCACCTTTTTAGGGTTTACTTATAATTCAATAAATATTACCATCTGCCTGACCGAATATAAAAAATAAAAAATCATGAAGCTTGATAACAAATTTTTAGAGCGTAAAATATGCAAGATTCGGGAATTTGCTCATTTTATTAGTGTTTTGACCTCAGCTTGCCCGGCAGTAAAGTATGGATGGTTATACACAAAAAATTTTGAAAGAATTAAGACAAATGCCCTCATTAAATCAGAGGGAAACTTTAACTCTACAATGGACATTCCCTCTGAATTATCTGAAGATTTCCTTTGGTGGCTTAAAAATATTACTAATTCTTATAATCATTTACCCTCAAGAGACTTTAAATTGACCATTTTTTTTGATGCATCTACAACTGGTTGGGGCAGTTGCTGTGAGGGAAAAACGGCTCATGGTTTCTGGAACAGTGTGGAAATTCGGGAGCACATAAACTATCTCGAACTCCTTGCTGCCCTTTTTGCTATAAAATGCTTTGCTAATAATACTTCCGACTGTAATATTTTATGCCGGATAGATAACACTACAGCAATTGCCTGTATCAATAGAAGGGGTTCTGTTCGTTATCCTAGACTTAACTCTTTAGCAAGGAAATTATGGCAATGGTGCGAAAATAGGAATATTTTTGTGTATGCATCTTATATTAAATCTGAGGATAATAAAGTGGCCGACAAGGAGTCTAGGCAGTTGGAAACTCAGACTGAGTGGGAATTAAGTGATAGGGCCTTTCAAAAGATAACGCGTGAATTCAATAGGCCCCAAATTGACTTATTTGCCTCACGAGTTATTAAAAAATGCAAACGTTTTATATCTTGGCTGAGAGATCCAGAATGTTATGCAGTTGATGCATTCACCATTAACTGGTCCACCTTTTATGTTTATGCATTTCCGCCATTTGCAATCATATTACAGTGTTTGCACAAGATCATCGAGGATAAAGCAACAGGCATCTTTGTTGTTCCCAATTGAACCTCTCAGCCCTGGTTTCCCGTTTTTAACTCATTGCTTGTTAGTAAATTAATTTATTTCAACCCAACTCAAGTTTTACTTCTCTCTTTTGATAAGACTCCTCATCCACTATGGAACAAAATTACATTGGTAGCAGGAGTCTTATCCGGCAAGCATTGCAGTTAGGCGGCATACCTAAAGCATCACTGGATATGTGTATGGCTTCCATTACCAATGGAACGATTAAACAATATAATTCCGGATTGAGACTTTGGTGGGAATTTTGTAAAGAAGAAAATAAGAATGTATTTTCAGTATCTATACCAGATGTTTTAAAATTCCTAACATTGTATTTTAATGAAGGTGCTTCTTATGGCACCTTAAATTCATATAAAGGTGCAATAGGTCAGATAGCAGGGTCAGGTTTTGCAAATGACTTTAGGCTTAAAAGATTTTTCAAAGGGATTTTTAATTTGCGACCCAATGAGGCCAAGTACAATACAACCTGGGACCCCTGTATCGTCCTTAACTACATAAAAGCTTTTCCGAAGGACATTTCCTTACAACAATTAACTTATAAATTAGCAGCGCTTTTGGCTCTCAGTACAGGACAACGGGTACAAACGCTGGCTAGTATTGAAATCTCCAATATAGTGATAGCTGAGGATGGCATCACCATCAAGATTCCTAAGCGACTTAAAACTTCTGGTGTAAATAGATTGCAGCCAACTCTAGTTCTGCCCTTTTACAAGACAGATCCTTCATTATGTGTAGCCAAGTGCTTAATTCAATATTTAAAAGAAACGGTGAAATTAAGAGACTTATTATTTATTACCTTTAAGAAGCCTTTTAAAAATGCAAAATCTAGCTCAATCAGTAGATGGATAAAAGTAGTTCTTAAAGATAGCGGCCTTGATACATCCATATTTACTGCCCATAGTACACGACATGCAGCCACATCTGCCGCGGCTCGCAAGGGAGTTAGTATGGATGTAATTAGGTTAGCAGCAGGATGGACTGACAAATCAAAGACATTTGCCAATTTCTATCAACGCCCTTTGATAAAAAAGTCTAATTTTGCCGAGGCTGTTTTGGGCTCATAGTTTCTGAGAAATTACATTATCTTGTTTCTCTATTTATACTGATGTATTTAGATTTAGGTTATAGAATTAACCTTTCTCTTGTTTCCTTCAGTTAATGGTTAACAGTTCGTTTTTGTTCCAAGTTTGTATATTTTCGTTTTTCAGAAAATAAACTTTATGAATATTTATAATTGTTGCTAAATTCTTTAAACATCTACAATTCTTAATTATGAGACGAGGCGGAATATAATTAACAGATCAAACGAACTTACCTGTAGTGAAGTTCGATCTGAATTATATGAAGCCTCGTCGAAGTAATTAAGTCCCTCCCGACCCAGCCCTAAGCATACAATTATAAATATTTGGCTTGCTTTAAAAAGAATGACCAAGTTCGCCGGGGTCGGGGATCAGCGGCGTGCAGGGAATCGAAAAATCGATATCTTCAAAATGCGTGTGGTTGGATAGTAAGTGGAAGTTACTACAATTCTTAATTACTTCGACGAGGCTTCATATAATTCAGATCGAACTTCACTACAGGTAAGTTCGTTTGATCTGTTAATTATTACTTATCGATGAAAATATAGTACATCAAATTGTCCAGGTAAAACTCCAACGTTGAAGTACATGCTATTTTGCAACGCCTATCACTATAATATATATTATTACTTATCGATGAAAATATATTCTCTTACTTAGCCAACAAAATTTGACTAGATAGAAGGAGCCAGTAAAGGATTTGTGTGTCTCCTAATTCTCATAGTCTGTGATGATCAAAGTGACTACAAGAGCACTTGACATTAGTGAATATTTTGATAGTTCTGCCATTAAATTCGTATTTTTAGTGATATTTTTTTAAAGTGCGAATGTTCGCAGATATTTGTAATGTTTTCTAGGCGTGGTTATTCTTACATAACTTTCAAAGAGTGACACAAGTTCAATGAAGGTAGATGTTTCCATTGGGAAGTAGAATTATTATGTTGATACAACGGTGTCACTTTGGTAGGCAATGGTAGTCGAATGACACACAATGCAATGTATACATATAGGCTTGACTACGAATCTATTCGAATTTGTTAGTTTAAATTACTTTTTGCATTCCACAGACACCATCAATATTTTCGCCAATTATCTGGGACACTATGATTATATGGAACCCGTGCACTTTTAAGTGTTTTCGCAGAAACATGCGTATTGAATGAGGAATGTCAACCATTGTCAAAGTGACGGCATGAACCTTATTGCGCACTTTTTCTTAAAATAATGGTTTCATTTTATCTGATATTCGAAGTTCGACACGTAGCCCTTTGATTGTGTCTGATCTTCGAACAAACACAAAGCAGGAGGAAATAATTGCTTTCCCAAAAAATACGCACTATCATTATCAGTATTTGCGAACAGTCTTTAATTAATTCTTCCTCGCTTCCCTTTTCGCAATGAAAATCAATGGAAACAAAACATACTATTCTGCCATTATTTCATAATGTGAAACCATCTTTATTTCTAAGGTAAGTCTGCCTCTGCGAATGAGAGTACTATTTATTCCACATTAGGATCGGTAGGTAGACTAAACTTGCCTTGAGTCAGCCATACACGCTAGAGTACTTGCAAGAAGCAAAGTGCATGGTGGGGGGAACTAAATCTATTGCAATGCATGTGATAGACAAAACGCGAAACATCTCGGCACAATATACGCTAGGCATGGTTTCTACAGTGAAATATGGGTCATGTGGGATCAACTGAGGCCTGACAATGGTGAAAATAATCCGCTGTCATTATTTGTCAGATCAAAAGAGAATTTTCAATTTGTTCCTAATATTAAATCAACTAAATGTCTGTCACTCTAACTGATATTCGTTTATTTCTATATTGCGCGTGTCAAGAAAAAATAATTATGTCCTACATCCTCTTGATTGCATCGTCATCGCGGATCCAGCAAATACCTGACAGCTTTTTATCCACTGGCCTCTGGGAAATCAAGCACAATTTCCAAAGATCTCCTCAATGGAAAAACAGTAGTACATCTCGGGGAGCAGACAGCACCTTCCCCTGCTCTTCAATTTTAATCTAGGATTAATGTTCAAGAAGATTCCTGTCTCTGGGATGGGAGAGGGGGTGCTTGAAATACTCGCAAGCCCCCGGTGTCCGCAAAAGATTGTGACATTGGTCTAGTGTGTGTGATTGGCTAATATAGGATTATCTCTTAGTAAATACCACTGAAAATAATGTTAAAAAAGATAAAAGAAGCACTAAATGTACTCGACGTATAAAACCACATAAATGTTTGTTTCAGATACAGTATACTATAAGTGTGGAGACGATGGTACCTGGTATTTTCATGAACCATACAATAAGACGTGGGTCAACTACACTACATGTGTCAACACGGAGGACTTGTCGGTAAGTCTCCTAAGGATTATATCTACGTCAATGGTCTAGTTCGTCCCAACGTAGCTCTACTGTATCGATACTTCGTTCCGGGCTTGCTAAAAGTGAGCATGAAGTGAACGACAGCTGGTTCCAAGTTGACGTCATGTAGGAAAACCTACATAATGTCAAAAAACACCGACATAATGTCACTTTTCAAGATGGGTACACTAAGGCAGAGTTATTACGCAAAAAACCTGTACAACCTCAAAAAAAAGGACAAAATATAATACATAATAACATAACATCTTTTATCGTTTTTAATTTTAGATACGAAAGCTAGCATCTAAAAGCATTAATAATTTTTAATTTTAGATACGAAAGCTGGCATCTGAAAAACTCAGTGGCATTTATCAAAACACCATTCATCGGTTAGATCGCTTCTGAAAAGTGCTCAAAGTACAGTAGTGTTACGTTGTGATGAACGGGTTCATTGGTTTAGTATGAATTAACCATTAGTATTGCTACCAAACTTCATTACATTTTTGTACTGCGTAATGTTCATAATTCCATAACACGTCCTTTTTTCTGAAAAAAGCAGAGAACTAGCCTTGTGAATTAGTATGAGGAGTAGTGGACGTTTTGCTAATGATTTGAACGAAGGACGTATGACACGAGATTGAATTTGTAAGCGAGAGGATGGTAAATTAATATCATCTATACTACGACTACCCAGGATATCGACTCTTGCGAGATGTAAACATTTGTAGTTTATCACCGTCAACGCTTAATCGTGTATAAGTATAACATCAAATTCAGTAACAAATTTCATATTGTGTCATGCAGCCATAAACCTCATCATTACTAACATATACTAAATATTGTATATGTCCTTTTTGAAATATTCCAATACTATAATATCAATATTTTTGGAATCACTGAAAATCGAATTAAACATTTTGTCAATCCAAGCAAAATTTCAGTATGACGCCTAGAAGGACAACTAAAGCTTACGAAAGGGGACGAAGGATAAAATGTTGGGTAATAGTATCACCAATATATCACCTTGTAAGGAGAAAATAACACTACCTAGTCACAGATTTTAGTTTTGAAATACTTAAAAAATGAGTTCAATCGAAATAAAACTATTGAGACATTTCACTTTTTCTATCTTCAAATTAAACATTTTCTCTTTACCTGGATGTACCGTTTCGACTATTATTAGAGTTTCAAAGAACTCTTAAGTGAAAGTCACATTTGGAGCACACGATGTGTGTATTTCATGAAATGTATTGAAAAACTTTCTCTAAACTTTCTCTAACTCCTTTATGGAAGTTTCGGCACTTCATCATTTAAACTTCGCATTCCAACTTGCTTATATGGCTACAAAAAACCTATCCGTTATTCGCACATAATTATTCATCGTCTAGACATTATTATCTAACCCCACATGTAAAAGTTTAACTGGAGTTTCGCAGTGAAACTTTACATATAGAAAGGAGTTTGATTCCGAAATGTCAAGCTATGAATGCGTAAATTGTTAATTGTATAACTGAGAATGAGAAATTGTTCTCTGATTTCTAAGAAAGATGGCATTAACGAGAACTTTCTATTCGTTTCAGTTTCGTACTGTAATCGTGATAATCCATTCAGTAGGTTACAGTATCTCCCTTGTTGCCCTGCTGATATCACTGGCCCTACTCTTCTATTTCAAGTGAGTATTCCAATCAAAAATGAGTATTATAGCATTATTTCCATTAATGACCTCTTTCCTTGCATGATAAATCCGATCTGCAGTTTCGTGGATAACAGCAGTGATTGAGCTGGAAAGAAGAATACTGATGAAAGATCTGGAAGTGGATGTGGATCATGTGCGCGGACATTTTCTAGGCAACTTTATTTATCTGATGTCTGCCTAACGCAAAAAAGCCAAAATGATTTGAAGCCAGAGAAAATAGTACAATCATAACAGGCAGCTAAAGTTAAATACATTTTATTTATTGTTCTAACGTAAAGTACAAGGCCGATCTGGGTTTTCACAAACCATCAGACGATTCAAGTCAAAAAGTCGCGGTCCATTGAAATAATAATCGTAGTGTCTTCTGCTCAGAAAATCAAGTTTAGTTGCAAGAACTGTGCTTGATAAACGAAAGGCAGCCGATGTGGTCATCGTCGACAACGCAGGGGAGCATTGGAAAACATTCGGCGATTCTATGAAACTACCTATAATGACACTAAAAAACAAAAGATTACTAGGTAAACATCGAATAAGAGCAGAAAACTTGAAACTGATCGCAAAATATAATAGTCAAACCATTAACAAGTACCATAAATTGGATATTTCGAACAATTACTCCAATTTTTAAAGGCGACGATAAAATGAACTTTTCTAATTGTAGAGTCCCGTTACGATGATATCAAGCTTGGCAAAATTTTGATGATACTTGAAGCTAGACTAGATGTATATATTGAAAAAATCAAGGTCGGATTTAGTACTCGTATCTGTCTGAGGGGGTCACAGGATTCATATTCAGAAAGATATTTGCCACCGTGTACTCATACGGTGTAGCCTAAATGTGTTTTTTTTTCTTGTAAATCAATTTATGACTTCTTCCGTGTCGACATGTACATCTTTATAGACATATGAGAGCGCCAGTCCGCTTGGGCAATCTTCTTCATAGAGGCTCGTAACCACGTATTGAGCCTCCTGGGCGTAGAAAAGGACCTCTCTGCAGTCGGAACACTAACTGGTAATGTAGCAAGGATACACAAGAACTTTTTGATGTTGGAACACATTTCGGCATCCTAATTTTTAATAAAAGCAGGAATCGACAGCGGAATATTCTGCACTCGCTGCCATTTTTCCAACCACAGCCGATATTCATTCACAATTATTGAAGTTGGCGTATTATTGTCCAATACAGATTGGTACTCGATTGCGAGTTGCTTAACGACTTGTAGATCTTCACTAGTATAAGTGACTCTCGGAATAAAAACACCTAACTAAATAAATCAAGTGTCTCTGAGGTAGTCGCTAGTCATTACCTTGGTCTAGAAGGGCGAGGGGAGTGTACACAGCCCTCCGAACATCTCCGCTCAATTTTCAATAATGCACAGGCGGCGCTACAGAGCAAAAAAACGCAGAATCACTATTTTACTTGTATTTTATTTATATAATGGTAACCAGACATACGCGACAACCTCATTTCCACGCCATCATCGATGTGCTTACAAAATGATATCAGGATGGTCAGGTATGTTGATTGTTTACCCAATCTGTCGATTTTTTACCTGTTTCTATCCATTACATATTTGTAGCAAGTCTGTGTTTAATCAAATTTATCAAAGAGATCCGAACGTTATCAATTTTAGTGGTCAAACTACATTCGCCCAGAAGAAGGTCACGACCCCCAAGACCCTGCCCGCACTTGAAAACATATAACATACTTTCTGCATATCAATTTGGTTTTAAAGAAAGTACTTGCATGTATGTAGCACCATTTTGTAGCAACAAAATTATTAACTTCGAAAAGTATTCGTAGCTTAAAGAAAAGAAAATCATGTCTATCTATACTAAGTGACATATACACCGAACACCCAGTTTAAATGGTTTTATTTTAATAAAATTTTGTATAAGTACTTAATGAAGCATAATAAGTAAATGATAAAAATTTCAAAATGATTGCACTGCTTTAAAGCCCTTTGACCTTTAATAATGTGTGGATGCACCCTGATGTGCTACGCATTCTCCAACGCGCCTAGGCATACTTCTGATCAGGTGGTCAATGTCCTCCTGTGGTATCTCATTCCAGGCAACCACCAACTCCTCTCGAAATGCTTCTAGAGTCTGAGGAGGACGTTGCAAATTGAGCAATCTCCTACCCATCATATCCCACACGTGCTCAATTGGGGATAAGTCGGGAGATCTTGGTGGCCATGGTAACAATGTGACATCATTACGTTATGTTGAAAGAAGTCTATTGTGACTTGCAACATGTGGTCGGGCATTATCTTGTTGGAAAGTTGGATCTGCCAGGGTGTCAAGATAGGGTAAAAGATAGGGTTCTAGAACTTCGTGGATATAACGCTGCGCGTTCATGTTACCTCTGATGAAGATTAAAGGTGACCTGGAACCATAAGCTATAGCACCCCAAACCATAACTTCAACAGTGTGATGAACATGTCTTTCAACAAAAAACTGTGGATTCCTCCTTTCACCACGTCGCCTTCTAACCCTGGCACGACCATCGTGCATGCCTAAACAAAATCGAGACTCGTCACTAAAGACAATACTGTTCCATTCCTGATCCCAGAGTGACCGTTGTCTGCACCACTCAAGGCAATTACGTCGGTGTTCTCGAGTTAAAGGGGGACCCAGTGCGGCCGGTAAACTTCTCATTCGTCGGTAAACACTTCGCATGCCAATAGGTCTTCCGTGTTCTGCAAACCATTCATTTGCAATGGACCTGGTAGTGGAGAAACGGTCCCTTAAGGCCAATAATCTTAGGCGGCGATCTTCATGGTCTGTTGTTCTACGGCGGCGTCCAGTTCCCCTTGCTCTTTGCGTACGGCCTTCTCGAAGCCATGCCTGACAACACCTAACCACAGTGTCTACACGTCTTTGCACTCTAACTGCAATTGCCCGAAAAGAAAGTCCAGCTTCCCGAAGTCCCACTATACGACCCCTATCAAACTCACTAAGTTGTCGAAATCATACAGGTCTCCGTACTCTAGGCATCGTAACCGATCGTAAAGGATGTCAAGAACCAAAATCCGCCAACATTGATTCTTTACTGCGGGTGAAATATTCATTTTTAGAGCGTTAGTGAATTAAAAAAAATCAGTATAAAAACCGGAATGTCCAACTGATAAGGCTGAAAATTTTTTCACTTATTATTTACAGTAAGATAAATACATTCACCAACTTTTATTAAAATAAAACCATTTAAACTGGGTGTTCGGATTTATATGTCACTTAGTATATATTCACCGACTTGAGAAAAGCCTTTGACGGTATAGAATATAGATTATTGGTTGAAAAAGCACAAAAACCTATTCTAAAAGTAATATACAATAAACCGATATTATACCCCAGCTACGCTTTTGAACACAGAAACAAAAAATCCTTAACATACAAAAATTATATATGAAAATAATTTATAATAATAGATCAACTTACAAATTATATTTTGTACAAAAACCATAATTGTAGTACTAGAAACAAGAACTCTCAAGTTACTTTAATCAACCCAAAGAAAGACACCTTCATTTATCTATTAGACTCTACTATTATTAACCTACCAGAAAAAATAAAAAAATATAATAACAATAAGTTCAAAAAGCAACTGAAATGTTGGTTTAAAGAGAATTTCAAATTACAACATATTAACATATATACACCCGTTTTGAGTAAAAACCTGCATTCTAGTAATAGTAAAATTGAAATTTGTGATACACAACGCATATGCTGTATATCATGGTTATTTATTTTAATAAAAAACATTTATTTTTATTTATTCTACTTATGCGTTTGTTTTTTCCACCGACAAGGATATTCTTTTGAGGATTGAACTCACCATGTTGTATATTAACGTGAATAAATTGTTATTATTCAGAATCAATGGGAGTTATGGTATGTCATGTCCTGCGTGTAACAGATAAATATTGTTCTTAGGCCGGAACAGAATAATTACTCCCTTTTCCTCAAAGGCGTATTATCAACACTTCCGCTTGAGTCCGCTCGCTTCGCTAAGTGTTTTTATACCAACCACTCAATGGAAACGTTCGAATTCTATCAATCGAGAACAATAGAATTCTCAAAGAAAATCCTCTCAATTAATGTATAACTGTCTCTATAGCCCATCGTTCGCATCTTCGTCTGACCCTTGAAAAGTTTTCCAATTTTCCTCTGCAAATGCTTCCAGAGGATTTTATCTGAATTTTAAGCAATTAAGCCGTCAAGTGTCGCTAGGTATTTAGCTTGGGCTAATCAGTCTTGACGTAGTAATGTTCTTCAGCTATTTAGCTTCGTTATAATAGACATCTGCTGTATTCTAGCGTTGAATTTGTATAATGAAGGTTGAAGCGCACGATATATTCCGTGCTAAAAGCCAATATTGATGGTGATGGATGGTGTAATTTATATTTAAGACGCTTATACAGTATATTAGCACTAAACGCTCAAGTATTATAAGGAAATCAACATCAACATTGTACGCTCGACTGCAAGCAATACATATAAAACTTATTCACTGATTTTTTGGACGTTAACTCGAAGGTTTTAGCTCAAGCGGTGTTACTTACCTAACTTGAGCGCATTAAATTAAAGATAATTTGATCTATGTCCATCAACTACGAAAACAATACTAAAATACTTATTTATTTGTTGAGGTACAACAACAGCAATTACCATCCTCTATAAGTATAGTATGGTCATTTTATTCAATTTAGCCAACGAATTCTAACTAGGTAGAAGGAGCAAGCCTAGGATTTGTTTGTCTCCAAAATCTCAGTCTGTAACCAGCATTAAAGTGCGTACTACAAGCACAGCTTAGCTTAGACAACAGTCAGTTATGAAACTCTCCTGTCAGTGTCAAAGTTGCCGCCATTTCGACGGAGAAAATCGCATGTAAATTTCCCTAGTACAACAATGAAAGAGGTCTTAGTGCTCAGCAGAAGCCGATGTTGTCGCGTACCCTACCAGCGGCTGCAGATATTCTTTGCAGTCGTAAGGATTATAATATTTCCACATTACATCTAGTGTAGTTTGTGTGAACAAATAATAAAAACGAGAATATTTGTCCAAAGAAGCAATAAAGTATTGATGACTATTAATGACGGAAAAGCTTTAAAGTAAATTTATGTTGGTGTGTATTTGCAATGTAAATACTGTTAAAAACACCAGGCAAACACAATATTCATTGAATCACAAGAATTTCGGTGTCTTTGTTGCGGAAAAAAAATGAGATCAAACCAGCAAAGTGACAACCAACGCAATCAAACCTGTACACTTCCGATATTTTGAATGCCCAAAAAAGTTAGTTATACAAATTGTAGGCAGCTTTACGCTTCTTATTTGGAAAATGTGCCTCCATAGGGTGATTCGTAATTACCTACATGACAACACAAACTCAGCGAAGAATGGCTGGCAAAAGTAAAAATGCCTGGCAAAAGTAAATGTTTTACAGTTTCCTTCCACCAGTACACGTTTACTTTCAAGCCTTTCCATAAATAAATAGTTATATAAAAGTTAGTATTATTGGTTCACACAAACTACACTAGATAATATCGGAATATTAGAATTTTTTCGATTGCAAAGAATATATATATGCAGTCGCTTGGAGGGTAGGCGGAAATAACGGCTGCTGCTGAGCACTAAAACCCGTTTTTGACACTGTCAGGAGAGCTTTGTTATATAAGCTGTGCAAAAGTGCACTTGACGCTAAGTCGATTTTTTACAGTTCTGTCATTACATTAATATTGTTAGATCATTTCAGGAACGATACTTCTTGCATAACATGCAAAGAGTGGCGCAAGCCTAATGTAGATAGATTGTTACACCGGTAAGTATTGTTATGTCGAGGTCACTAGGGTAGGCAATGGTAGTCAAATGAGTAAAAAGTATACACTAACGCTTCTCATTTTTGCGACAGACAATGCAATGTAAATATATAGGTTTTGCTCCTTCTAATCTATACGAATATCGTTGGTTATAATCGATTCAATGTACCTGGTGAGCAAACAATAAAGGACGCCGGCTGTATCCCCGAAACCGCTCAGCCTAGAGCTATCGGTTAAAGAATTGTATAACAAAAGTAGCCAATAGAAATTGATGGAAATTAATATTAGCTTCCTAGGACAGCAGTATCATTCCAGTTTTCAAAATTCAAACACGATTATTCTGCAAAAATCATGCATTTCATCATTTTCTCATGAGTTGGAATGGGAAAGAGTTGGATGTCATTTCAGAAAAAATCACATATCGCAATATGGTAAATTCAAAAAATACCGTATTTTCTATTTGACCTATTTATGGTAGATTCACTAATGGTGTGAATCATGAGATATGTCAAATCTATTGTAATATTATACTTCGATTGGTCACATCCAATTAGAACCACCATGTAGTATACCCCTTACGCTGTGAATGCGCCAGTGTTTAGATAAACGTAATCGCTGCCAACCTAGCCTGTCCCGTCCCGTAGCACTGGTCATTATACTTCTGGCGCTGAGTGAAGTCAGTCAAGTGTTTATTGTTTTTTTGCGGTTTTTCGTCGGGCGACATATCGATTGTAAAGGCTGCTACACACAGTGCCGCCGTACAGCCGGCGGCATACAAAGCCGCCGGCCTTGCCGCGCAAAGGAGCCGCCGTGGTGTGCCGGCGGGTTACGCGGCTTGCCGGCGTCACTTCGTTCCTGGCATTCGAGCGGTAGTGTTGTGCGGTTTGTGTATTTAAGCAAATTAAAATGTCGTTTAATTGGGACGACGAAGCTGTGCTGCTCTTAATTGAAAAATTTCATGAAAATGATATATTATGAAATCCCAGAAATGCAGCACTTCACTAGCTTTCTATGTGACTGTCACAACCGGAATGGTGCTTGACGGCTTGTGCCGGCGGCATAGCCGCTCGGCATAAACCCGGCGGCATTGCCGCCGGCACTGTGTGTAGCAGCTTTAAGAATGAGCCGTAAGCGTAAATTGCAGAAGAAAGAGTTTGAGAACTTGAAGAAAAAGGTGAGGAAACTGGAACGTTCATTGAAGTTGACACTTCTAGTAAGTAGATTCCACTATGATAGGGTCAAATATCTTTCTTCGAGGGATAGTTTTCAGCAGTGATTTGTTCACTTCGTGAGTCACACAATATGTCATCACTATAATCCCGCGTAGTCTTCGACTCATGCAAGCTGGGTGACTGTTAGTGGGAAGGAAATCACATGGTTCTGACAATACGTTCACTTCGTGAATGACTGCGCAGTTAAGCCTACATGAATGTCTTTCTGCCATAGGCTCGCAATCCGATACAGAGGTCAGTAAGTCAGACACCACTCTTCATCATCCTCGTCCGACATCGATGAAGCCAAGAAAGAGGTGAATGTTGCTGGCATACTGGGAGATGACCCCACCATATCAAAAAATGTGCTACCAGACATTTCCAAAGAACTTGCTATTCGTTGGAACAACTATTTATGCCCAGTGCTAGAGAAAGAAACTTGGACGAGGCTCCTAGAATCATTTCCTATTCCTGGGAACTGCTTGATGCTACAGGGCCCTAAGCTCAATCTTGAGGTCCGGGCAATGCTCTCGCCTACTGAATTAAAGAAGGATTTTATTCTACATGATCTTCAAGGCAACTTGGGGAAAGGCATTGGAATCCTCGGAGCTATAATAACAGACACAATGGGCAAAGAACCGCAAGATGAAACCCCCTCTCATCTCACAAAACTGGTAGAGGCAGGCCAGTTGCTCTGTTCAATTCATTATGAACTATAGAAACATCGAAAATTGAATTGCAATCGCCATTTTAAAAGCAAGATCCAAAAGATTGCATCAAATCAAAGAATTGACACCCTTCTGTTCGGAGAAGATTTTGGCGAAAACAGCAAGAAACGGTGGAAGACAACCTAGTCGAACAAACTGGTGAAGAGCAGACAACCCAGGACCGACAATTAAACAAAGAAAGGCACCAGGGATTACAGGAGAGAGGACAGAACAAAGAAACTCCGCTAGAGGTAAAATATGCTGATCGTATAGGTGACTTCATACCAATATGGCGAAGACAAAAAACGAAACAGTTTTACAGTGGGTTCGCAGAGTCAAAATTCCTTTCTGTAAACCTCCTCACCAGTATCGCAAGCCGAACGTTAAAATAAAATATTTGGAGAAACAACACCAATAACTAAGTGCATATTTCAATTGCAAAAAATTGGTGCCATAAATTTGGTCAAGCCAATTTTTATCATCCTATCTTCCATTCTTAATTTAAAACAGCTAAATAAATTCGTTAGTGCCCCACACTTTAAACTTGAAGATTCCAGAAGTGTGAGGAATTTAGTTTCTAAAAATAATTATTAGCCTCCGTCGACCTCAAAGATGCATGTTATTTGATACAAATTCATAAAAGTTATAGACGATACTTGCGATTTGAATATCAAGGACATACTTTTGAGTTTCAATGCTTACCGTCTGGACTTTCAGTGGCCCCTTTTGTTTTCACTAAAATTCTCAAGCCAGTACTCACGAAATTACGTAGTAATGGACTATGTCAGTTGCACAACTAGATGATATCCTATTAATAAGTAAGACTGAACAGCAGTGTCGACCTCATATCGAAAAAATCTGCGAGTTCTTGACAAGTCTAGGTTTTATCATAAATGTTCAAAAAAGTTGCCTCCGGCCATCACAAAAAGCAGACTTCCTTGGGTTCGACTTCGATTCAAACACAATGGTAATGGGTATTCCAGAAAGGAAGAAAATTAAAGCAACTTATTACACACATTAATTTAAAACACAAAATTAAAATTAGGGAGTTTTCAAGAATTATAGGTTATCTGGTATGGGTTTGCTCAGCAATGACATAGGGTTGGCTATACACAAAATATATGGAAAGAGCTAAATACCTAGCTTTCAGGTATAACAATCAAAACTATAACATGACCATGAAATTACCTCACCATTCAAAGGAAGATTTTTTATGGTGGCTAAATAACATCGATAGGGCCGGGAAATCTTTCAAATCACTAGAACTTGATATGCATATTTTTAAGGTGGCTCAAAACTAGGGTGGGGGGCTGTCTGTGATAACCGAGCAACTAATGGTTTCTGGCAAGCTACATAATGTAAAGAATTCATAAACATCCTGGAGCTTAAGGCGGCCTTTTTTGCCTTACAGTCTTTTGCAAAGGAGCATCGCAACTGTTATATTTTGATCAGGGTCGATAACAAAACGGCAGTATCATATATAAATCGGATGTGGGGTGTAAAATATAAAAATCTAAGTGACTTGTTTACTAAGATATGGAAGTGGTGTGACGAGAGAGCTATATTCATATTTGCTAGCTATATCAACTCCAAAGACAATCACATGGCAGACAGTTGGTCGAGAATAAAAAATATCGACACAGTATAGCCTAGATAAAACAGCTTACAAAATAATTACAAGCAGGTTGGGAATGCCAGAAATAGACTTATTTACTTCACACATTAACAACAAGTGTAAAAAATCTGTGTCATGGCATCCCAATCCACAAAGCTTAGCAGTGGATGCATTTTCTCTCTGCTGGACAGGATTAAGATCATATATATTTCCTACATTCTCGCTAATGTCCAGAGTTTTAAAGAAAATGGAAGGTGAGGGAGCAGCAGGGATAGTTGTATTTCCGAAGTGGAAGTCGCGAGTCTGATGGTTTCCAAAATTAAAATCTGTGCTAATTTCCCTCATAGTAATTCTTGAACCTCGCCCTAATTTATTCTCATCCCCATCTAGGGAACCGCATCCGCTATGGCAACAGATTACCCTGGGAGCAGCAGTTTTGTCAGGCAGATATACACCAAAAAGGGCATAACAAGAGATACCCTAGAGGTTCTACTCGCCTCTCTGAGCACCAACACTCTGAAACAATATAACTGTACATTTGGTAAATGGTAGAGATTTTGTAGTGGAAACATTGAAACTATATATTCACCAACTACATCAAATGTTCTCAATTTTTTAGATGAACAATTCAAAAAAGAAGCTAATTACAATACGCTAAACACTCACCGATCAGCATTGAATCTTATATCGGATGCAGGGAAATGTGAATTGGTAGAAAAGTTTATGAAAGGAGTTGAACACTGGGAGTTGAAATGAAGCCAACGTTTCCTAAGTACGAACAAATATGCGATCCCCTTCCGGTGTTATCATTTGCAGAAAATCTGTCCCCACTACAAAATCTCACTCTGAAGGATCTTGCCCTAAAGTCAGTTATATTGTTGGCAATGAGTTCGGCACAAAGAGCCCAGACTTTATCCAAAATTAGAATAAGTAATATTAGCACCCAGGAACACGAGTTAGTGATACACATAACGGATGTTATCAAAACTTCTACCCCTAAAAAAGCTCAACCGAAATTACTGTTTCCATTTTTTATGGAAAGACCAAATCTTTGTACTGGAACAACAATAAAACACTATATACATGCCACATGTGAGCTGAGAGGCAATCACGACCAGCTCACATTATCACATAAAAAACCCATCACCCCGCTACACCACAGACAATCAGCCGTTGGATCAAAAATGTATTAAAGCTGAGTGGAATTGACACAAATAAATTTAAGGGCCACAGCACTCGTCACGCAGAAGTCAGAAGCATTTTCAAAATTTCATAATAGATCCAAAGGAGAGTATTTTGCTAATTATATAAATGAAATTTTGCAATAATGATATCGTTAAGCTTAGCCAAATAGTTTTGGGATTATATACATACATATAAATGTAACAGTTACTATGATAATGTACATCTTGAAAAGTACTAATAATTACGTATTACATAATTATATACCCAATATATTTTGGGAACTAGATTTATGATAAATCGATTGTCGGAATTAGATTGGAAAATAGATATAAGTTTTCGTGGGATTTGTTTGGATCGCTAATTTCTCTAAATATCTCCATGGGGGTTCTAATTTCATGTGACCAATCGAAGTATAATTATGGATTAAATGACTTACCTTAAGGAAGTTCAATCCAGATTATACGAGATTGGTCACGTCCAAATAGAACCAAATTCCCACCCTTTATTAAACAGTTTTCTTAACAAAAAAAACATTTATAAGGCGTCCCTTCCATTAGCGATCATATCCAGCTCCGAAATAAACGGGACATGACATGCTAGGTGGCAGCGATTACGTTTATCTAAACACTGGCGTTCGTTAAGGGGTATATATACTACATGGTGGATCTATTTGGATGTGACCAATCTCATATAATCTGGATTGAACTTCTTTAAGGTACGTCGTTTAATCCATAACTATAGCAGCTACTTCCTTTCAAAGAGTATAATAATGAAATCTGGTGTACCATGTCATGACATTCTAGATCAGAAGCAAAAGTATAAACTGATTATTGTCAATGATTTTTTTTCATAAAAGATGTATGCAGTCCTGAAAAGAACCCATTTGATTTCACGTCGATATGGAATACTTCCAGGCAAGTTATTGCAGTCTGGTCACGTATCCAAGCTGCTTTCGTTGAATAATTGTCATTTGCACTAATTTATTTTAGTTCGTTGAGCAGTCGCCGGGATACAGACGGCGTTCTTTTTTATTGGCCCACCCGGTACAAAAACTCTTAACTTTAACAGCTCGCCAACCTGTCATTGTGAAAGGTAGTTAATGTACTATAGTTACCAAATACTGAAACATGGCTTCAAATTAATGTATCACATTTTATTTAAATAATGTACCAAGGTTAATATGCATCAGGTCAAATTTGAGTTTGCTAACTCAACTCTCTCAAAAATATAGTGGGAAGGGGCTTTGAAAAGGCACTTTATGAAACAACTATTATTATCAGAGATTATGGAGAAAAATTGTAAAGGATATATATCTGATTTATGTTCTAGAGCTATGAGGTATTAATAAACGGCTTCAAACTGAGGTATAACATGATTGCCGATTTTATTTAACCAAGGTTACTATGCATCAAGTTCGTCTTCTCAAATTTGAGCAGGCTAACTTGACACACTCAGAAAGTAAATAGGGGGGAGGCATTATATAAAACAACTATCATTATGGGCGATTATCGATAAAAATAGTTATATTCGCTTATTCGCAGTTTCAATATAATGAGCGAGCAAGATGATAATTATAAGAAATAGCAAGAGGATCTGTAGATTCTGTTTATTATTATTGGACTGAAAACAGAATTTCTGAAACGTCGGAGATATCTTATACCCTACAGAACAAAACAATATGATGGCAATGCCCAAAAAATACGACCGTAGAAAACGAAACGAGAAAACAATATAAGCCCAAGAATTTCCGAGTTATTCGTACATATTTGCTTCATGACAATATTTACGGATAAGAGACCAGTAGTCTCTCCCGTCATCCCTTGAGTTTAAAGGAAAACGTATTTTCTTACAGTCGTACATTTGTTCCGAAAGGTTTATGAGAAATATCTCCTCCGGAGTCAGCGAACGTTCAATAAACGGTGAACCTAACGAAACGACAGTAGACAAACAATGTGTATTACGGAACGTCTGGTGCTGAAAGAAGAGGATTTACTTTTATGATTTTTGGGGAATTTTATTCAACAGTTTATACATAGCGAAGCAAGATAACATCAATCTGCTAAACGATATTCAGCTTATCACTATACAGGGTGACTTCGAAGTTGAGTCATTTATTTTAACAGTGAGTAGATATGATCAAAAGAAATGTTTTTTTCCTTTACCATTTTTCTGGTAAAATTAAAGTAACAAAGTTATAGCCCTTTGGAAGTTTGAGTACCGCCCTGTTCAATAATACTCGTAATATCATGTGCTCGTGTTTGGCAACAACGGATATAATCCGCCTCGGTTCATCGCAACGGAAACAAAAAAGCGAAAGAATTTGGAACGATGTTTTACAATTATTTTCTTCAGTTCAGTTATACATACAGTCAAAGTCAGTCGGTAAGGCGTGTGAATAGTGTCTGTTGCGTGGCTCAAACGAAGTAAAAAATGGCACATGTTTATGCGGATCGGTTTCCCAATCGAGTGCAACCAACCCCTCGTGCCTTTGTTAATGTAGTACAACGGGCTCGTGAAACAAGTGACTTAAGACCTCACAGGAGACCTCACGATCAAATACAGGTCCGCACTGAAATACTTGTCGGGAGGATACTTTATAAAACAAGGTAAACATTTTTTTTAATTTTTTTTTTATTTTTACACACATATTTTGGTTTATCTTCCTTCTACAATCATTATCTGAAAATTAATGACTCAACTTCAAAGTCACCCTGTATAAGTGATAGCCATCGGCATAGTAACTATCATAGGTATGATGATGAGAGAAACACATTTAGCATATTGACGTCATTTTAAATACAATATTACGGCCACCGCAAAATGGCGATTTACATTTTCAATAGTCACCTCTATGATATCAGTACCAAATGATGATAGAAACACAATAAGCAAAGTGACATCATTGTCACCCCTATGATATAGATATCAAATTAAAGGGTTTTATGATAGAAACATAACAGGTGACAGGTAACTTGACTCATTCTAAATGCTATATGGCGACCATCGGAAAATGGCGATTTATAATTTCCATAATCACCCCTGCACTGTGGGTATCAAGTGATGCGAGAACATAATAAGCAAAGTGACGTCATTCTAGATCTAATATGGCGGCCGCTAAGTGGCGATTTATAATTTCCGTTGACACCGCTATCATATGGACATCAAATGAAAAGGCTTAACGAGAGAAACAGGATAAGCAAATAACGGCATTTTGAATTTAATCTTTTTCTGATTGGAAATGTTTGAACGATAGTCAAGCTCCTTCATCTCAAGTTTCCAAATGAAAGCGTGTCACGACAGCAGGATGGAAAAAAGGTGTAACAGGCTTTTATTCGAATACGATGGAAAAAATATTTTTAAACTTTCAGTCCATTTTATGAGCAGCTAAATAAAAGCTTGTTTTGGAAAATGCATTTTTTATTTAATCTATTATCATAATAATTAGAATAACTTGCTGAATTTAGTGATGTTAAGGTAAAATGTTTATACATGGATCCTAGCTTCTAAAGAATTAAGCAAGTGAATATATAATAATAATAATAATAATAATAATAATAATAATAATAATAATAATAATAATAATAATAATACCTAACCCTTTTTTAATTAAAATAGTATTACAGAAGGCGAGATATAGATACTATATCTATTCTACCACCTAACCCCCTTAACAATAAGAGATGCATACAAACTGAAAATTTGTTGAAAATTTATACCTGTATATAATAACGACAAAATAAAGTATAATCTATGTAAAGGCATAAGGCAAACATGAGGTCAGTTAACACTTATGGGTTACAACAGATTTCGCTGCTGATCAAGTAGAATTTCTTTTACTTTTTTCTTGAATTTAATTATGAATTATAAATATTGTATTCTGAAATAGAGCTGTGCTGTGGCGTGGAATAGCAAAAGTCTCTATATATCTAATATGATTGCCATGCATATTCCCTCTACGTATGAATTTGGTTACTACATTTGACGTTCTTTTTGAATAAAGAACCCTATGAGTCAGGCTTAAGAGCAGCTATTCATACATTTTATCAGTTTTTATCCATTTGAGGTCATTAATGGAGATACATCATCATATTTTCTGAGATCATTTACAATTCTGCAATATGTATTCATAATACGTTGAATACGATTTCTTGTTATATCTAACTAGGGATAGTAAACCTCTAAGCAATATGATATTTTTGAAAAATAGAAAGATTCACACAATTGCTTTCTCGCAGATTTATGTAATCTAGCCTTATTTGTAAATAAAAGAAAAGCGTAGCACTGAGAAATTAGATAGTTCACTTGTACAACAAATTTTAAGTCATCATCCATTACAGAACCTAGATTCTCTGAATCATCCACACGAACTACTTTATTACCTTTGAATTTTATGTCTATGTCCTTTTTCAAAGCATTCCTTTTTGTTTTATTCGCGTATACCACCATGATATTTGTCTATAAAGGGTTCAAACGAACATTATGACTACTACTAAGCTTTTCAATTTGGTCAAGATCTTGATAAATTTTATTATTCGCTGTTTCCAAGTCGTTACTCCTAAATGAATAGAAAATTTGAGTATGGTCGGCAAAAAATTGGATGCTGTATGATTTTACCTCTGTTTCTAAATCTGAGATACATAATAAAAATGACACGGTGTCACGTGCCAAAGTCACGTAACCTTTTTTACAATCTTGATCACTTACTAGTAATTTGAATTTCTCTTTATTAATGATAGACTGCCCATTCCTAGGCCAAACCCTTGTCAATGACTTTCTCTTGTTAAATTTCATAGTTTATCGATTGTATAATTTCACACGTATTATATCTTTCTTTCTCAGTGATTCAGTATTATGTTGGGGAAAAAAACTCGTGATGTATCCCTCGCTGAAGATTAGAATCCCATAAGAAAATGGACGGAGTAGCACCCAAACCTAAACAACTAAACCTATAAAGGGGTACTACTCCACTAACTGGTGTTCAGCACCTTAGGGCCGTATCTTCAGTCGTTCCTACAGTTATAGGACGCCTTGATTGTCGTAGTCTTTTCTCTCCTTCAAAAATTTCTAGATTGCACTTGTTCCGAGTGTTAGCGCTCTCCTATTGTGAAGTTATGTTTTCTTTTCGAATTGTGGGAAATTTCAGGCTGTAAGACATCATATAAATCAAAAGCATGAACAGTTTGATACAAATAGGTATTTGTGACATTACCTTAAAGTAGAGCACTGACTGATATGGAAAAGTAGAAAGCTATGAAAATCAAGGAGGTCATAAAGGCGTCCTACGATTGTAGGAACGACTGACGATACGGCCCTAAGATCCCAGAATCTGGAGATTTAACAAAATGGAGCTCACAACAAAACATCAGGAGGAAAGTGACTGATACGAAACACTTAACTTTATAAAGGAAGGTTCAATGAGTGGCCTTGAAGAAGATATATTCGACAGGAAACCAGGTAACGAAAAACAACTACAACTAGTTTTTTCTCCCAACACAATACTGAATCACTGAGAAAGAAAGATATAATACGTGTGAAATTATACAATCGACACACGATGAAATTGACCAAGAGGAAGTCATTGAAAAGGGTTTGGCCTAGGAATGGGCACTCTATCATTAATAAAGAGAAATTCAAATTACTAGTAAGCAATCAAAATAATGACAAGGGGTTCTGAGACAGATTTTCAAGGTAGGTTTGAATAAACGAAAGAGGTTTTTCATAAAATCTATAATAACTGCATTTAGACACAAGAAGTGAATGATAAATTGTGTCAAGAAGTATGAGAGCTGATTTTTGGTTGTCAAGCGCCATTGTTAGATTGTCTGTTAAATCACCGAGTGCCGAAGCTGTATTATGACCTTGTCGAAATCCAAATTGTTTAGATAGAATAATTTTGTTACAATATAAATAGGCCAATACTTTAGAGAAAATAGTCCGTAGACTCATCGGTCACAGCTGACCATAGTTAGTAGGACCAGAACACTTAGGTAGCGGAACAACTAAGGCGTGTTTCCATTGGTCGGGGAAATATTCACTCTCTAAACAGCAGTTGATTATCACTGGACAACAAATTTTAGTTTTTTAATTGTATCTTGTGGGAAAAGTGCACTTCTTTGTTAATTTTGGGGCGCTGAATCCAAAAATGACAATGAAATAAAAAAATTAGTTGCGGCTTAGAAAAAAAACTTTTTATTTTTAAGGATATATTAAAAAAAGTAACAAGAATCACTATATGCGCTGTCTTTTTGCTGTTCTTTTATGGATCGTTTCTGGAGCATCTCTACCAAAAGTCCAACAGTAGTCTGCAAGCATGGAAGGATTCCACTTTCCCTGGTACCTTTTTTCCATTGTTGAAATATCCTGATAAAAACGTTCGCCGTGCTCATCACTTACGGCTCCCCAATTGTCAGGAAAAGGTCCAGGTGTGAGTGTAGGAAATGTATCTTAAGAGACATATTACAGCCCATCTTTTGATACGATGACAGCATATTTTTGATAAGGGTTTTATAGTTGTCAGCTTTTCTATTTCCCAAGAAATTAGTGACCACCAGACGGAAATCATTCCAAGCAGTTTTTTCAATACCTGTTGAAGTGTTTTCAAACTGTGTATCTTTCAAAATATTTCGAATCTGTGGCCCAACAAAAATACCTTCTTTAACCTTTGCCTCACTTAGTCTTGGAAATTTCTGACGCAGGTATTGAAAAGCTGACCCATCTCTATCTAATGCCTTGACAAAGTTTTTCATTAGGCCCAACTTGATATGCAGTGGTGGTAATAATTTTATTTTCGAATCTACTAATGGCATATGCTGTACATTTTTTTGACCTGGCTCTAGGAATTGACGAACAGGCCAGTTTTGTCTGGTGTAATAAAGTGCCTTTGCCCGACTGTCCCATTCACACAAAAAGCAGCAAAACTTTGTGTAGCCTAGCTGCAGCCCAAGTAAAAGTGCAACAGCTTTCAAATCGCCACAAATATGCCATTGGTGCTCATCGTATTTTATGCATGTCAATAGGTACTTCATATTGTCATATGATACTTTCATGTGAACTGCATACCCTACAGGAAGAGATGGTAAAATATTTCCAATATGCAATAACACTGCCTTTAAATTCAATGTTGAACTGTCTATAAACAATCTCCATTCTTCTGGGTTATAGTTGATATTTAAAGCCGCCAGTAACCCGTTAATGTTACTGCAGAAAACCAAGTTATTCTCCATATTGAAAAATGGTTCTAAGTCTTTGTGGCGTTTACGAAAAACACATGCCGAAACATCGTCTTCTAACAAGTTCCACTGCCGCAGTGTTGATCCAAGTAACTCTGCCTTACATTTTGGAAGTTCTAAATCTCTTACAAGATCATTTAATTCTGACTGGGTTATTTTGTGCGGTTGGTGGCATGACGTGCTCGGTATAAAATCAGGATCTCTTGACGTTGATGGCATATCTTCTTCCTGACGAATCACTCGATCGCCATGATCTGATTCGTTTTCTGATTCGCAAGTGTAGGATTCTGGGGGTTTTGGAGTAGGATTTTCGTCACTGTGAGACACAGGTCTCATCGCAGATGGTATGTTTTGGTAGTTAATAACCGATTTTTTTTTCTTGGACATATCTGTGGCTTGTCCAACACAAGGTACCATACAAAATTAACAATCATTAATATGATTTGTAGGCTCTCTCCAAACCATTGGGACAGCAAAGCGCATAGACCGTTTTTTGCCATTTAACCAACTCCTCAGACTTGAAGCACATGTATTACAGCAGATGTGGGGTGCCCACTGTTTGACTTGATCACCTAGTTTACAAACGGAATAAAGCTGATATGTCTTTGTTATTAGTGGAGTAATAGACCGTCTCTGAGACGCAAAAGTCACATCACCACACACGTAACAAAACTGATCGGGATTGTTTACACACTTTCGAGACATCTTGCATGAACGCTGTCAGCCAACTGAGGAAAAAATGGCTAATATAAAACAATATAATGTACACGTATGTATAACGTAACACAATCATGCCGATTACATCATCTTTCCTTGCCGAATATAAAAATGTAGCACGTGCATTCTTGTGAATTACAGTATATTAACACTGTCACAGCAGGTACACATATAATTACCGTATCTCTAAAACTTGAACTAATATTGAAAAAATAAGTTTCATTCCGGTTTTAACACATTAAAAATAGTAATATTTTGTTGATTTTATTTAGGATATTTTTTGGCTGTTGATCAGTGTTATATGTGTTAAGTACACATCATCTGAACCACTAGAATTTGATTTTATTTTATGAATACTTCTATCAACGGTGTCAATAGTCGCTTTAGTAAATTGAAATTTGGATTTTGGGTTATTTTTATGAGCTCGGTAATATGAAATTTTATCAGCACACTGTCGTCGAGAATTGAAATTAATGCGTCGCTTATTTATACGGATCTGATATACTCACGGAAATTGTAAGATCTTTCTGTGATCGCACTTTGAAAGTCTTTAGGGTTTTATAAAACTTTTTTATTCCATGGTTTTGAACAGCTTGTAAATAACCTCTTTTTCCTTTCCGCACGAGTGTTAGTGCACGATTTCTGAAATATGTATACTGTTGCCAAGAGGCATGAAGCATGAGCTTTGTTTAGACGCGCTACCTTTTTTGAACAGTGAATGTGCCACTATGGAAAACTCTGAGATCTTGTTCAAATGGTATTCCATTTAAACTATGCCTGGACGTAAAAAATTTCTGTTAATTTTTAGGAAGCGCAATACGTATATCACAGATGCTTAAATAGTGATCAGTAATAATATCAGCATCAGTGGTGCCACTCCTAAGATAACTTTCAGGCTTGCTCAAATAAATAGGATCTAAGAGAATGAGTGTCGATTCAGTTATCCTAGTCGGTTCAGATATCACCTGTTTCAGATTATAAGAATCAAGGCATTTAGTCAAGTTGTTACAAGCTGAAAGCAAATTAATATTAATATCCCCTGCAAAGATATCATCACATTCAGCTAATATGGCAGGCAACATGCCATCAAAGGTATTACCGGCTTCTGTAACAGAGCTATGTGGAGGCCGATAGATTATACCAATAGAAATGTTTTGTTTTGAAAGATGCACCTTCAACCTTATTATATTCAAGACTTGGACTTTGTCCAGTTGAAATTATAGAAGAGTTGTGGTGTTTTTTACAAAGACTGATAGAACTGATCAGCAATTTATATGACCAAATTTTAAAACTTTGAATTCATCACTATTTATACTCATCTTGGCCGGTCAAATAAGAAAAAAAAATTTCACACGTCAGTTGTTGCAGTTCACCAACTAGAATAGCCTTAGTTCAGTCCTCCATGTTGCGTTTACAAAGTACTAACATATGAAATACTCATATTATACCTGATGATTTCCTGGTATCCACAGCGGATACTACTGCAAATCACCAGTGCACAAGGCACCATAATGTGTAGTCACAATTATACACACAGAGTAACAATGAAAATAACGTACGAAAACTATTGACAAGAAAACCCGGCTACTTCAAATTAAAAATTGCAAAATCTTCATTTTGGATATCAATAGTTACAAGCGAATCAGATTGAGTACACCTAAGTATTTCTACTCAAATGTGGCAGACGGGTTGACTACCAAATATAGCTGGAATTAATGCTCGGCGAGAGGTCACTACTGAGAATTTTGTCAGGCATGTAGGCGAGGGTAAAAAGGTTTTCACTCATCCAATAGTGCGGCGGATGATGCAGAGGATACAGGATAAGAACACACCGAGGAACGATTAACAGGTTTATATTTGCTGGGTTGTACAAGTACATCGGTAACTTATGCATTTGTACGACACTGATAATGGGATGATTAAATACATACGTCTGGTATATAAACGCAATGCTACTCACCATGCCAAAATGGTACTAGCATTACGGTGGTGGGATATCTAGATAACGACTGGGGTCTTTTAGTGAATTTGCTCGACTTACGGAGATCCTCTCACTTCGAGCCTGAAAGGCCGACAGGGTAATACTATCGAGCCTTTGTGCCTGGGAGTTGCTATACAACCTTACCCCTTTCCTGAGGGGCTTAGCTTGATATCAAAAATGGGGCCATAACTGCCTCTTAGAAGAAAGCTGGCTACGAACATGTATAACAAACAAATCAAATGAATCATGTCAGTCAAAGAGGCTCATACGATTAGCCCATACTTCCACAGATTTGAAAACATTGCGATCCAGCCTGCCGCCGACAGTACCGTCCACCCAACAACGTGGCAACCATTCGAAGCAGACAGACGTACGCTTGTTGAGTTGTTCGGCATCCGTATATCGAAAATAAGAAGTAAAAATTCAAATTTTAAGGGTAAAGCATCCCACAAACCGGCGCGAAATAATCGCGGCGAAGTATTCGCAACGAAATTCAGAGCGAAATTCGCAATCTGTTTCGCCTGTTTATTCACACCAAAGCGTCTTATTCGCTCCGCGAACGTGAAGGTTTCGACAGGTTGCGTACATTTTATTTTTGCCTTTTGCAATGAGCTCGTCTTCAGAAGAAGAGGAGGTTTCTTCTATTTCTTGCTTTAGAAGAGGAACAAAATGCACGGTAAGTATGTGTATTTAACGCCATTTGATAGTTGGGTATGTATACGTATTAAGTTTAACGAAGTACATAAAACAAATATTTTCAATTTTATTTAGGAAACGAAGGAAGTGGGTACATGATATTAACTTGGAACGAAATAAATTTGGGGAATACCATGAACAGCGCTTTTACGTATATTTTAGAATGACTCCAGAGTGTTTCGATGAAATATTGATCTTGGTGAAAGATGAAATACGAAAATCTGACACAAATTATCGTGAAGCTATTTCGCCAGAAGAACGACTTGCTATTACACTCAGGTAAAAAAATTATATGTATTAAAATTAGTAGGCTCATCGAATACGAAAACTTCAGGGATCGTGAAATAAATATTTTATTGTAATAATTGGACTACATGTTGCCACTAGGATTAAATGTTGCTAAATAATTCGAGGCAGAATTTGCCTCCTCTGTTGGGTATATTATTGGAGTAAACCCAGTGCCGCTTGGGAAGGACGACATACTACTATCATACATACTTGCAGAATTCTGGGTAGACGCTGAAGACATTTCTTCAATATATTCAAATTCTTCGTGCGCTATTAATTCGGCTATTTTTAGTTTTATTCGGGCTTGACGCTTTAAGGGAAGTGTTTTCACAGTCTGTGCATGTGCCAAGAAAAGTGAATCAATGGCCTCGTTCTCTTTTTTGGGTTTTTTACCTTCAAAATAATTAATGAGCTGTTGTACAGACGAAGATGGTGGTTCATAGCGTTTTCTGCTCGTTTTATATTTTGGTGTAGTTGCAGTCTGCGGAAAGGTGTGCCCTGGAGTAGTCACTGCTGTAGTGTTCAATGAAGAAGGTGGTGCTGTCTGTGTTGCCGAGGCGTTCTGTGCATCTTCTGCATCTACATCAGCATTTTCATCTTCTCCATGGCCGCGGTCTTTCCTGATATATATTTGAGTTAAATTCAGCAGTCTCATAATGTATGACGTCAATATCTTTCACATTAGACGACGTTTTGGCAAATGCCAAAAAAGGACGGAAAAATTCCATGTAGTCAGCCCACTGCCTTTTTATGTTGTCCACTGCTTGGCCGGTCTTTGGTTTGGTAGATTTTATATATTTTGCAAATGTGTCTCTGATATTCTTCCACCTTTTTTTTACTTCATCACCTAAAAACGATTTTTTTATAGATTCCTTGCCACTGGTGACACCTTCTATACCATTGGGCATAGCTTTCGAGTTGGCTTTACAACAGTGAGTGCAATCGTAACCGAAGTCTGTGAAGCGATATGCAGACACATGGAGCATATATATTTACCAGAACCAACAGAGAATATATGGAAAAAATGTGCTGAAGAATTTGAAAATAGATGGGGATTTCCCAATTGCATTGGCAGCGTGGACGGTAAACATGTAACAATCAAGAGACCTAACAACAGTGGCTCCAATTACTGGTACTATTTACATAAATATTCAATAGTACTTATGGCCATTGTTGGCCCGGACTATAAATTTATATATGTTGATATTGGTGGTTTCGGAAAAAATAGTGATGGGGGTGTTTTCGAAACCTCAAACATGGGAAAACGATTTGAACAAAATTTAATCAGTGTCCCTGCACCTAGATTTCTCCCTGGGCAAAATGAAATCTGCTCGTACGTCTTAATTGGTGATGAAGCATTTGCTTTAAAACCATACCTTATGAGACCATTTCCTTATAAGCAGACTTTAACAGACGTCAGAAAAGAGAAATACAATGTAAGACTTTGTCCAGCTAGAAGGGTCGTGGAAAATGCGTTTGGTATTTTGTCTCAAAAATGGCGAATATTTTACAGGCCATTAGAAACTAAAGTAGATACTACTATTCTAATTGTACGTACGGCATGTGTTTTACACAATTTTTTACGAAGTAAAAGTGGCGATGACAAATATTTTCAATTCTTAGATCCCCCAGAACCCGTGCTTGGAGCTTTTACTGATATAGCAAATGATCCTCGGTGGGCAGCAAGGCTAGCATTTTCTACTCGTGACAAATTCGTAAATTATTTTAATTCTGATATGCCTATGCCCAATATATAGAATGTTCGTTTTCACATTTGTGTAGACTGTAAATTATTTAACAAGTTAATAAAAAATATTAGGTACATACCATTTGTATTTAATTCTTTTCCTATTTCCATCCAAATCTTGTCTTTCTTTCTCACATTCCTGTATTCATCGTTCGACAAATCATACAAACAAGGATACTTTTTCACTATTTCTATCAATAATTCCGTTTTTGCCATTGCGAATTTTTGAAGAACGGCGTCAAAAACGCGGTCAAAGGCGAACTGAAATACACCGCGATAAAAACGCTGGAACAATCGCATTCGCTTCGCACGTCTGAGCCTGTCCGTAAACCGCCGCGTTTTAATCTGATCGCGAATTCATCGCCGCGAAATTTTCGCAGCCAAAGCGAATATTTCGCGCCGGTTTGTGGGATGCTTTAATCTGCGGGGGAATCTAGGATGAATAAAATATACCTGATAGGTGCGTAGAGCTACCGGGGGGTCGGTAACGTATAAATTGCTAGCATCAAAAAATTGATACTACATATTCTCCCCCACCTCCCATAACTTACAGAGCCTATTCATCCTTGGCAGTAGTAATCTCGTGTGGAGATTCCTATAAAATTCGAGCGGTATTTCCTAAGTTACAGACAGACCAAGGACTAGTGGGCAGATAGTCAGATAGACCGACAGAAATGAGTGATGTAGATGCCATACCTGTACAACATCCAAAAGCATAATATACTAAGTGACATATAAATCCGAACACCCAGTTTAAATGCTTTTATTTTAATAAAACTTTGTATAAGTACTTAATGAAGCATAATAAGTAAATGATAAAAATTTCAAAATGATTGCCCTTTGACCTTTAATAATGTGTGGATGCACCCTGATGTGCTACGCATTCTCCAACGCGCCTAGGCATGCTTCTGATCAGGTGGTCAATGTCCTCCTGTGGTATCTCATTCCAGGCAACCACCAACTCCTCTCGAAGTGCTTCTAGAGTCTGAGGAGGACGTTGCAAATTGAGCAATCTCCTGCCCATCATATCCCACACGTGCTCAGTTGGGGATAAGTCGGGAGATCGTGGTGGCCATGGTAACAATGTGACATCATTATGTTGAAAGAAGTCTATTGTGACTCTTGCAACATGTGGTCGGGCATTATCTTGTTGGAAAGTTGGATCTGCCAGGGTGTCAAGATAGGGTAAAAGATGGGGTTCTAGAACTTCGTGGATATAACGCTGCGCGTTCATGTTACCTCTGATGAAGATTAAAGGTGACCTGGAACCATAAGCTATAGCACCCCAAACCATAACTCCAACAGTGTGATGAACATGTCTTTCAACAAAAAACTGTGGACTCCTCCTTTCACCACGTCGCCTTCTAACCCTGGCACTACAATCGTGCATGCCTAAACAAAATCGAGACTCGTCACTAAAGACAATACTGTTCCATTCCTGATCCTAGAGTGACCGTTGTCTGCACCACTCAAGGCGATTACGTCGGTGTAAGGGTTAGAAGGCGACGTGAAAGACATACTCATCACACTGTTGGAGTTATGGTTTGGAGTGCTATAGCTTATGGTTCCAGGTCACCTTTAATCTTCATCAGAGGTAACATCAACGCGCAGCGTTATATCCACGAAGTTCTAGAACTCCATCTTTTACCCTATCTTGACAGCCTGCGAGATCCAACTTTCCAACAAGATAATGCCCGACCACATGTTGCAAGAGTCACAATAGACTTCTTTCAACCTAATTATGTCACATTGTTACCATGGCCACCAAGATCTCCCGACTTATTCCCAATTGAGCACGTGTGGGATATGATGGGTAGGAGATTGCTCAATTTGCAACGCCCTCCTCAGACTCTAGACGCACTTCGAGAAGAGTTGGTGGTTGCCTGGAATGAGATACCACAGGAGGACATTGATCAGAAGCATGCCTAGGCGCGTTGGAGAATGCGTAGCACATCAGGGTGCATCCACACATTATTAAAGGTCAAAGGGCTTTAAAGCAGTGCAATCATTTTGAATTTTTTATCATTTACTTATTATGCTTCATTAAGTACTTATACAAAATTTTATTAAAATAAAACCATTTAAACTGGGTGTTCGGATTTATATGTCACTTAGTATACTTCATTTCAGAAACTTTTCACGATCACAATAATTCCTCACCAGTGGCGTAAGAAGTGAAAAAGCACCTTGACTATAATGGGGCCAAATATGGGGTGAAGACTCAGCCAGGTTATTGTGCATACTTCTTCTAAAATAACTGCACGCAGTACCTCCAAAAGTCGTAATTGCCCATTTTCGCCTGCTTGCATGATAAATCAAGCGCAAAAATTCAACAAAGTCTGCTCTGCGTTAGATACATTGCCTTTTTATTACAGCGATATATTAACATAAAATACCGGAGCAAATGAGCTGGAGGCTTTCTGTATGTATTGAAGCAGCTCTGCGCAAATTTCCACACTTTTCCCATTTCTCATTCGATTAAGGTTTTATCTTTGTA
Organism: Acanthoscelides obtectus; assembly: GCA_963669975.1. Taxonomy (NCBI): domain Eukaryota; kingdom Metazoa; phylum Arthropoda; class Insecta; order Coleoptera; family Chrysomelidae; genus Acanthoscelides; species Acanthoscelides obtectus. The sequence continues at coordinate 69,630,499 of CAVLJG010000008.1, forward strand.
TACATTGTTCCAGGGATTAGTTAGACTATTCTGTAGGATATTTATGAGGTTACGTGATATGTTTCGGTAGAGCTTCATTGCAGTCAGCACAATTTATTTCTCAAACCAAATGGATTTGAATTTTTTTGCTCATAACAAGTAAGTTTAGGCGTTGGTCCAAAGCTGTTTTTCAAACATGAAAATCAAAAATTTTATGAATTAACCACTTGAATCACATGCAAATTCCGTAGGAGTACCGAGGAGTGAAATGTACAGAGTTTTATCGGCAAAATATATCTAAATACTATTCAGGTCGAATTGAATCGGATACATTTAACACCAACGCACGGGCGGGAATCCGGCTCTAGCCGGCTGTTGTGCCAAAGGACATGAATCCTCTGAGCCCCTCTATGTGTTTCTCCGTGCACTTCACCTGCCAGATGGACTCGTCAGGCTTCGCTTCTCACTGTATATCTAGACATCTTGAACGGCCCATACGACCGCTCCTTCCTAAGATATCAAAATTGTTGAATAGTCTGCCTAAAAAGCTTTTCCCACAAGATGCCTTTAGCCTCTTTCTAGCAGTCACAAGGCATCGATATATCAACTCAACAGTTCATTAACTAAAATTTAAATATTTCTTTGGTAAAAATGGTGTCAGCTAGACTGAGAAAATACTTTTTAAGCCTATTTGTCTATTTTCAAATTTCCCCTACGCAGAAATTGAATACGCAAACAATCTTTTCATTGTAAATATACTAACTCTATAAATGGCCCTCGTCAATTTAGGAAGTTTAGCACCGTAAACAAATCGTCGCCTGTCTCACGAAGGGTCCTAACTGACAAAATAGCAAACATTGAGATAACCCGCATATAGATGTATTATTCCATGCCGGTTAATCTGACTTAGAGGCATAACTATATACAGGTATCTATTAGTATAGGTAACAAATCATTAACCCCTGGGTGTCTTATCTGTCAAGGTAATTTTAATTCCCACGAAGAGACCTAAACGAGGATAGGTCTCTCTATGCTATAATCGTTGCTAGTATACGCACCTCGGTGGCCGAATCATGGCTAAAGTGAAGGGAGACTCTGCCCACAGTGCAATTCATACTGCGGTGAAGAGAGCTGGAGATCTTTTTGAAGTCTCACAATTCTATCCGGTTTTTCGATTGGCCAGAAGACGTCAACCTTATTTAGTAATCCCAATGAATATTTTGACTTCAAGGAACTTTCAAAAGATTTAAGAATGTTGTCCACAAGGCAAACTGAGAAAGGGCAAAATATTAAATGGACGGGTATTATGGACTTTATGGTAAGAAAAGACATGCCCACCAAAATATTTTTCAAGTCTAGCCACCACGATACTAGTTATGACAGTATTGAGTTAAAAAGACCGTTGAGAAATAGTAATAATATAAATGATATTAAACTACAACAACTTAATAAGGAACCAGCAAAAAAAAACAAAAAAGAAATACTCCGACAAAATTTCCTTATTTTCCATTTTTGTGTATCATAACACATCAAAATTACCTGGTAATATGTCAAACGATAATGTTTAAGTTAGTTGTTTTTCTTTTAGTTTTTATTTCAATAAAAATTGCTTCGACGTTTCGAGTTGTTTTCTTCATCTCATCACCTAATATTTGTGTCATAATCTACATCAATTTTAGGCTTGGACATTCAGAGAAATGTTGTAGGAGGTAGCCAAAATTCAAAAGTCGATCTGAACTTTTTTACAAAAATTCTGCTGTCAGCAGACCAACGATTACTTAAAAAATTATCAATCAACACATTTTTTGAGATAATCGCCCCTTTGGCTGTAAATATGTTTCTTTGCTTATAAGTAAATGAAATAAATTCTGTATATCTGTAATAATAAGAACTTTAATGAAAATATATTTTAGCCCTATGTGACAAAAAGCTTCTGAAAATTGTCACGAAGTGACCTACGTGCATTTTCCATTTTGTTCCAAAATAACTTGATAAGCTAGCGTAAATATTGAAACAGCATATGATCGACAATGAATATGGGCTGTTGCACTGACATATTCAATTCCGAAATATCTAAACTTTACATACAATGCTCATTCAACAATACCCTGATTTCGTTTTCTTGCTCTTCTGTAAAACTCACTAACGTTGGTTAGGACACTTCGTGAGAAATCCGACGAAATGTTTAGCTACGCAAGACAAAAAACGGCGAAAAAAAATAATAAACTCCTCAAAACATCGACCATATCGATGTATACGTGTTCAAGCATTATGAGGCAAATCATCCCAAAACCCTTACCTATATTCAAATATCAAAATATACTTCCAATGATCCTACAGAATAATGCGATAATATTTCAACCAACAAAAACAACTAGTCTATAAAAGCTCCGTAAAAGAGCGTACAGCTACCGTAAGACGCATCGAAGGGTAATGTGACGCTAAATTTTCAATAATTACGTTTAGGAAACGTGAAATCAAAAACGTCACCCGCAGCAATAGCAAGCGAAAATTAACTACCCCCAACAAAATATCAAAACTCCCTCCAGTATGAAGAGCTACAAGCAATCCTCATGTCGAATTGATCATGATATGTTTTCAGCCTTGATTAACGTATTCTACCTGAAGATAGCCAACCTAATGCCGTATTCGCGCGTCCAAAAAATTATCCGACCTGATCTGACCTGATATCTGTGCATACGGAGCAGGACTAATAAAGGTGCATTAATCATTGTAAGGCTGGTCTTGGACGTTTGTATCTTTGAACATCAGCTACAGAGTAATTCACAGCCTCCCTTACCAGAGTGTAGAATGGCTGTCTGCTCTTGTATATGCCTTAGTTGCAAGTTCTCTGAAAACCCACTGATAGGAGGAATATTGAGATCTGATGTAGCGTGTGATTTGAAACATACCACGGAGAATATTGCCCAAGATCGAATAAGATACCGTACAATCATCTATGCAAATTAGTTACAGCTATACTAAGTGACATATAAATCCGAACACCCAGTTTAAATGGTTTTATTTTAATAAAATTTTGTATAAGTACTTAATGAAGCATAATAAGTAAATGATAAAAATTTCAAAATGATTGCACTGTTTTAAAGCCCTTTGACCTTTAATAATGTGTGGATGCACCCTGATGTGCTACGCATTCTCTAACGCGCCTAGGCATGCTTCTGATCAGGTGGTCAATGTCCTCCTGTGGTATCTCATTCCAGGCAACCACCAACTCCTCTCGAAGTGCTTCTAGAGTCTGAGGAGGACGTTGCAAATTGAGCAATCTCCTACCCATCATATCCCACGCGTGCTCAATTGGGGATAAGTCGGGAGATCTTGGTGGCCATGGTAACAATGTGACATCATTATGTTGAAAGAAGTCTATTGTGACTCTTGCAACATGTGGTCGGGCATTATCTTGTTGGAAAGTTGGATCTGCCAGGGTGTCAAGATAGGGTAAAAGATGTGGTTCTAGAACTTCGTGGATATAACGCTGCGCGTTCATGTTACCTCTGATGAAGATTAAAGGTGACCTGGAACCATAAGCTATAGCACCCCAAACCATAACTCCAACAGTGTGATGAACATGTCTTTCAACAAAAAACTGTGGATTCCTCCTTTCACCACGTCGCCTTCTAACCCTGGCACGACCATCGTGCATGCCTAAACAAAATGGAGACTCGTCACTAAAGACAATACGGTCCCATTCCTGATCCCAGAGTGACCGTTGTCTGCACCACTCAAGGCGATTACGTCGGTGTTCTCGAGTTAAAGGGAGGACCCAGTGTGGCCGGTATGAAAACAAGCCAAAACTTCTCATTCGTCGGTAAACACTTCGCATGCCAATAGGTCTTCCGTGTTCTGCAAACCATTCATTTGCAATGGACCTGGTAGTGGAGAAACGGTCCCTTAAGGCCAATAATCTTAGGCGGCGATCTTCACGGTCTGTTGTTCTACGGCGGCGTCCAGTGCCCCTTGCTCTTTGCGTACGGCCTTCTCGAAGCCATGCCTGACAACACCTAACCACAGTGTCTACACTTCTTTGCACTCTAACTGCCCGAAAAGAAAGTCCAGATTCACGAAGTCCCACTATACGGCCCCTATCAAACTCACTAAGTTGACGAAATCGTACAGGTCTCCGTACTATAGGCATCGTAACCGATCGTAAAGGATGTCAAGAACCAAAATCCGCCAACGTTGATTCTTTACTGCGGCTAAAATATTCATTTTTAGAGCGTTAGTGAATTAAAAAAAAGCAGTATAAAAACCGGAATGTCCAACTGATAAGGTTGAAAATTTTTTCACTTTTTATTTACAGTAAGATAAATACATTCACCAACTTTTATTAAAATAAAACCATTTAAACTGGGTGTTCGGATTTATATGTCACTTAGTATATTTATCTACTTACTATACACATATATACTTTGAAAAGGTTAGTGTCCTATAGATGGCGGTGTAGTCACCTACACCCTATTTCACTGAGGTGAACAGCTGATCAGAAAGTGACATTTTTGTGTTAGTCTGCGACGTTGGCAATAGTGAATCGCATATAAATCTAGTAAAAGTTATTTGTAGCGTTTTGTTTTTTGCATGCAAATGAACTTTTCTAAATAAAAGAGCTGTTAGCAAGTACAAAATGAATCTGTAGAGTAAAAAACACCAAAACAAAAACAGCTCTGGCTACCTGACGGGGGATGGGGAATTTTGAAATATTACTAAATAACCAGCTATCATCGTTCCGTGATAGATACTCGTGAAATAAGGTGTTTATGCGTGTATATGCTCATATAGACAGCACCATCTATGAGACCCTAACCTTTTCAAAGTATACATAGTAAACAGAAACGGCTGTACAAATCCTCATAGATGGCGCTTCAGTACATAATTTCAGATAATTTTGTGGATACATGAATATTAGTCAGTGATTCTCAGTGTGGTGGATACTGCTACAACAGCTTTTTACTTCCTACGCTAATTGGTGAGCAAGTACAGTGATCGCGAAAAACAATGAGATAGCATGTTTCTCCGATGTAATGTATATCACGAAAAACCATTTCCGACTGCCTGCTTGCCCGCTAATCCTTTGCCCCAGTGCAACTCCAAAAGTAATGGTCGGATTTTGATGAAATTTCGATGTAAGGTTACGATACGAGTGTGCTAAGGACGCAGAAGTTTCGTAGTTTTTGAAAGTCGATCTAGTGGCGGCGGAACACAAGCAAAAAACGAAACAAATAGAAATCGCTAAATCTTCGTTCTTTTGCGGTTTCCTAGGTTCCTGAACATCTGCAGAACAAATTTTGTAGAGATTAAAAACGGGTAGTTGATGTTGAAGGCAGTGAGGATTCATACGCTTCCAACCCTGGCAATTTTACACACCTATTGAACATATTCCACACATCTTAGGTTCTCTCTACATGTCCTTAAAACTTGAAACGATAAAGAAGTATCGCCAACACATGCGTCGAACACAAGACAACGGAAGTAGATGTACCTGCGATGAGGTCTGGCCAATGGTTGGCTGGCCGTTGGCAAGGTTATAGCAACGATGCCAAATTATCAGAACTATCGGTAGGACAGGGGATACATTTCTAGACTGCAGCGTTGCTAAAAGGGTGGGCACTGTAGAGTAAGTGTGTAGGTTCACTTGATTAACCTGCTCCATTTTATTTACTTGTTAATACGTTCATTGCTAATTGTTGTTTCAGAGATGCTAACATAATCCTTTATGAGTAGATGATAGCATTGCGTGAGAACTTTAGGATCAACATACTTGCTATTTTTTTCGGTCAATTGAACAAAAAAACAAATTAACTCCCCCAAACAAAACGAGTCTATAAAAGTTCTCTTAAAGACCGAAGTCGCACCGGGTGAGGATGTGCCATCAGCCTGGTAGATATTTTAATGGTTGTTGGATCCTTGTTCAAACATCGGGTGGGCTTGGGAAAACCACGATTAATTGGCGGGACGTGTTGTAGACTGCAGCGACAGGACGTTAGCCCATTAGTGGGGATTAAGAGGAACTAGAATCGCTTCTAAAAAGTTTCCTAACTCCGAATGCCTCCAGAGACGGCGAGGGTGCAAAAAGTTGCAACAGCAACTTGTGGCGAGTTTTAAGGCTTTCCTAGTAAAGTTGCACCAAGTAGATATCATTTTTGCATGCATATATTTATTGAGCGCTACTACTGATTTGCTTCGTGAATACTCAGTATTCTGCAGTATATAAAAAATCGGTATATTGTGTGTGTGAACGCCACCTAAGGAGGAATGCGACAATGATCTATAGTTTACAATTTAAGTCATGGAAGCTATAAACGGCCTTCGCTAGTGCTGACTTTGTCTGGTATTTGGGAAACCTGTCAGACCTAATGATTGCGATACTTTAACCAAGAGCGAAGGTCCTAGGGACCGCTCTGACAGACAGTAACAGAATAGAAGATAAGCTTATATATATATATATATATATATATATATATAGCTTAAGTTTAATCAGGACGAACACCTGATACTGATGAAGTAAACGACAAGGTGAACTTTTTCGGAAAGACCTATAGGATGTCATAAAAATCCGATATTCCACCGTACCGTTACGTAATATCGGTGCCGCAGGGGTATTATGTAAAAAAACCTAAAAAACGTAGTGTTTATCTCTGAGAAGAAGAAATAAAGTTGGTTGAGTAGCAAGATCGCATATGGATGATTATGTGTATTGGTCTGCATGTGTATACAATCAGTGTTATTTGATATGTGAGAAAATTATCACTGAATATGCTGCCGATGAAGTATATCATAAATTACAATTTTTCACGTTGTTTGTTTTCAAAAACTTTGAGCAAAATGACGAGAAATCACCACCACACCCGCGCTGTGTGTAATTACTTTTAGCAAGTATATGACTTGTACTTCGATAGTGTACAGTGAATATAATTGCAGTATGTGGAAGTATGTACGTATAAAATATTAATATGAAAATTCCTTCGAGATCTCATCTTTTTTTGTCAGTCGGCCGGCACGTGTTGGATAATGAGGAGGTTATCAGTGGGAAAAAAAGATGAAATCTCGAAGGAATTTTCAATAGTTGATAGTTTTAAAATTTTCAAATTTCTTCCAAATTCAATCGACGTTTAAAAAAAAACCTTTTCAAAAATAAAAAAACATAGCTATGATTTGCCATTTAATAATAAAATAATTCCGTCCTAATCGAACCTCATCGGTCCAGTTTTTTATTCGTCGACTATGTATCACCTTCAGTGTTGTTTAAAAACAATTTCAGAAAGAATCTCGCCGGCTTACTGCAGACGATGAAGACATAGATCGTCGAAAGGTTGAGTTTAAGTTATAAGAGTGTACTTTTGCAATGCTTTACCTTCTACCCAAAGAAATTCAAGGAAATATATATATATATATATATATATAATACAATTATTAATTGGCAAATTGGGAAATTTTTTAGTTGACTCTTTTGACGATAAAATCAAGCTTTCGGCATTCTCTATGGAGCCTTCATCAGGATTCTGAAAACACAATTGTGCTGCTAGCAAAGAAAACAGGACAGATTTAAATTGTCAGACAACTTACTCGTCGGTGAGGTTGCAGCCACAAGGTGTTTCAAAACGAACGTAGAGAAGATCGAACTTGTAATCAGTATAAAAACAAAAGGACGGGGACATGGGGCTTGTTGAAAAAACGACAGATATCTTCGTTACATGTTAAAAATATCAATCTACCCGAACAAATTAAAAAGTATTACACGTGAGAAGACATTTTGGTGAAACAATCGGAATGCAGTCTCTAACCTTCTACTTCCGCTACACGTGGAGAGGGGGAAGGCACGGAAAGATAAAGCGTCGACAGAGGACAAGTGATTGACGCGACGGACCGTGGAACTGTAAACCTCCCTGTCCAACTAGGGAGGGACGCTCGGTAGACCTCTACCCAAAAATTACTAAAATGCTGAATTAACTTGTTTTGGAAAAAAGTGTGTATGTAGTTCATATGAGTGTAACAATATGTGATATTGATACAACCTTGAAAAGATGGGTTATATGAGTTTATATTAAAAATGTGAGTGAGAAAAGTTATTCTAATTTTGTGAAGATGTTGGTTCAATTTGGATATGTAGCCGTTATAGCTTTTCGCAATTCAACAGGTAGGAATAAATGACACTGAGCTGCTCAACATCAGCCTTTTCATTCATTCAATGATCTGTCATGAAAATGTGGGACACTTCTAAAAATAAACGTTTTGAGAGTCTTTTTTCTTTATCAAGCGCCTCAATACTGCCATAATTCATAGAGTGACCTGTGTTGTTAATATGAGATGCCAAAGCACATCTCTCTGGATGTAATCTGGCGTCACTTTTGTGTGAAGTTATCCTGCCTTTCAGGGACCTAGAAGTTTGGCCTATATACACTAAATTACAGTTGTTGCAATTAATACGATAGACAGTGTTGGTTGAATCAAGCAACTGCACCTTATCCTTCATTTTGGACAACAAACTGTTGACTGTGAGCACTGATTTACAAGCAAAACGACAATTAAAGGAATTATACAGCCTGATCAATTTTGGTGTTATATATTTTATTATATACACATATAATGGTGATAAAGAAATAATGATTTTCCTGAAGCAACAAATATCTCGAAACGTATAGAGCAGGACTTCAAAATAAAAAGTACATTCACATGGTGACTGTTTCTCCTGTACAAGCTGGCATAATTGGAATTTCAATACAACGTTTCGTCTCTTGTCCTCAATCATCAACGTTATTTTTCCATATTGGATATTGTCATAAATTGACACCGCCTCTCCTTAGTTCTTTTGACAAAAAAGAAACAAGTCCGTAATTAAGCATTGAAATTATCAGATAGTAATTTGTTTTATAATATCGTCAGCCCAACATGGGCTAGGCATAGGTGAACAGTCCTATTTCTGGCATTAAAATGTGATATTGCACATATAACGATATGGATTGCTATTATAAAACATCAAATATCTGAAAACTTAACGTTCTTATAGTTGATCTTAACTCATCGAATAAAGAACAACCTAATGCTAAAGCTCATGTAGAGTGCTGTCATCAGCGTAGCTGTGGATTGGGTTGATCGTGCAGGAAAAGAGGTAGTTGATATGTAAGAGAAACAGTGTCAGAGCCAAGACCGATTCCTGGGGAACACCCGCGTTGACGTTGTGGGATGAAGAGGAGAACCCGTCAATTACGACCGATATCTTGCGGCCAGAGATAAAGTCAACCACCTATCTGCAACGCTTTTCTGGGAGGCCATAGGATGGAAGTTTGCTTAAGAGGGCTCCGTTCCACAGCAGATCGAACGCTTTCGTGATGTCAAGAACAACGACATGAGCCTCACCATAAGACTGGATGAGTTCACTCCACAACTGCGTGTCGTAAGCTAGGAGGTCCCCTGTGGTTCGCTGATGTCAGAAACCATACTGCCTGTCGCTAATCAAGCTGTGACGAGGTAGTCCAAAAGCTCGCGATTTATGCACCTCTCCATCACCTTACGTATAACAGAACGCAGAGCTGCTGCATCGGTCTTGTTCGAGCCCAGCCAAAGCTCATTATGGGCATTGAAATCACCAAGGAGAACTACCTTTGAAGCTGGGTGATTGATGATCAGATATTCGATCTTGACGGCGAGATATTCAAGTAGGTGCATGTTTTGGGGTTGAGGCGAATGTCCCTCCGGTCTGGTTTCAAAGAAACATCTTTGGAGCAGGAAAGACTGGTGCGAACAGAAGCCACAACTCCCCGTTCTCACTCAGATTGGAGTGCACCTCGTAATTTGGGAAGCTAAGATGGTTAATCTGTGCGGACTCTGAGATTTTTGTCTCCGCCAAGAAAAGTTTGGCAGGACGATTGGCTTGCAAGTAGTGATGAACAGCGTCAATGTTGCTGTTAATCCCGCAGGAGTTCGTGAAACAAATTTTATCTTTGACGTTGTTCCTCGAGCCCACCCTCCACCCGGACATTCCGAGAATGAAGTGAGTATACGTCCGGAATTCTTGGTACTAGAGGGATCAATCTTCATTAATTTCTTTCTTTTGGAAGATAACCGACTGCATATCTTAGGTGTGGAAGCATGCGAACATTTATAAGACAACGTGGGAAAAGCTAACGGGTGGTACCGCCTCGGTCGACTAGTCCTTCTCTACCACCTTCTTTTTACGTGTTAATGATAGTCAATAAACCTGACGTGGCCTGTTGGCGGACTTGTACCGCCACCCGACAGTCGGTACTGAGGTATTCCTTAACGCGTGTACAATCACTTGAACGGGAAGAAGTTGTATACTGGATACAACAACTTCCGGAACAAGCAATTGCCACGGCCCCCGCTCAGTAGGGATTCTGACTTATTATTTTATTCTATTAAGAACTGTTTATTTATATTGTGGAAGAAGTTACGTTTTACCTTATTAGTGTATTTTTGTTAGACCGAGTCTTCACACTTATGGTAGGAATGTAACAGGAACCAGCAAATTTTTTTAGCGGTCTATGAGAAAAAAGTTTGCGAATCACTGGTCTAGACTGACAAAGTTTTTATTTTCAGTCGATCCACGTCTAACGTCAGCTTTGCGAAGCGGGTGCGTGAAATATATCCTACCTTTTCTTTGGACTCTAGAAGAAATTCGTTCTATAGCTAACAAATTGCAATAAGAGAATCCAACTACACCAGACTATATTGAATTATTTCAACTAAGTAATATATTGTCATCGTAGCCCCTTTTCGGAAGGAAGAAAATATATTTGTATGATTGAAGGAACACCTCGGCTTTTGATGTTTTCGTTCACGGTTCACGGTCTCTCAGTTTTCCTAACAATCGAGGATATCTATTTAGTTTCCGGTGGAAGGCGCACGAAAAACGAAAAGCGTACTCGGCGGAGCGCGCGCGGGTAAAGCGAGGCGGGATGGCTCTTAACAAAGTGTAAATCTTTTTTAAAAGCACTTTTCGGAGTTATCTTTGCCTTGCGGAGGTTACCGACTGTAAATGTTCAGGCAGATTTTCGCTCGTACTTAGTAGAAGAGGTGAACGAGCATGGATGTAGGTATAGGGTCGGATGACTGAAAGCATAGTGGCAAGATGTTCAAGTGCGACTCCTTTTTATAACTGTTCAGAAGGGCACGTTTTACTGGACTACTAGAATTTTTTAGAGCAACAAATAAACGATAAGGCTTACGAAAAACTGGACAAGTCATGAATATTCGGTTACCATTCGGCCGAATATTGCGGATTATCCGGTCGGATATCGAATACGAAATCATTCGGTATTAATTGTAATCTTAGGCTTTCACTCCCATAGTGGAACACCTCAAATCATCTGTGATTAACCTTACCCAACTAACAATTATCACTCCTATTAGAGTTGCAAGAATGATTATACAGTATTCCTTACACAGCATTGCATACTGTAAGAACATTGGCAAAACCCTCTTAAAACAGCTATACAAGCGGAATGGGCACACATAATAGGACACTTCAGTCATTTAAGAGGTTAAATAAGGGCTGCAGGTAACTGTTATAAAACAAAAGTGTAAGCCTCTTGCAGCCGCTATAGGACATTTGCGTCAGTACAAGATTCAGTTTTTGTCAACTATACAACTGTTCTGTTACACGTATATAGACGAAGTGAAGAATATATAACTAATACATTACAGTCATCTTGTTTACTTACAGATCGGCCATTGTGAACTTCATACACAGGTATAAGATAAACTTTTACACTCATATTTTGATAATGATCAAAAGTATGTCTAGATTTAAGATGGAAAACTGAACTTATCTGCGTTAAATCTTCTACAAATCCTATATCTAGACACAATTACAATAATGTTTATCACTTTATATCTGTACTCTCGAACTGAAACATAATTATTTAATATTAAATAGAGGAATAAATGTTTGCCCAATATGGCGGGTGGTTGTGTATAATCATGGCATCGTCCATGTTGTCTTTAGTTTATTAGAATATTTTGGTGTTGCCTGCAGGTGTTATACAACAATTTGACAAGTGTCTGAAATGAAATACCCACAGAATCGAATGATTTACCCAGAATTTGTATCAGATCTATAATCAAATCCAAGCAAATAACCAAAATGTCTGTGTTATGTGCCGCGGTTATAATATGGTTCAAGATGACACACGGGTTGATGACGTCAGTTACACGAATCGCTTGAACGCGTTGGTTTTAACCGCGGTTTCTGATTATTCTCTTATTCTCTGATTATTTTTATTATCACTTAATAATCGGTGCCTTTTCGTCTACAACTGTGTATGGAAAGTTTGAAAAAGAAACCTTTCGTAATATTCATGGGAGAATTTTTTTTTTTCAGATTTTTTTTTAATGATGGCTTTGTAGCTATGATAACTTTCAATTCTCTAAAGTTTTCGTCATCGGCACTGCGTCTGTCGCATACTCCCAATCATCTACGAATGAAGGGCCGAGTCCGTGATTGAAATTATGTAATTTTTATTGAAATGTTTAATTATTTTAGATGTACCATTCCTAAATAAACTGAATTACCGAATTTAATCAAGCAGTTTAATAAAACAGGTACATAGTGTGCTATTTTAAATCAAATTAGTTTAATAGAATACAACTTTCAATTAGGCTGGTTCCAGGAAATTTAGTTCAATCAAACCGAATAATTTAATCACTTAAAATAATTAAAAAATGTATTACGAATAAAATTTTCAAGAACAACAGTTTAATTGCCCACGTTTTCGGGAATTAATTTTTTTTAGCATTTGTTCATAGCGTCCGATTGCGCTTTTCCTCATACACTGTATCCGCTTCTGAAACATATCTCATACTATACAAGGTGTTTTAAATTCGCATCTGACTATTGAGATCTCGGAAACTGTAAGTTTTGAGACAGAGAGTGATGGAAAATACCAAATTTTTACAATTTTTTCCTTAATTTATTTGGAGAGACATTTCAAAGTAGACTGCACATTAACATTGCCAATTTTTCTGCTATACAAGATAACATAATTAGAATTTCAATAAGACATTTCGTCTTTTTTTTTTTTTTTTTTTTTTTTATTTATTTAACCGCATCGACCTACTGGCCATTAGCGGCGATGGTTATAGTGTCACAGTTTGTACAATAAGTTATTTTGTTTCAAGAAGCGAAGTAAGTTGTATACGTTACAATTTGGTCCTAAGATGTTTTCTAGAGTTAAGGATAAAATGTTACAGTCAACTCTATAAAAGTCTAGTAAAGGGCACTGCACCAGTATATGTTTAACACTCAGTGTCACTTCACATATTTCACACATAGGTTCTGCTCCTTGGGTGATGAGGTATTCATGTGTAGCTCTGGTATGTCCTAGACGGAGTCGGGTGATCAGGGTTTGATGTCTTCTGTTTGTTGTCACTGTAGTCCATGGTCCTAATTTAGGTTTCAGTTCGAGTAGCTTCGATGGATGGTTTTGCCAGTTGATATTCCAGTTTTCAATGAATTTATTTCTCAGAAAGACCTTGATGTCTGAAGCTGGAATGGTTACGTGTGATGGATCATTAAGGTTTCCTGCAATTTTTGCGTATTTGTCGGCTTTTTCGTTGCCTTTGATTCCTACGTGGGAAGGCGCCCATATGAAGACTATATTGCTATTCTCCAACTGCAATGCATATAGAATTTCTTTAATTTGATGTGTCAGATGATTGTTTGTGTATATCTTTTCGATAAGCAAAAGGGAGTTGAGCGAATCCGTTATAATCAACGATTTTTGAATGTGCTTATCTCTTATAAGTTTTATTGCTTCTAGTAGTCCGTGCAATTCTCCTGTTAGAATTGTAGCTGCGTCTGGTAGTTTCATTGTTAGGGTGTTGCTAGTTGTCACAACAGCTGAACCTACTTTGTTGTCAATTTTAGATGCATCGGTATATATTTCTTCATATGTTTCATACCTATGAAGTATTTCCTGGAAATGTTGAATGATTACTGGTCCAGGAGTTTCTGTCTTATTTATTTTCAGCAGTTCTTTATTGATATTTGGCTTATCTATAATCCACGGTGGAATGTTTGTGTTAGTTTCCGGTGCTATACCAGCAAGCTGGGAGATTCTAATATCTCTTAAATATCTAATGGTTCTCGTGAAGAATGACTTTCCGTGTACTGTATTGGTGTTGCTTGTACTTATATGTGTATTAGCCTGCATCATGTTCCTGTGGGCCGGTATATTTTTGTTAGATGAAAGTTTGGTGGCGTATGCTAAACTCAATATCTTTCTTCTGTCATTCAATGATAGTTCCCCAGATTCGCAATATAAACTTTGGATAGGTGTTGTCCTGAATGCTCCCAGTATCAAGCGAATTGCTCGGTGGTGTATACTATCCAGCGATTTGAGGGCAGTAGGACTAGCTGAAGCGTAAACTATGCTACCATAATCTAGTTTTGATCGTATTACTGATCGGTATATGCTCAAGAGTGTTTCACCCTCAGCTCCCCAGTGTCTGTTTGATAAGTATTTTAGAACGGTCATCCTTTTCTCGCACGATTTGACTAAGTATGCAATGTGCTTCTTCCATGTCAGCCGCTGGTCAAATATGAGTCCTAGAAATTTTATGTCGCATGCTTGTTCTAGTATTATATTATTTAGTTTTAATGGTGTTCCACCTTCAATTGTTTTTTTCGAGAATATGATGTACTTTGTCTTTTCTGGTGAAAATGTTAATCCGGAGCGTTCTGACCACTGTTCTAGATTTTGTATTGTTTTTTGCATCAGGTGAATATTGGTTGTTAGGTTTCTACCTCTTACAAATATTAACATGTCGTCCGCATATATTCGTACGTGAATTGGTTTTTCTATGTGATTCGATATATCGTTGACAGCAATTAGAAATAACGTTGGACTGATGATCGATCCTTGAGGAATACCGTTATCCTGTGATCTGGGCTTAGACAAAACTCCATTCGACCGGACTTGAAAACTTCGATCTTTCAGAAAATTGGAGATGAAGGCAATCATGTTCCCATCGTATCCCCATGATTGTAGTTTTGAGATTATATCTCTCCTCCATGTAGTATCAAATGCTTTTTTCATGTCGAAATATACTGCGAGGCAATGTTGCTTGTTGCTAAAAGCTTCGTGTATATGTGTATCAAGGTCGATGATATTATCTATAGTGGATCTATTTTGTCTGAATCCGGACTGCTCGTTTATTAGACGATTTCCTTTCTCTAAACTCCACAGCAGCCTTTTGTTTATTATTTTTTCTAGTAATTTACACATAGCACATGTTAAGGATATCGGTCGATATGATTCTGGTACGAGAGGTGATTTATTAGGCTTAAGTATAGGTATAGTGAATGCTTGACGCCATATATTTGGGAATAGGTGTTCAGTCCATATTTTATTATATATATTTAGTAGGTGTTGTTTTGCTGTTGCTGGGAGTTTATTCAGAAATATGGAGGGTATATCATCAGGTCCTGCAGAAGTTTCTTTTAAGTCGTTAAGTGCTTCCTCCATTTCGTGCTCAGAAATTAATTTGTTCATTGGGTCTTGGTTGTTCTGGATTAATATTTGTGTTGCTTCTACGTTGGTCTTATGTATTAGAAATTCTTGATTGTAATTCTGGTTGCTAGAATTTTTATGGTAAGTTTTACTGAGTGCTTCAACTATTCTTCTGCTATCTGTATGTGTTATATTGTTTTCTTTTAAACATCTGATTGGAGAGTATGATGGGGCTCCAGCTACACTTTTTATTTTTTTCCAAACTGTCGCTAGAGGTGTTGAGCTATTTATACTGCCAACAAAATTTCTCCAGGAGTCTTTTTGATTCTTTTTTGTTGTTAGCTTAGCTTGTGCTCGTTTTTCTTTAAGTTCTATCAAATTTTCGATAGTTCTGTTTCTTTTAAACTTGTTTACTGCTTGCTTAGTTGCCTTGATTGCTGTATTACATTCTTCGTTCCACCATGGAACAGGAATTTTATTCATAACTGGTTTAGTTTTACCAATGCTGGTGTGTGCTGCATTTATAATAATATTATTGAACTCGTGTATTGTTTCATCAATGTTCTCTTTTATTTGAGTTTTGTGTAAATTGTGTTCTATATATTTCGAGAAGTGTATCCAGTCTGCTTTTTTCAGGTTCCACTTTTCAGGTAGTGTATCACTGTTCAATTCTCCTGGGTTAGATATGACTATAGGAAAATGGTCGCTTCCATACAGGTCATCTAATACGCTCCAGTTCAGACGGGTTACAAGATTTGTCGAGCTTAAGCTCAAATCTATTGCTGATGTTGTTCCAATTCCTAGATCAAGTCTTGTTTCAGTACCATCGTTTAGCAAATTAAGATCTGTTGTATCCAAAATATCTTTTATTATTTTTCCTCGAGTATTGTTTCTTCTTGATCCCCAAGTGTGATGATGGGCGTTAAAGTCACCTTGGATAATTCGAGGTGATGGTACTTGTCGGAGAAGTGCCTCCAGTTCATTTGTATCTAAGTGATAATTGGGTGGTATGTATATATTGCAAATGCTGATATTCTGAGAGCCTTCTATTGTGACTGCGACTGCCTCTAGCTGAGTGTTAAGGTTTATGGGCTTGGCTACTATGCTACTTTTGATATAAATGGCAACACCTCCACTAGCTATATAATTAGAGCTATCATTGCGGTTCTTAAAGAATCCCCTGTAATGTTTTGGCGTGTGTGTTTTTGTTTCGTGGAATCGAGTTTCTTGTAAACAAATTATGTCAGGGTTTTGATCTGAGATGAGTTTATGTAACATGTTTAAATGGCTGTGGTATCCATTTAGATTCCATTGTAAAAGCGACCTAAGACCAATGAACATAGTATATAATTTAATATGTTGTGGAGTCCATTGAAGAGGTGTCGCTGAGACATTCGTTAATGTTATTGTCAGTATATCGTTCTAGTTTTTTCCGTAGTCTAGTACATCTGTTTTTCACTGCTCTATCTGCTATGTGAGGGTACACCAGTAGTATCATTTCAATGAGCCCTTTAGTGTCATCTGTGTAGTCTTGGATTATGCTCATTATATCATGGGTTCCGTGAGTGTTTTCTAGGAGGCTTTTGAATTGGTCACTATTCAAGGTAAAAGCAGGGGTTTGGGCATCTATGAATGTTTTAACGTCTTCATATGCCTCTTGAGAGATATATGACGGCTGACTATTTGTCTTTTGTTTCTTTATTCTTGTGTTTTTGGGTTTTGGAAATATAGGGGAATTTGTGAGGTCTGATGAGGGATCATGTATTGGTGTGGTCGGCAAAATTGCTTCTGAGAAATTTCGTTTGGAGGATGTGCTGGTTTGTGTATCCGTTTGGTTATTACAGGTTAAATCATGTAATGCAACTGTGTTTTGTTGTTCTGTTTGAATGGGTTTGATATGGCTTTGAACCTCTGCTTCTTGTGTGTTGGTTGTATATTGAGATGTTGCTGGTTCACTTGATGCTGTGGTTATTTGTTGCTCGTCTACTTGTTGAGTGTTTGCCGTTTCCAGTTGATTGGTAGACTGTGGTGGTGTTTCTATTATGTTTGTTTGCAGTTGGGTAGAAAATGGGCACTGGGAAGCTATATGTCCTTGTCTATTGCATTTGAAACACTTTTGGCTGTCTAATGATAGAAAAATGCGGTAGGTTATGTTATCATGCGTTATTTCTAGTGACTCTGGGAGATTTGCCGAATTTTGGTTAGGTTCAATATATACTTGTCTTCTAAAACTGAGTATATGGCTATACTCAGGCAATGGAGCTCCAATTCTCAAAAAAGTAAGTGGTGAGACTAGTTTCAGGCCAATTTGTAATAATTTTTCATTTATAACTGTGTGTGGGACTGTAGGACTCACATTCGAAATTACTAGTCGATCGGATGGTGTTATTAGTCTGCGTGCTTTTATGATCTCACCATTGAGTTCTATTTGTCCAGGATTTTCTAGAAATTTATCGACTATATGTTTACTTGCTAAGTATATACAAATTCTGTTATTCGAAATTCTAGAACAAAAAAGTATATTTTTAGGGCTGATTATTGGACCAAGTTTGAGTAAGTAGTCCTGCAGTCTAGTTCCATTACTAGAAATAAATATTATTGCTTGATCTTTATTTGGATATCTGAATGTATTTTGAGTCAGTACGTTGGAGTATGATTGAGCTGTTGTGACATTTTGGGATGCATTTTGGTGTTCAACGGATGCCATTATTGAATTTCTATAATCGCTCCAGGTGGCCGTCGTATCATTTCTCGATACGGACCTGACTCCTCGAGACTATTTGTTTTGGAGAGTTTTTACTATGCTGTGCTGCACGAGTCTGCTGTACGGTTTATTATTTATTTCGATTCCTGATATAATTAATCAGATAAAGGTTGAGTATGTACTCACAGTGTGTCCGTATAGGCTTAAACTGTTGCACTGGTGCTGTTGCAGAAAAATTTCGTTTGATTTTCACTACTAAATTGTTAAAATTTGTAGAGGTTCGCTGTATAGCTAACAAGGCAATTTCGGTCAGGGCCGAACTCCCACATTTCGTCTTTTGTAGACCAGCATCAACTTTATTTCTGACTCTGATTCCAAAAACATATAATACGTCATACATCGATTGCAAAATCTTAGACATTTCAAAAAAGCAAATTTGCTTAGGTGGGCCTTGAAATTACCAGAGACTCATTTGTTTCGTATTCCAGATTTATCCCAAAATCACATTTATCTTTTCCTGACTTTATTTGAGATGGGATATCAAAATAAATTACATGTTGTCATTGTTACTTATTCTCCTTCCTCTACAAGATGGCGTAGTCAAATTTTCAAGTCGACATTTCTTCTTTAGACTTCCATCATCAACTGTATTTTTTCATATGGACGCTATACTTGAATTTTGTTAATTTAAATGAACTTTTCAGTCTTAAATTAAGTGATGTATTTCGTCAGTTGGCCATGAATTAGCTGTTGGATGCAAATTATAAGTAAATGAAAACCTATTATAAAACCTGTACAAAAATGAAAATTTATTGGTTGGTAATAACAATAATAAATAAGCAGAAGTAAATCATAGCAAACGTTCAAAATGTTTTCCGTTATTTTTAGGCGAAGCCTGACTCTCCGCTGTACATTGTTCACTCCTCGATTTATTTCTCTTCTTCTCAGCCTGCTGCTGCTATGTTCATTTTGAGGTCTGGTCTAGTAAACGAAACAAATAACTATGCTAATTTCAAGGCCTACCTGCAAGATTCTGTTTATCTTGAATAATTGAGGTTTGGCAATGTCAATGTATGACATATACATTTTTGGAATCAGAAAAGAAACATATTTATCTGCACAAAAATCCAATATGGCGTTCATAAGAAAAATTAAATAGATGCTGGAGGAGAAGAAGTGGCAACGTTAAAGTGCAATTTGTTTTGAGATTTTGAAAATTCGTTATTTTTCCGTCTCTCTTCGGAAGTACTTCAAAATTTAGCAAGTTTCTAAGCGGAATTTTGTTCATTACTTAAATACGCAAGTCTGCCCCCATTTAAGCAACTTCGTATCTCTTACAGTTTCCTGGATCCCAATGGAGAGGGTCGAATTTTAAACATCCTCTATAGACCGGACGATGATATGTAAATTTTCACAAATTGTGTTTTGGTAGCTATTGTACGTTTGCAAACAATCACTTGTCAGGGTTTGATCTAACAATCTATCAAAACCAATCTCCTCAGCATTAGAACTTTCTTTTTCCAGATACTCGTCTTTTCTTGTATCTTCTGTAGCTGCTTCCTCAGAAAAGAGACAATGGTTTTGTCATTTTCATCGACATTTTTTTCCTTACAATGTCAAGAGTCATCACCGGCACTCCTTACACGTACGCACTGCAATGGGCCATTTTGTCAGCTATTAGATACGATTGCGCATGGTAGCGTCTCGCATCAATTTCATATAAGCTCGCTTAAAATTTCAAGTAATTTTCGAGAAGCGGCGCTCTTGTGTGTTAGAACTGCTCTGTTATCGGTCTAACTATCTTGGGTTATAAATGTCATGGTCGTCTTTTGGTCGAAAATTTAACCCAAATTAATACATGGTGCCCAATATATAACTGACTGGTTTAGATTGCGTGTCATTTTTGATACATGCATTCCAGTAGACGGCATCGTAGAAGTTGTTTAAAGCGTTAAATTCAACATGGAGCGCTACACGATTCCACAACGCGTCCGTATTGTTAAAACGTTGTACTTAAATAATGAGTCGATTGTTACAACGATTCGGAAGCTACAACAAGATTTCGGTCGAAATAATGTGACCATTGTCAACACCATTCGTCAGTTGGTGCAGAAATTTGAACAAACAGGTGAAGTTAAAGACTTTCCAAGGTCGGGTCGTGTTCGAAAAATCACGGTTTTTGGTGACAACTGATAAGGCAGCAGCGGTGGCCGCAGTAGTAGACTCTTCGGTCTCCTGATCAGTCGCCGTGCGCTGTGCGGGTTCGAGTGCCGTTCCAGGAGAAATTTTTCGCTTGGCTATGAATGTTGTGATTGTGCGTAGGTGGTAGATGATCTCTGACTGTCGAACGTGGAGGTACCACCCGGCGGATCTCGTAGGCGGAGCCAGAATGTGTGCATGTAGCATGTACACGTGTTCCCTCGCCAGAGTCCGTGTGGCGTTCCCCCTTTCGCCTGTATCCCCTATAGCCCCACGGTACCCAATGGGTGTTTAGGCCTGAGGCCTTCGTGGTAGTTGGAATATAAAAAAAAATTAGAGATGAAGCCCACTTCAATATGAACGGATTTGCTAATGAGCAGAATTATCGTATCTGGGCATTAGAGAACCCTCGTGTCAACCATCAACGACCACCACATCCTCGTCGAGCCACAGTTTGGTATGGAGGTGTCATTGGACCTTACTTCTTTGAAGATGCTGCAGGTTTTCTTACTGTCACTGGCGAGCGCTACCGTGTTATGGTGCAAAACTTTCTGGCTCTTCAAATCCAACAATTTAATCTGCAAAACGTGTGGTTCTAGCAGGACGGAGCAACTTATCAGACAGCAAGGGAAACAATGAATCTTTTACGAATAATGTTTCCGTTAAATTTCTCGATTTGGTGATGTCAACTGGCCACCAAAGTCACCGGGTTTAACGGCTCCTGACTTTTTTATGGGGATTTTTGAAAAATAGGGCTTATGCCAACAGACCGAATACTGTAGAGCAGCTGAAGAACAAAATTACTGAAGCGATTGAAAATATTCCTTCCGAAACCTACCAAAAAGTGATGAAAAATGTAATCAAGAGGACTCAGGTTTGCGCGGCTTCATACATAATTTCTAAGTTTCATTGAGAGATTAAGATGAAAAAATGGTCGTATTTTATTTGATTTCACAAATATTCAAGATACAAGCCAGTCAGTTACATATCGGCCACCCTGCATATATTATTAGCCACTCAAATAACTCTTTCACGAGGCTTGATTACTTTCACTCCAAGCGGCGCCCGTGACAATACGAGGTTATTGTTTATTCACGACCCAAGCTCCACAAAAAAAACATGTAGATAAAGAATCGTGGACAATGAGCATTGAAATGTTGAGATACATGGCGGGAGCGTAGAAGTGTATCCTTTGGGCTCAAATGCAATTGATAATATTATTAAACGATACGTAAGTTAGGTTTTTCAACCTCTGTACGTCAATGTCCAGTGACGAGCAGGCCGTCTAAGTTGACTCGACTGTACTAAGTTGTTTTCTTTTATATTTGATTGCGACAATAGTCGTTTGATTAGCATTACTAAACCAAACGCATAAAATTCAGATTTGTGCAACGAGGCTATTCCAGCATAATGAACTGTAAGAAATATAGTTTCATAGGTGGATGCTTTGTGTACAACTAACAACCTGGAAAATGTCAGTGATGAGGTTTTTTAAAATGGCAACCAAAATTGTCACATCTACACTACTGCATGGGAAAGAACCGATTATCGGCATCAGCTAATTTTTGTTAAAGTATATCAGAGCCCAACATTTTTCGAAGAGCGGCTGTAGCAAATTTTTTCAGGGAGATCAAATTCTAAAATCCCCAATATTGTACACCAAACCATGGAAAATATGCAAATTTCAACGGCCAACTGGCTTTTAAGGGGGGGGGGACGTTACGGTACACACGGCACCAATTCTTGTCAAACGTGAACATTTGAGTAGCACTAAGGTTCGTAGCGTGCCCAATAATGTCGTGGATCCAAATACATCCTTGACATGTATGCCACATCTCAGAATATCCCGTCCTGCATTGCCAGATATTGCAATGAGGTTGAAATTCCAAAGATTTTTCCAATTATTTCAAAAACCTCGGTGTTTTAACAAAATAGATGAAGACTGTAATTGTCCACGGATACCGTCATAGGTAGATGTCTATACCGTTTAGAAACATTTTTGTAACATAACTTTTATCCGATTCAGTGAGGCCGGGACCTAAGAATATGGGAGCTCCACGTTTGCCAGATTTGTATGTCAGATGGTGGCGCCAATGAGTTGCTGGAGGGAAAAATAAGGGAATGGCGCGCTTTCCAGGTCAATTGATGTGACACTTAAGAAATAATCTAAAATGAGAAATCAACCAGATTTCTCATTCTAGATATCATTGTGTGTAATAATACTGTATACTCTGGAATATCTCTTGTTTAATGTTGCAAAAATATTCAGCATTTTTTTTGCTTTAATAAACTTAAAATATATAACATCTATTGATTGTCAACCCTCTAACATCGAGTATTCACACCTAATATTTAGTATGCTATTTGTGAAAACTTTCACAGATGAAAGAATAATGTTATTTGTGTCCAATAAAGGAGAACAGCAATATTCAGAATGATCCAATATTGGATGAAATGCACTTACTGTTGTAATATTTTCATACCTACAATATCCCGCCTAACAGCATGCTGGTATATGAAATCTTACTTACATCTACTTATTGTTATCAATATTTTGATTCTTAATTCATAGCCACATTATACAATCACTCCTACCAACTATATAAGATGTTTTTTACATGAAAATATCGACAGATTTGTACCAAATCTCTGGTATTAAACACTTCTCTCCAGAACTCATCAGGAATCTTCATTGCCTGGCACTCTCAAACAATATAAAAAACGCCTCGATGTTATTTCTATAAATGTTTTACTTTATATATTGGTGCCAACAACAAGGCTTATTCTGAGACTGATGCCATACAAAATATAACAACTACTAGCAAGAGTGCTACATTGTTTACCTGTCACTGCTGTTTTAAGACAGCATCCTACGACGGAGTCTCCCCTGTAGCTTCTCCATATCCCACAATAGTCACTTATGCTATATTACAGGAGAAGTGCTATCTCAACTTGTATGAGCAGTAATGGTAGATACTTACACGATGCAAGAACTTACCGTCGAAGGCTTTTACTGTTTGGGGTATGCCGACGACATCGTAGCTATAGTTAAAGGCCGGTTTGCAAGGACCATTTACCGAATTTTCCCAAAGGGCCATGAATATTGTCGACAGGTGGGCAGGACAGAAAGCCTATCTTTAAATCCGCATAAGACAACCGTCGCCCCTTTCTTACGAAGGCGGGTATGAGAAGGCCTAACGCCACCAACCCCGCATGGTGTGGAGATCCCCTATGCCATAGAGGCAACACATCTTGGAGTCATCCTTGATCAAAGATTAACGTGGAACTTTGACATCAACAGAAAATCACAAAAAGCAACAATAGTCCTAGGAAGGTGTAGACAGATGCGCGGGAGAAATTGCGGGTTAAACTCAAAAATGATCATGTGGGCTGTAGAGACCCATGATAATCTATGGATCAGTGACATGGTGGACAAAGGCTACAGTCTGCAGCGGTGAAGCTAATAAGTGGCGTGCAGAGGCTAGCTGGGCACACATGGGCATGCCGATCTCATTGCAGCGTTGGAGGTCCTTCTTGACCTACTGCCAGTACACATACTTATTCAGGGTAATGCTCATTCTGTGGCTCACAAAATAACTGCAGGCCAATCACTGATCGTCGGCAGTACGCATCAAAAACTGCACACGGAGTTGTAGGCCGATCCTATATTGGTAATGGCCAAATGTCCCAGTGTACAATTTCAATAAAAACTATCAAACAATAGTACCAGACAGGTGTGGTAGAAAGGACCTCCTATACATGCCAAAAGCTACTGGTACAAAGACGGCAAAACGGAGCTGGAGCTGGGATTTACGGGGCAATGCCAAATACTGGAATCTCTGTAAGTCTAGACAATATTGCAACAATATTTCAAGCTGAAGTAACAAGTCTGCACAAAATGGCATATACTGGGATCTCTGTAAGTCTAGACAATATTGCAACAATATTTCAAGCTGAAGTAACAAGTCTGCACAAAAGAGCTAATAAGGAATCAGACTGCAAATCAGTTGATCGCCATCTGCTCAGACAGCCGGGCAGCCATAAAGGCATTAAAGAGCTGGGAAACCGAAACAAGGTAACAATGCTCTGGGTCAAAGGGGACAAAGGAAATGAAAAGGCGGATGAGCTAGCCCTACAAGGTGCGGTCCATTGTCTTATATGTCCACAGCCTTTCTGTGATGTGACGAAAACACGCTCCAAACGGTCCATAAGAAATTGGACCAAGAAAAAGTCCCTAGAATGGTGGAACAGCCAATTGGGACAAAGGCAAAGAGTTCATCAAAGAACGAAAGCCTGCATTCACAGAGAGCCCACTCAGATTCAATAGGAAGGCTATAGTGGGTCCCCTGACAGGACCCTGTCGTCTAAATCGACATATGAGACTCCTGAGTCTGGCAGAAAGGGCCACATGCAGTTTCTGCAGAGAGCATAAGGAAAACCTAGTAAATCTTTTGTGTCACTGTGAAGGTCTGGCCAGGCTACAGCTTCAGATAGTAGGAACCATAGGGTTCAAAGATTACATCCTAGGCCCTCTGTGGAGGCTATGAAGTCTGATCAAAGGATCAAGGCTGGACACAGTGCTTTAGAAAGTATAAAGGGGTGTCACAATAGATCCACTTCAGTCGCCGTGACGGTAACGCCGGCTAGCCAACCTCTTTCTTCTGTAATCTGTAATCTATATGCTATTGCAGCTACTGGTAGGACCAGAAAGCAACAGCATGAATATGCTGAGCTCACTCGTTGCTCAGCGGGGTAGGCCGAGGGTCTTTTGTCTAAAAATTACTGGAGGCAGAAAAGCGATTGTCTTGGGTATTAGCATCTTTGTGCGTATGGGTATCATATCAGCCTTATGAGGACAAATGATGAGCAGAACATGAAATGACAAATAAACCTAATAACAAGATACATGAAACAAATGCAACGAAACTCACACAATCACAATTGTCACAGCAAACTTCATTTGCACGCAGGGGTTGAAACCGGAACCGCCCTTATTCTTTTTTTATGTTCTGTGGCATAAAAGTCAAAACGCTAATCACAGACGAGATCGGTACAGATATGAAACAATATCATTTCGTTCGGTTTGCTTATTAATAATAAATAACATCTGCATTATTCCTTCGCTAGCGTTTTTTTTTTCATTGCCTGACTGTTTATTGCCTTATTATGAGTATTGCTCACATTTAATTATTAGTCCTCAAATCTGTGCAATTATCAATTATTCCATAAACAATGAGCGACAATGCTGCCAAGGATGAAAATGTCAATTATCAATGTCAAAAATTATACGGTATGATGCGGACCACAGTGCTGGCTATGACCGTCAACGCACCGTCCACTTTGCCAGGTTGCCAGATGTATACAAGTTTGATGTCAAATTTCACAACAAATTTCATATCGTGTCATGCCAACCTAATACGTACTTTGTCATTTTACATTGCTTACTTCTAGATCTTAGACCCTATTAAAATTTTAACTGCACCTCTGCCATTGGAAATGGCTTGCAAACTACATTTTTCTATTTCTAGGGAGTAAAAATTCCGCAATGAGCGCAGCTTCATTATTCGAGACGTTCTCCATGAGATTAAAATTGAAATTTTAATATTTTTACCGACTGCGGTATTCCAACATTGCAATTGGGTTGATTACGGACAAACTGTTATGGTTTTATGCCAGATCTTCATCTCAGGAAAGACTTCTCGTTAAGCTGCATATATAACAAAGCCTTCGTTCATTATATCTTACCATGCTAGGGTTATACTAAGATCGTATCCAGCACGACATGTACGATAAGTGTTACATTCTAATACAACTGTTGACGTTGACAGTTCTGTTATTTTATTTTCCGTAGAATTTGTATTTTCGAAAGAATTGATCCCAGTTTTCATCCTCCAAAATTTAAAGTCCGAAAAATAGTGTCAAATAATGATCTCTCAGCGGCCTGCTTACATTCAAATGCCAGGACCTTGTAGTACGAGCAGAAAACAAAATTTAAATAACGCTACTAGATCTATAACAAGAGCTATTCTTGGCAAACTCAAATTACAGAATCTAATACTTTTCTAATCAGGTAAAAAAGGAGTGATCGTCTCGACAGTTGAAACGACCACAACTTTCACAGTATGCATTTTTCAACGAAACAACGCAGTGCATTTTAAAAATAATCGAAGATCTCTTTGTTAACATACGAAAAATAACAAATCGTGATATCACTGCAATGAATGAGATGCTTTAAGCCTAGAAATTGAGTTACTTCACAATGAAGTGAATATGATAAGCCGGGTCGCGTGTTTCTGTCTTATATTTAATTTCACTTAATTGGTATTTTATAAAAGTTGCTTATTTTTGAAGGTGATTATATAGAAACCAGTCATCTCAAAAACCACTTGAGTCCACTTTTTTCTAACATATCTTCTCAGTGAAAAGGGTCAATTAAAGGTAGACGTGTATTCTAGTAAATATACTGAGTGACAAAAGAAGGTAAGCACTTACGTATGTTTATTAGAATTCAAGAATGTTTTGCATATCGATTTATCTTGCCATGAACAAGTGATAAAATGGTCAAGTTTTTGTGTGGCTGCGTGTATTGTTTGGTGATAAAAAAGCATTCAGTTTTTGTACATTTACGGTGTCAGTTAAATGTTAAATTTCGGGTAGTTGATTGAGAATCGTTTTTGTGATTGCTCAAAATGCCTACAGTGCGTAGAATTCGGCGGGTGTCCCAGCTAAGTGACTTTGAGAGCGGTAGAATTGTCGGGTTGCGTGAAGCCAGTCTATCGATAGGAGAAGTTTCTAGGAGGACCAACAGATCCTTATGCAGTATACTGCAGAGCGACAAGATAACCGGTTAAGACTTCTGGCTCTGAGAGACAGATTCAGTAATACTCGAGCCATCACTAATCAGTGGTTTGAAGATCATGGAAGGATGGTTGGTATGCGTAAGGTATATCGCCGAATACGACAGTTTGGCCTTTTCCATAATCTCCTACATTGGGTGCTACCTCTCACAGCTGAACATCGGTGTAACCGTTTGCCCTGGTGACCTGGTGTAGAGAAAGAATTCTATGGGACCGGGAATGGGATTAGGTGGTCTTTATTGACGAATCCCACTTCTGTCTGGGGATGCACGATGGACGGGCAAGGGTAAGAAGGCGACGTGGTGAAAGACGCGACCCACAATTTGACAGAGAGCGTCACGTTCATCACACCGTGGGAGGTATGGTATGGGGTGCTATTGCTTATGGTAGCAGATTACCGCTAATTTTCATCAGAGTCAATATGACAGCCCGACGCTATATTCAGGAAGTAGTGGAGCCTCATCAACCGTTTACCTTGGCCACCACGATCACCTCAATTATCTCCAATTTAACATGTCTGGGACATTACGGGTTGCAGGCTCTTGAATTTGCAGCACCCTCCGCAGACTTTAGCAGCTCATCACGAACTTGCATTAGCCTGGAATCAGATACCCCAACAGGATATCGACCACCTTATCAGCACGATGCCCAGGCATGTCAATGAGTATATAGGAAATCGTGGTTCCTCAACACATTATTGAACCAGCTTCTGCAGTCAGTTGATGAATCAAGCAAAAAATTTAATCATTTTACTAGTAAGGGACACTGAACATACGAGGGATGTCTTTTAAGTTTTGCATATAGAAACATAGTAGGGCGCGCGGATCGAATCTTAACCTCACTCTTTAGTAAACTCAAATTCAAAGTTTCTCACCGATACGTGCAGTGTTCTCACTACAATGAATTTTTAAGTGTCACCAAGTCATTAGAAAAATGGAACTCTACCGAGAACATTTTCGCGCCATAATTTATTACAACTTTCAGAGACAAATATCGCAACAAGAATGCCTTGCTGAGTTACTGTCTGGTTTCGGCAACGAAGCGCCACATCAGTCGACAATTTCCCGTTGGTATGGAAAATTCAAACGTGGACGGGTGAGTTTTAGCGACCATTCCAGGGTGGGTGCAGCAAAAACGGCAGTCACCCAGGAAAACGTCGATGCTGTGCGCAAAACTCATCACTGAAGATAGACATGTGACATATCGCGAGATTGAGGCGTCCTTGAAGATCTCAAAGACCTCAATCCAAAAAATTTCACATTAAGAATTAGGAGTAAGAAAATTAGTTTCTCGTTGGACACCCCTCGTGCTGACTGAAGAGCAGAAAGCAACCAGGGTTAATTGGTGTCAAAAAACGCTTGACCGTTTCAATTCCGGAAACTCAAAAAATGTGTACAGCATTGTTAGTGGTGATGAATCGTGGATTTACTGTTATGAACCAGAAAATAAACGACAGTCGGCTGTTTGGTTATTCCAAGGTGAAGAAAAGCCAACAAAAGTCATCCGTTCTCGAAGTGTTTCGAAAAAGATGGTCGCGACATTTGTGTCAAAAGCGGGTCATATTGCAGCAATTCCTCTTAATAAACAAATAACTGTTACTGCGGATTGGTATGCCACCATTTGTTGGCCAAAGGTCATCACCGAGCTTCGAAAAATCAACCGCGAAAGAAGAATCGTCCTCCACCAAGGCAATGCAAGCTCGCACATAGCCCAAAAAATAAGGCAGTTTTAACGGAAGGAAACGTGGAATTATTGGACCATCCTCCATATAGTCCTAACGGTTTCTTTACTGTCCCGAAAATTAAAAACAGACTGCGTGGTCAAAGGTTCCAGTCACCAGAAGAAGCAGTTGGCGCATTCAAAAATGCCGTTTTGGATCTGCCAGCAAACGAGTGGAATAAGTGCTTCGAAAATTGGTTCGAGCGCATGCAGATGTCTATTAATCTTCGTGGAGAATACTTCGAAAAACAATAAAGTCATTTAAAACTACCTACCGTGTTGTTTTATTTCCATATGCAAAACTTAAAAGACATCCCTCGTATATGCCAAAAATTATTAAAATCGGATAAACATGCGTAAACTCTGGGCGCTGAAGAAAGACATTAAACGTAAACAGTGATCAGCACGTGAACAGATCCCTCGAAAGCATCCACGGATATACTCCAGTCACTTTAGGTCTAAACATCCTCGGCAGTGTATTTCTAGTGAATCCACAGACCCTTTTTCGTGTCATCTTGAGACTAGAAAAAGGATGACTGTTAAAATAAGTTACCTTGATCTTTCATGAGCTCCCAGTACAAAACATCATCGATATATTTTTGATGTAGGAACAACAAATTGGTTTAGAAAACATCCACTTTGAACCTAAATTGACTGGAGTAACATCGATCTACAGACAAATTCAAGGTCACTAGCAGTCGTCGGCGCTCTACGAATCTGCATAGGTTTGGACTTGTAAACGTGATTGTAGATGACACGACAGGCATCTAACAGTTAATTCACGCACAGGATTGCATTGCATACGCATTACGCATTCAGTAGCGTATACTCGTTTTTCGGGAGTGGAACGTTTTGTTTATATATTGCCTAAGATACGATGTCTGACACAGATACAGCCGACGAAGTGGTTGACATCAGCGCAACCCCACCCAAAAAAAGGGCTAAGAAGCTACATTTAAGTGCAAATGAAAAACAAATAATATTAAATATATACAAAAACCAAATTCAAGAAAAACCCGATTTGGTCGTGGACGAAGTTATATGTAAGGTAGCACATATTTCTGGAGTATGTCGGTCCAGTGTTTATATCATTAAGGAATATAGGAGCACTCACTCACTTTCTGAGCCAAAACCGTATCCTGCAAGAAAAAGGATAACGGACGGAGTAGATGACTTTGACAGAACTGCCATCAGGAGGAAAGTGCATAATTTTTTCTTCCGAAATGAGATACCTACAGTAGATAAGATATTAAGATTAGTTAATGCTGATGAGGATCTTCCATCATTTAAAAGAACCACATTCCGAAAACTTTTGAAGGAACTTAATTTTCGATTCTTGAAACGGGGAAGAAACAGTATGTTAATAGAGAAAGAAGAAATTATTGTGTGGAGAAGGGAATACCTTAGGAAGATTCGGAAGTTTCGCGATGAAAAAAGAAAAATTTACTATTTGGACGAAACGTGGGTGAATGCTGGACATACTCAAGCGAAAGTTTGGGTCGACAAATCAGTAACATCATCAAGGCAGGCTTTTCTAGACGGTCTTTCGGCTGGATTGAAAAATCCTGCAGGTAAGCTCCTTCATCTATCCGGCAATTTAATTTTGATAAATTCGGGCAAATAATATGCTGTGATAGCAGATAATGTGTGATATTCTCCAAAAATGGTGCATTCGCAGTATAGTCATTAGGAAAAAAACTTCGAACCTCTTTTAAGCGTTATTTTGAAATTTATTATCATGTTTGGGTGCAGTCAATTTGCTTTGAATGGGTTTTGAGAAGTTGCAAACTTCAATTTTCTACGTTTTTCAGTTTTTGATCAGCATTCCGTGACTCTTAAATTCAGCTAAATGAACTCAATTGCCTCATTCCTTCAAATTTAATCAATCCAT
Source organism: Acanthoscelides obtectus (assembly GCA_963669975.1). Lineage (NCBI taxonomy): Eukaryota > Metazoa > Arthropoda > Insecta > Coleoptera > Chrysomelidae > Acanthoscelides > Acanthoscelides obtectus. The sequence goes on from CAVLJG010000008.1 coordinate 69,661,330, forward strand.
AGTGTAAGGAATAATTTATTTCCAGGAAAAGGCAAACGGCTGATCATTTGTCACATAGGTAGTGAAGACGGCTTTGTTCAAGAAGCACTGTGGGCCTTTGAATCAAAAAAGACAGGGGACTATCATGAGGAGATGGACGGCAATTCCTTTGAAAATCGGTTCTCCAAAATGTTACTAAAGCTGGAGAATAACGCTGTTATTGTACTGGATAATGCCCCGTACCATTCTAGAAAAATAGAAAAAATTCCCACAATGGCAACTAAAAAAGCAAACATACAACAATGGCTGGCCTCAAAACAGATCGATTTTGATGAAACAATGGTCAAGGGTGAATTGATAAGTATAGTCAATAGACATAAATACAAATACGATTTTAAAATGATCGACGAAATGGCCAAAAAACAAAATAAAACTGTCTTGAGACTGCCACCCTACCATTGTGAGCTGAACCCTATTGAGCTGATTTGAGCCAACATAAAGCAATACGTGGCGTCGAATAATAATACTTATAAATTTTCTGATGTTAAAAATCTCTTTCACATCGCAGTCAATAGAGTTACGGCAGAGGAATGGAAAAACTGTATCCGCCACGTTCGGGAGAAGGTTGAGGTCAAAATTTGGGATTTGGACAATGTCATCGATACCCAAATTGAACCTCTAATAATTCATTTAAACGATTCAGAAGATTCAAGTTCCTCTTCTGAATGAGTGCGCGCAGCTTACTTACTAATAACTAAAAAGTGTAGTTAACTCATTTGTGAATCTCTAACTGAAATTTACTGTAAAAGATAATAATTATCTTGTATGAAATATTTGATGACTACCCATAATATCTTGATGCGGTCCTGTAATGTCTCCTGTGCCTAAACACTCACTCACGAGCAATATGCGTGTATTTGTTTGGGTTTAGTTTCTTTCTTCAGCGCCTAGAGTATAGGTGTTTAGCTTTTTTGTCACTCAGTATACACCTCGTAGGTCGTTACATTGCTTTCCATCAAATAATACCACTTGATACACATTCAGTGTAAAAAGTCTGAGAGATGATTCCTTCATGCACTTCTCGACGTCGGGTACTAGAATGGGTCATTTCAAAACTAGTACCAGGATTCTAGATTTGGTTTATTTTCATATTTATGTGCTATATGCACCAAGATACCAATTCCAAATTTACTGACTACAAAAATAAGCTTACGGGCGGCTTTGTCCCAAGTGACTTGCTTACGAGTTTTCTTTGTTTCCTGCCAAATGTGTTGATTCCTCCTCATTTGTATGACTGGAAATATCCTTTAAATATACGCTAAATATTATAAATATGAATATATTGTAGTATAAAAATTGAATTACACACACAGTACCTATACTATAATATAATGTTTTTGTTGAAAAGACATTTTGGTTATCGATGAAAGTTGAACGAATAAATCGATGTATGTACCTACTTTTTCATGATGGTTGAATGGGAAATTTGATTTTCTCAGCTGTTAGCTTTGCACTGGTTTCCCCTACGTACCTTAAGCGTATTAAGTCATGCAATACTAGACTATGAGGCGTGTTGATAAGTCAATATTAGAGTGTAGTTCTCAATAATGGGCAATGAAAAATATGATTAACTAATTATGTTAATCATATTTTGCATTCTTCGGCATTTTTCAATAAGTATTATAAACTGTGGAGGTTTTCCTAAATTGCAATATTTCAGAACTCAAGTACCTCAATCCCAAAAAGTTCTTCAAAGCTGGTTTATTTGTTAGTGACACAGTTATTGTGGTCTCTTACATAACTACTTTTATTACTTAATTACTGATTAGTCCTTTACCGGCGTGAGGCAAAGCAGAGAATATTGCCGGACCAGATACACTTGTAGAATGATCAAACTGAAGGGTTGAAAAATCGAGGATATCTGTAGCAATTAGGTTCAAATGTTTCGTGGTGAGGAAATACGTTCTACATCAAAATTCATTCAACTTATCAAGTCACGTATGTCCTAAAAGTTTTGGAACAAGATATTTATCGGATTTTTTTTTTCTTTAATGAAGAAGTTTATTTAAACACTAACTAGTTATCATAACTTATAACTCAATACTTAACTAACATATCGCATTATGTGGAGTAGCCCCTTCTTCTCTACCTGAAGCAACTTTCTTCGAATAGCTACATGGTATGGTCATTAGCACGATCTTCGCGGACAAACTGAAGCAATTTGAAAAGGCAGTTATCAATATAGCTCTGACTATTTAAAGCTTCATCGCTCACTCTTCCCACAAAAGGTTGGGATACACCCGTTAGAAATTGTGCACCATACAAGGATTTTATCTGCAAATTTCGCTTTATGTTTGTATCTAATATTGTCAGGGCATTTACATACGTTGTCCATATAAAATCCGTCGTTTCCCTTCATTTCAGAATTACCCAAAGTGAAATACTTTTCGCCATCTAAAATAATGATTTTTCCTTTGGCAAAGGGTACTCGTACCCACCTCAGTTGATGACAGCACCTTGGTAAACGAAGGAGTTGCGCTTGAGAGTATTTGGGGCACTTAAGTCTCTTTCGATATTTAAGACCACTCGTCCTCAATTACAACGATATCGTACTCTTAGAAGATCTGTATTGATAGCCAGACTCCTTGTTAACATTTCAACCTGCTTTGTTGCTCTTCTCGCCAATCTCTCTGATCACTTTTTGAGAGAGTCCGACATGGTATCCCCTATTTGCACTCCGCTATTGTTCGATAAATGGTTCTGCGTGAAATGTTTTCATTCTGAAATATTCAACAGATTTCAGCTTTGGGTACCCGCCTAACCAACTTGTAGATACTTTTTATTATTCAAAGAGAAAACATCAAAATATGTCAACTAACAGTACAGTAACTAAACAAACTGCTGTTTCCAAAGACAACTTGATATTATTTTGTGTTTGTTAGAATTAAAGTCAATGAATCTTGCGCCAAAACTTCTAGGATAGGACATACGTTAGACTTTCCATACAAGTTTTTTTTTTCGGCTGCAGGGGATATAGCTTCCATTAGCTTCCCGAGATCATCCTTTATTTGAACAATGATTGAAACCTTATAGGTTGGTAGAAATACTATACTAATGCTTCTGCAATATTTGCAGCTTCCTTTCCCAAATCTAGCTGACAGTGATACGTGGTTTTATCTATAAAAATCTTTTATCTGTTTACTTCTTCATAGACATTCTGAACACAATAAAAGGGAAACTACAATCGAAAATTTTGACTATACATTATATTTAATCATTAATATTCACCTCATCAACTAATTGTTCATGCACAAATGTGAATAAAGCGTTATAATATTAAGTTTATTTCAAATAATAATCATGTTTTAAATTAGTTCTCCCAGCAGTTATTAGCAATTATAACCTGAGTTGTAATTCTGATTGCTTTTGAATCTATTTGTTAATAGATTTATATAGAATGATGCTTGAAAGCAAACTTTATGTTTACTTGTTAGCGTTCGACATCATTTTCGCTTTCTTAGGATGAAAATGGCATTTCGTGTAAGTATGTTTGCAAAGTAATATGATATTCCATAATAAAGAATGTCTACTTAAAAATAAAATTTGACGGCACTTTCTATGAAACGTGTCGTCTTGTTTTTAATAAGAGAAAACTTGTCGGTTTGTGAATTGTCTGAGATTAGGAGAACTAGGAAAAGCCTACCCTGGTAGATTAGACGGCAAATGATACTTCACCCCAAAATCAAAATGTGCATAACAGTATATTCGGCCCAGGTTTCGCTATGTATCATGCCCATTCGCATCCCATAACACATATACTGCCAGCCCCAATTCAGCAAAACTATGGTTTAAATCCCGACACATATCGACTTTATAAATCTACATACATAAATGCATGCAAGTAATATATACGACCTTATAACTCAGTTTAACGGCTTATCAAAGCTGAACAACAAACAAATGTAATAAGCGTTTGTGCATACATTACATCATACCCGACGCTGTTAGGGCAGTGTTGCAGTTTCAAGCAGCCATTTGTGCATCATATTTTGCTCGGAATAACTTCACATTACAGTAAAATTGCATACATGCAGTCATACATAGGAAATGTGTAATTAAAACATGTATTTAGATAATTGAAGAGATTGGAGTTGGTCAAGTGTAGAGGATTCGTTATACCATTTTCACAACTCAAAATTACACAGAGCGATAGAATGTTTGTCCAGAAACAAAGGATTTTGATGCACTGAAACCGAATTCGTCGTCCAAATCTTCAAATTAGCTCTAGTTTCCGAGATGTCCTATACTAAATGGTTGCCCTTATTTGAGGATATTTCGCATAGCGATTTTTTTTCTAAAAAAAAACATACGACAATTTCACAGTACCTATAAGTCTTGTTCTTCCGGATGCTATTGAGTTTGCTTAAGTATCCCTTTTTTTCTGGGATATAGCACATTGAAATTTTCAATTATCTAAGCTTCAATTCATTTAATACTCTACATCAGGGTTTCCCAACCTTTTTTTGTTGACGCTTCCCGGACTATAAATTATATTTTCATGCCCCCCTTACTTTTTCAATAAATACAATACAAACGCACATTATATAGGTACAACGAGTTTTATTTTAATTCTAATAAAGGAACTTTAAAAGTTTAATTGAACTAATAAATGTTTTTTTATCAAAAAACTTGAATAAAATAAGAGTAGGTACTAATGAGACACTTGAGATTACATGTTCTGTACCAATTGGTTGATTCCAGGTTCTGTTTTTGCCAGAGCTACCATCAGGAAGCTATAGACATCAAGACGAGTTCGCTGTTTAGTTTTAATTCAAGCTTATGCAGAAAAGCCTGTCTCACATAAGTAAGTTGAAGAAAGATGAACTAGTATTCGTAAAGCAAGAGAGGCAAGTGTCGAATTAACAGGCAATCTTTTGATCCAAAATGTCTCCAATCTTTCATGGATGAATCAGCCTTCATTTCTAGAAATTCTTCCTGAACTTATAGTATCGGCGAAATTCGTCTTCCAGCGCGTGCAAATGAGTTTTTATGTCAGATTCTAAATTTGGATCCGGTATGTTATTTTTAATTGCTTCGAACAACCGAGAAAAAGATATAACATTTTCGGAAGACACTTTTTGATTCCAAAGTTGAAACTTTTATATGAACGCCTGAATACAATCATAATTGCTTATTACTATATAGCGTTGTTTCTGCCCTGAAGTTTCAAGTTTAGCTCATTCAAGGAGTCAAATATGTCAGTTAAATAAGCCAACCTCCATTGAAATGTGTCATCTTTGAACATTGTCAAGAAATCGTGTTTTTCTTTGAACTCAAGAAAAGGAATGTACCTTTCTTTCAGTTCATAAAGGCGAGCCAATATGTTGCCTTTGGACAGCCAGCGTACTTACTTCTGTATGGAACAGAAGAACTTTGTGATCAGAATCGAGGTCCTCGCAAAATAAAGTAAATAACCGACTGTTCAAAGCGCTGCTCTTGATGTAGTTTACAATCCTTATAGCCAAGTCCAAAGTCTGGCGTAATTTCGGTGGCAATGTGGAAGCCAAGGCTTGTCGATGAATAACACAATGTGTACTAACCATTGCGGGATTTTTTTTCCTTGAGCCAAATCATTTTCTTTTTCAACAAAATTTGATATTGAATTAAATAAATCTTCAGATGTAGTCTGCTGTCAAAGTTTGGGAGTACAAAATCTCTTCTTCTCTCAGCCGATGTAACGAATATAAACAATTAACTGTGCACAATTAGCGATGTCGGTGGACTCATCGCAACTAATGACAAAAAATGGCGATAATTTTACTTTGTTAATTATTTGTGACTTTATGTCTGCTGCAATGTCATCGATTCTACGCTTGACTGTGTTATTCAAAAGAGAAATAGACTTCATTTTTTGCTCTGCATCTTCTCCTAAGATCATCTGCGTGGCTTTTAAGACACATGGTGTTATTAATTCTTCACCGAAAGTGTGAGATTTCTTTTGCTTTGCTATCATAAAAGCTATTTTAAATGAAGCTTTGAGATGCTGCGATACACCTGTGTGATGATTTCCCGTTTTATCCAGTTTGATCCGCTTGAGTAATTCTTCTTTAGAAGAAAAAAATCTTTCGTCTTCGAAACCAGATTAGGACGTTCTTACTTCAAATGCCTCATGCTATCATTACTTAAAACTTTCATACATATCACACACTGAGGCAATTGTAACCCGTCTTTTTCTGTGAAGGTAAATCCAAACTTCACGTAATCTTCGGAAAACTTTCTTCTTTTCGCTGCCCTTTTGCACAAATAAGCAATAAATATTATTTTATCTTAATAACGTAATGTATTCAACAGTATATTGGCCAGGAGATTTATATTTTTGTAGGCAGGTTGACGTTATAATAGTAATTTTAAATACTTTTGGAATCAATATTAGGTACTTAAAGTTCCCAATGGCCGATCTATGAACGCATCTCCACTCAATCCAGAATTTAGTAAATTAAATAAAAATGGTAACTGATGTTTGTAAATACACAAACTTACCTTTTAACAGTGAGACACAAAATTGTTTTCTAAGTAATGAATGTTAAGAGGAGTGCGGCAGGGGTGCGCGCGGATTTCATGTTGTAACTTGTCGAACTTGTATAAGCTGGGATTGACGACGCCGCGTTTTGAAACAGCGGTTGACAGAATAAGTATTATGATATCTAATTTCTAATTTTATGCGTGTAAACATTACATTGTATCGTTATTTGTTAATGTTGTTTGTTTATTTTTTTGTTTTTTATTTCAAAAATGCAAACGCCTTCCGCCCCCTTGACATCTCCCTATGACCCGCTTGGAAGGCGCGCCCCACTGGTTGGGAACTCCTGCTCTACATGTTATGATTATGTGTGCATCAAAGTTGTGATTTAGATTATAATTCATCAAAGACTCAGATAGCACAAGCACTGCTCATTAAATGGCAAAAATCACGAGTTGAATGACGTAAAAGTAACGTGAATATGCCCACCTAATGTCACATACCGAAGACGTCATATGGCAAACGTCAATAATACGTCACTTGCTGGTCGTGAAGATGACGACTATTATTTCTGATGAATAAGCAGTTTTAGCTTCTTCAAAGAATTATATTTGTGTTACCAGTAGTATTACACAGGTGGGGCAACATAGGCACCACTGGCTCGGTACTGGTCGCCTATCGACGAAATTCGATCTATTACTGGGCCCTTCATTCCTCACCAGCTTACACGACGTTTGGGGTGTGACAATGACGCTAATGTAGTCATTTTTATACCCTATGAGCTATGTAATACTACCGGTAATACATATTATACATAACATGCGAGAAAATTAATGTCACGTTAGCCTGAAACTATTTTCAAAATGCGCGTATTTTTTTATAGTTTTGGGAATGCTCAGTACGAGGAAATTGAAGACGTGGGTAGTGGGTACAGATAGCAGGAGCGGGAAGGAATAAGGTTGACTGCAGCAATCCGCGATTGTCGTTCACTATCAATTGTCACTCGATACGGCGTTACCAGATGAAGCGTAAAAACATTTTCAAAAATACATAACACATTTTAGCTAAAATGTGATAAGTGATTTTTGTTTTTTATGTTCTATCTAAATGTTGTTTTCAACTTTTTATTCAATTTGCACCTAACCTACACTCATTCTTTAAAATCAATAATTATTATTTATCGGAACGATAGAAATGAATTGGTGAGATGAAAAACAGTATATGACCCAAATTGTACTTTTGAGAAAATCTATGAAAACCGTATATCTTTAAAACTGTTTCAGGTAGAATGTTTACTTGCACAGGAAAGTTCTGGCTTTTATTATTTCTAAGCACTTATTATTTAAAAAAAAGGACAACTATTGAGTAATGCCTTACAAAGGGTAGTGGACTTGTACTGTTTTTCAACTCAAGCAAAAAAGGTGAGAAATTGGCGAAATTATAAAAAACCAAGAAAAAAATTATTTTTTAAATATAACAAAAGTATTTACGGATCCCCTTCGACCTCGGTGGTATACCATGAAGCAACATGATAATAAAATTCCAAGGTTTCTCCTTATATGTTGTATCGCCTTTCTGATGTCATAAACACATAAAACTACTTTCTTCTGATAAAAAAGCTGAGCCGACCTAGTTTAAAATATCGAAAACTTACCTACCCAAACCACAAGCCGCAACTCACCCTATCCTACCTAAACCGACGGAAAAAGATATTTAGGCAAACTCAACGACATCTGAAATGGCAAGGATTTTACTTTGAGATAATGTCTATGCTGTTTGGAAAAATAAAAAATTATTCGCCATGCTACGTAACCTCAAATGTTGGAAACTGGATTCAGTGCATAAAAAAACTCTTGGGAGAATTTACTCTTATTTTTGGGTAAAAGAGACGGCTCACTTTTTCGGTCTGTGTCTAAATTAAAGTAGCACCCAATTGGAATTATGGGGGCCTATGAAAGCTACTTACTGAATGCCAGTAGAGTACTTAACTAAGATCCCAGGCATTACTTATGTCGAGTACAGGGCCGATTTACTGGCGAGAAAGGCTAAATAAAAATAAGATTAACTCAGCTTACATGCTTATGGCAAATTTTTATAGGTACCCATATATACTGTTTTAAAACATTATGACAAAATAATATTCAGCACTGCTATACACTTCCCGCCGGTACTAACTTCTGGCAGACGCTTTAAAAAAGGTGTCCGGCTATAAATTGGCATTTCTTCAACTTGTTTGTATGACGGTTTCGAAAAAAAATGGTTTCTTAAAAAATTATAGGTTCTGATATAGTTTTTCATTTTATACCTGTTCCGAAAAGGAACGGAGCACGGCTATGTTGTCACACGCTCATTCTGGAGATGAGAGAAACGGTACAGAAAAGCCCGGCTATAAATTAATGATCATTAAATAATGCACTCCTAACACCCCATATAAAGTTTAGTGTATAAGCATCGTCAATTCAATATAGATTCACCTATTTAACAAAGTTCATACCACCATACATCGAACAGCCCGGCAACACCGACAAATTTTGCGGCTGATTCCTGTGACGTTGCCAAACAGTATTTAGATATTGGTTGATTCTCTAGATTAACTGTGATACATCATGTCTTATGTTATTCGAATATATAGTAGATATCTCCGGCATAAAATACATATTTTCCATAATCAGTGGTGTTTCATTTAATAAACACATTATATTTGAATACAAAACCTGAAAAATTGCAAACTGATATGTATATTTTTTGGAAAGCACGTAAATTTCTGAGGTGATTGTTAAAGTTCCGAGATACATCTAGAAAAACCTGACATACAACGAAAAAATAAAATTTCAGCTGCTCACGTAATTTTAAAATAGTCTCTTAGATAAAGGTGGTGTGATGGTAATGATAATGACAGCAACAATGTAGTTTCAAACAAAACTGCACCAAAGCCACCAAAACTGAGATATTCTATGTTTTGGATGTTATATGACCTGTAGTGCATCACAAAACAAAAACATATCACTCATCTCCGTCGGTCTGTCGATTTGCCCGCTAATCTTATGCTTTGCTTGTCAAAATCAGTCCAGAGGCGGCCAAAAAGGGCCTAAAACAAAAAATAGTAAAAATCGCTCAAACTTCGTTTTTGACGTTTCAGAGGAACCTGAGCATTTTTGAAAAAAATTATGAGGTAAAGAAAAATGGGAGCGGGAGGTATAAAGATGATGTTAGTACATTCATACGCTCCCAACCTTGGTAATTCTACCTACCGATTAGACATATTACAGACCATATCCTTCTCTGTACATTAGCCCTTAAAAGAGAGAAAAATTCTGGGCCGCCAGCCTTGTTGTTCTGGAATGGTATCACACATATTTCCGCCATACCCAGCATAGTGTTTCCTATGCTCCGAATGCACAGCCACGTCTGACCAAATGATGTACCGGGGACAGCCGACTTTGCCAACTGCAATACTGGTAGGACAGGGAAATAATGTCTATTAGACCTGTCTAAGTGACTATTTTCTCAAAGGGTCTAGTTTGTGCTGAATGTCATCCTTTGTCAACTGACAACGGCATTGTGTAGAGTCAACCTACTTGACGCCTTTTTTCTGTTCTCTATCGCTGGGTACGATATGCAACCAATATAAATCTTAAAATGTAAGCGGTGCGCATCTGTTCGGTTAAGTCAGATGCGGGAGCCAAAAATCGGAGGTAAGTTCGAAGGTTTCGAAAATACAGCAAAAATTGTTCAGGCCGCACTCGCACTCCGTGCACTATTTACAGAACAAACGTTAAGAGATATTGTTCACTTTTATAGCGATATGACAAAGGTGCCAGACACTACCATTCTTAGGGCCAATTTCACCAACAACAGTCCGTTATTCTCCACCTATAGGGTAACAGACCGTCAGATACAGCGAATGAGCTTCAAGTTCCAATCAACAAATTTTAGCAACCAATAGCTATGAAATGTTGAAAACAAAATACTGTCAAAGTAAGAGATGACAACTTGTCATTGAAACATCACCAGCTTATTGAATATTAAGAAATTACATATATATATACGTTATATAATTCAGTCAAAATTTTAAGAAATGTTTGATTTTTGAATTAAATTCATGTTTTAATTACTATTGTTGATTTTTTATTCATGTTTATATTATTTTCTTCAATTGATATGTTATACTGGGTGTTTTTTCCTATAAACCTTTTGCAGATAGCCATTAAGCACCTACTTGATGACAGGCTTTACCAAAAGATATTGCTCGTTTCCAAACATTCATTAATTTACTTGCCGTTCATCAGAACCATTATGGCACCTTAGATTGAGATTCCCACAAAACCATTCAGGTTTTTTGATATCCATACATCCATAAAGTTGAATATTTTTCGTTGTTCAGGAACTGAACAAACATCCACATTATATTCACAGCGATTAATAAATTCCCAAATATAAGCCTTAAAGCTACCACCAAACCTAAAACCTGCAAAAACAACTATCAACAGTTGCTTCATAAATAGGAGATCTTTCCCATTCCGGATCGAACAATCTATCAAAGATGCTTATAATCATGATACCTAGTAAATTTTCACGAAAAAAATTCAAAACCAGCAAATGTAAAAGATTCATTTCGCACCCTCCACCACGGGACGTGATCGTCGTTAGACTTGGCAACCCTGCAAAAAATAAAAAAAGACAAACAATAAACATTACTAGTTTTATTTTTATTTTTGGACTTAAAAGCCATTATCTGTGAAACATTTTTCATAATTTTTTGTCTATGTCCATAGTAATTGCAGGGAGATGCAGGGATTGACACGTCTTACACATATTATCTGTGTTTTAGGATGGAGAGGACATAATGTTTTTATTGCTTTGAAGAAATTCATTATCCCATAAATTAATAAATGATTACTATTATGACGTAAAGGAAGATGAGGAATTGGATGGAATGTATACTAAGTGACATATAAATCCGAACACCCAGTTTAAATGGTTTTATTTTAATAAAATTTTGTATAAGTAGTTAATGAAGCATAATAAGTAAATGATAAAAATTTCAAAATGATTGCACTGCTTTAAAGCTCTTTGACCTTTAATAATGTGTGGATGCACCCTGATGTGCTACGGATTCTCCAACGCGCCTAGGCATGCTTCTGATCAGGTGGTCAATGTCCTCTTGTGGTATCTCATTCCAGGCAACCACCAACTCCTCTCGAAGTGCTTCTAGAGTCTGAGGAGGTCGTTGCAAATTGAGCAATCTCCTACCCATCATATCCCACACGTGCTCAATTGGGGATAAGTCGGGAGATCTTGGTGGCCATGGTAACAATGTGACATCATTATGTTGAAAGAAGTCTATTGTGACTCTTGCAACATGTGGTCGGGCATTATTTTGTTGGAAAGTTGGATCTGCCAGGGTGTCAAGATAGGGCAAAAGATGGGGTTCTAGAACTTCGTGGATATAACGCTGCGCGTTCATGTTACCTCTGATGAAGATTAAAGGTGACCTGGAACCATAAGCTATAGCACCCCAAACCATAACTCCAACAGTGTGATGAACATGTCTTTCAACAATAAACTGTGGATTCCTCCTTTCACCACGTCGCCTTCTAACCCTGGCACGACCATCGTGCATGCCTAAACAAAATCGAGACTCGTCACTAAAGACAATACTGTTCCATTCCTGATCCCAGAGTGACCGTTGTCTGCACCACTCAAGGCGATTACGTCGGTGTAAGGATTAGAAGGCGACGTGGTGAAAGGAGGAATCCACAGTTTTTTGTTGAAAGACATGTTCATCACACTGTTGGAGTTATGGTTTGGGGTGCTATAGCTTATGGTTCCAGGTCACCTTTAATCTTCATCAGAGGTAACATGAACGCGCAGCGTTATATCCACGAAGTTCTAGAACCCCATCTTTTACCCTATCTTGACACCCTGGCAGATCCAACTTTCCAACAAGATAATGCCCGACCACATGTTGCAAGACTCACAATAGACTTCTTTCAACATAATGATGTCACATTGTTACCATGGCCACCAAGATCTCCCGACTTATCCCCAATTGAGCACGTGTGGGATATGATGGGTAGGAGATTGCTCAATTTGCAACGTCCTCCTCAGACTCTAGAAGCACTTCGAGAGGAGTTGGTGGTTGCCTGGAATGAGATACCACAGGAGGACATTGACCACCTGATCAGAAGCATGCCTAGCCGCGTTGGAGAATGCGTAGCACATCAGGGTGCATCCACACATTATTAAAGATCAAAGGGCTTTAACGCAGTGAAATCATTTTGACATTTTTATCATTTACTTATTATGCTTCATTAAGTACTTATACAAAATTTTATTAAAATAAAACCATTTAAACTGGGTGTTCGGATTTATATGTCACTTAGTATATTTTATAATATATTTTCTTGCAAAATACAGACAAATCCACACTATTCAACAGGTATGTAATGATAACTTTCAGAATATTGAAGTTGGTAAATTCAAGAGTGCCATGCATTAACAAACGTCCAAATCTGCTGCCAAATTTAACAGCTAGAAAATCGACCTATTATTTACCGCATTCCCATTCGCTGAGGGGGATAACGGATTGTTAAATGTAGACCTATAACGTATATCAAAATACATGAAAGTTGCCCTGTTTTTTCTGTACAAAAGCATCGTGTTGGAATCAAAAAGTGGTCTTGTTTATAATACAGTCGAATTTATTCAATATTTCAATAGAAATTATTAATATTCAGAGACCTTTGACAGCTTCCGTCAAATTGCATTTCGATAAGGTATTTTCCCATTGGTCCATAATATTAATGTTGGTGAAATTGGCCCTTAGAATACAAATGTAAAAAATGTAGTACACTCGTCTTATTTGGGAAGGAAAACGCACACAATCAAGAAACTGAAGCGTGCCTGAAGGCGTCTACAGACACACGAACATTCCTAGAGATATGTATGCGTAAAAGTAGCCAAAACGAACGTAAAAGGAATAATATCAGTGCGGTTCGTGTTAACCACCTCCAGCTGTTAATTGTGTTTAATCATTGCTGACAGCAGAAATTATTCAAAGGAATTTTCAACAGAGTTTATAGAGCTTTATAAATCTTACCCCTGTTTATGGAAAACTAAATCTAAGGACTACATAAATAGGAATAAAAAAAACGATGCGTATAATATACTGGTAGAAAAGTGGAAAGAAGTAGAAAAAACGACTACAAAGGAAACGGCAAAAAAGAAAATAAATAGTCTACGTTTAGGATTTCGCAGAGAAGCAAAAAAAGTTGCAAAGCCCAAAATGTCAGAGGATGGACAGGATGATATACCTTTATATTCTCATCCGTTAGTACTTGATAAATAGTATTGCAGGTCTCCGGAATTATTTTACTTAGCAAGTCAGGTGAGATGACACTGGAAAGTTTCAAATGTTCATAATTCCTGCCAGTGGCTAGGCATCGAAGGGTAACAGATAATCTTTCATGTAGTGATATGGCAGACCTCTTGCACGTGTCTTGTTTCTGGATTAGTGGTATTACTAAATTTAAAAGAAATCTTCATCCATACGGTGATAATTTCGATAATCATCCGGTTCTAAACGAAGTTCTTCCAGTAGATTTATATGTGATAATCGATCACGCTGCAGCAACCGTTTCTTTACCCATTTACTTCGTGGCGTACGTTTATTCAATAATCGGTTTTGTCTTTTCACAATTATGCACACACGCCACTGCTAATAGGTTTAAATCATGATTACTCACGGTCCCCATGTTTATTAACAAACGCAATTCGAATAAAACGTATATGTACGCGCGTACTTGAATGTTCATGTATTTATAGGCGCCTTTTAGATACTGACTATAGTCTTCCAAAAATATCACGTAACATTCTGGTAGGATTTTACGCGAAATAAATATCAGCGCTAATCGAAAGAGTCTGAATGATAAAGTGGAATAGAGAATATTTGAAAGTAATATGTAGTTTTCGTATAATGAGAAAGCAGTAACTGAGACATGGTTGAACGGTTTCTAAATTTTGGTATGATGTGAGCGTCACATATCGTAGACCGACGTACCGTGATTGGTTAAGTATTGTTTTCGAACGTTCTAACGATTGAGGCTTTGTCGAGGGGGGATTAAGCGAATTCGAATCGCAAAAAACTGGGGACTATCATGAGGATCTGAACCCAAAAGTTTTTAAGGATTGGTTCAAGTCCATGTTGCCTAAATAAACCGATTCCGTAATTGTCTTGATGCTTCGAACCACAGCCGACGTACGAGTGGACGCAAATCAAGTTTTAGCTCAAAGTCCGGTTCAAAAACTTGATGAGATAGCAAAAGAAAAGAGGTTAATGGTTTTGAGACTGCCTCCGCACCATTGCGAATTTAACTCAATCGAAATGATATGGGCTCTTTTGGAAGAGGCAATTACCAGTGTAACTGACGACACGTGCCGGAATTGCACAAGGCCCGTACTAAAAGAAAGGAAAGGTTCTGGCAAGGCGGGGTAATGATGAACAGACAAATATGTCAATTGCTGATCATCTATTCACATTAATAGATGTCTAGACGTGAAAAAAAGGTTACCTTTAAATCAAATCTGTCTATTTCCCATCCTCGTTTGACGGCTTTGATCCCAAACCAGTCAAGCGCCGCCCAGCGGAAGCAAAATCGGAATCATTCCATAGAGAGTACAATCGAACCTATAATAGTTACCCCGGTGATGACAGTGATAGCGACGGCACTGACAGTGACAGTTCCTGTTTGAGTAACCATGCATCATAGTACATAGTTCATAGTATTTGTGCATTAAATGCTTTTGTTTTTTTTATTTATTTGTTCATATTCATACCTATTTAAGTTATATTTTACTATTATTTATTTTATTGTTGTTTTCAACTTTTGTATCTATTTATTTTATTTTTATACGTCTTTCAGTTAAATGCTTTTTATTTTGGTTATTTATATTGAATCACTTTGTTGAAACTGAAAGAAGGGTGGAAGGGAGGGATGGGATTTGATAAGCAGCAACCTCCAGTGGTAATTCATGGGATAACTGGGAGCTGCATTACTAAGAAATTAATCCATTCTTACTTCCCACGCCTATTGGCGTGACGAGGGAGTGGGGGGGGGGTATAAGATTTTTCTTATCTCAGTATATTGATAGATGGTAGAATAGATATATTATCTAAATCTCGCCTCCTGTAGTAATATTACAAATAAAAAAGACGTTAATTATTATTAATATACATATTTATACACTCTCAATCCCGGTTAATATTCTATGCACCTATTAGCCATGTTTGACACATCATAGATTTACCCGTACATTTGCCTTTAAAATACAATGAAGGAGAAATGTTTTCGATTTGCGTACCTATCTAAGGTCACTGCGTAGCGAACCGGTCCGGCTTACATATCTATGACTGAAGCGCAAAAAACAATTACACGGACTTTGTACGGAACGAAGGATAACTCCCTGCAGCAATGCCGCGCAGATGTAGAAAGGGGCAACTTTTCCACATGGATGGTAGGGAAACAATGTCTATGGACTAAGTGTATGAGCCTGTTTGACTAATTTAATACCTTAATACTTAATTCCTCTGTTGTGCATGTCCGTAACTGACTTTTATCTCCGAGGATTTATATTATTCTGAACTTAATCATTTACGAACCGATTACGGCGTTGCGTGGGAAGTGCAGCGTTAACCTAGTTGACGCCATGCATTTTTCTTATAATAAGGGCATTGCGCTAACTATTTCGGTGTAACAATGGCAAGTCTTGCAAAGTGTTGAAATAAGCTCTACGTTTAAATCATCTCGAAAGCGAAATCATCTCGCCACTGTGAGCGATCACGATACAAAGAAGCTGACCACATTCCTCGCACTCCATTGCTTTCTTTAATTTTAGACCATAGGCTTTTCGTGTACAGGATCTTTCAGAAACGTCCTAACGAATAGAGTCGTATCTTTTGAAACAGGGTACTTTATTAGATAGCGCTGACACCCTGTATACAAGAAGACGTTGCATGAACAATTTTATTTTTTTAACACTCATACAAAAAAGTTGGAGTTATGTCTGGATATCTTATTTAAAACGTCGTGTCTGGCGGACATTATGGCTGGCGTCGGTGGGAAGTATCTGGCAATAATGAATATTACATACTTATAATGCAAGTTGAGTTGGTCTTATTTTTACTTAATCTTTCTCACATGGGATTAGTGAATCTGCCCTCTGCCAACTTAACAGGCATGCAGGCGATGAATGTATAATTATATGAAACGCTGTTCAATGCCCCATGTTTTGTCTAAACTAAGTAATGTCTGGCAGGATTACAAACCTACAAACAAAAACATCATAACTGCATAGTAAATCACAGTAAAATTGCCTACATAATTAAGGTCGTAAAGGAAAAATTTTATCCATTTAAAACCCGGCGTTGGTACGGTGGCGTTTACAAACATTAGTGGTACGGTGGGGTATGAGCATTCATTGAAAGAGAAATCCATCAAGGGTGCAATTTAGGTGTTGTAGGTTATTCCATTTCTGTTTTTTATCAAATTTATATGTGTAAAGGAGAATGTAAGAGACCATCGCATCAAAACTACGTTTTTTGGTGTTTCGATGAATATTCAAACATTTATTGGAATAGGTCAAAGTTTGACAATGTTAAAATACATACATTGCTATTATATTCTAAGAAATGAAAAAGTTACACTATACTAACACAATATCATGTATTATTTTTGTTTTGTTCAAAACATAATTCGCATGTTATCATGGAATGTTCTAAGCATACATCTTTGCAGAGTGCACAACAGTAGAAAGATTTCCTGTCTTTAGAACGATCACATGTATAACATCGTTTTGACTTTCTTTGTTTTATGCCAGGATGCTCACAATCAACGATATTTGCAGAAGTGGAAGCACCTGTAATTTCGTTCATTTTCCTTTTCAGACACAAAGATATTCTGGGATTGTTTTGTCGATTTCTCATATAAGGCATAATCATTTTTAGTGCCAATTCTTAGATAAATTCGCGACGTTTGATAGGAGTTTCAACATTGGAAAGGTATACCACAAAAGCGTTGATTGATGCTGTATTCAATAACGAAAAAAATATGGTCAAGGGCCACCTTCTACTATTACGTGAAACATTATAGTTACTTGAAAGTTCATCTGCAACGTCGACACCACCTTTTGTCAAATTGTAGAACGTTATAATTTCTGGCTTTTTGTCATCTCCTGTGCTTTCGTCTATCATGTCTGAATGGTGTAGGCTCGAAAGAAGCAGAACATTTTTTCCTTTTTTGGGAACATATATAGATGATTTTTCCGCTTTATGTTTAGTCTGTACAAACTGCACAGGAATTTCTTTTTTATTTTTCCGTAGAGTACAGACCGAAGTCAGCTTATATTCTTGCAATAGTCTTGTCATAAGCGAATAGCTTGCAAACCAATTGTCGTAAGTTATATTGCGTCCAGACTTTTTAATCGGCTTACAAAGGCGTAAAACTATATCCTCTGGTTTGTTACTTTGTTCAAATGGACCAGATGGCTGCTTGCCAACATAAACTTCTTGATTCAAGACGTAGAATGTTCGGGCATCTACCAATGCAAAGATCTTGATTCCATATTTTGCCGGTTTGTTTGGGATAAACTGGCGAAAAGAACACCTGCCTCTAAATGCTTCAAGCTTTTCGTCAACTGTAACGTATTCACTGGGAGTATATACAGCGAGAGAGTTTTCCACAAACCTGTCAAAAATTGCTCTGATGGGTGCAAGCTTATCCAGCTGGCGCCTTTCTGGTCTTGTTGCACTTCTGTCAAACCGTAAACAATGTAGCAACAAACTAAATCTTTTTTTACACATTGTTGACCTGAAGATATCAACTCCCAAACCATCAGTAGACCATAGGTCGTCCAAATTTTGTCTTGCCGACTTTAAAACACCAGCTACATATAGAAGTCCCAAAAATGCTTGAAGTTCTTCCAATGTTGTATGTTTTGTGAGATGTTGAGTATCAGGGCGACTATGGTTTTTTGCTTTTTCATTTAGCTTGTCATTGGTATATTTTACAATATCAGAGAGCATGTGTTCCTTAAAAAAACATTTCCAAATCTGCAAGGGCTCTTTGATGTTTTTGAAATCTGTTTTTACTCCGGCTCTTGTCTTCACAGCTAAATTTCCACAAGTTTTGCTCCATTTTGTAACTCCATCTTTTCCCATGTATATATCATTTGATGTGCACGTTGTAGCCTCGGACAGGTGAAGTATATCTTCCTCATCTATTTCTTGCTCTGTATCAGAATTTGTAGACCTTTCACTATTATTTTCTTCTGCTTCCGATCCAGATGCTGCTTCTTGTTCTAGCTGCTCATTTTCAGAGTCTTCTGCTCCTACTTCTTCCCATAGCTTCAATAACCTCTCTTGCTCTTTTTCCCAGTGCGACATACTAAAAATATACCTGAGGTAATTCAAATTAAATAAAATTACAAAAAAACTCACCTTGGAAAATGAATGGAGCCACTAAAAATAAAAGTGTACGGTGGGGTATGATTGAAAATTCTTATGTAGCGGTATCGGTACGGTGGGGTATCACATGCACAATCGCAAAGTGAAGCATATAGCACGGGCGACGGTCAGTCATCCACTGAGCGCTTCATGTTTCCGTGATTATTAAGGTCTTATCCGAAGATACACGAAATCTCGCGAAGCTGCTGGCCATTTATGATCTGTTATGACGAGGTAAAGTGCGTTGGGGTATATTGTACCCCACCGTACCAACGCCGGGTTAAAACCAGTGAAAAAGTTCACACTTCAAATTTGAATACCGTGGCAACCGTATACGCGAGGAAGTGGGGAGCGGTCTTGATCGACGCGTTCGGTGTGCGGGATAAATAGTTACAATCGAACGTTGGACCGAAGCGCTACTTGCTTTTGCTATAGAGGTTTACTTTAAGAGTGGCGATTAATACGCAGCTGCTCTTCGGAAGTATTGTACACGATACAACATTCGCTGACCAAGAGATGCCCCAAGTAAGAACCTATCGAAAAAGTGGGTTAAGAGGTTCCGTGGAACAAGCTCTACCCTTAGTCAACGCATTCCTGGCCCCACACCTACTGTTTCAACCGAAGTAGTAGTAGAGTAAGTGACTCGATTATTGCAAATCCTCGGCGTTCTGTACGGAAGCATTCCGCTGATTTGGGAGTTCCTAGATCAACACTGCATGGCATAATGAAGAAAAAAATGAGTTTTCCAATCAGTCCATGCTTTAAAGGAAAGTGATTACGTGTTACGGAAATCTTGTGCTGAACGGATATTGAAGTGGGCACCAACGAACCCAAAAGAGAAACATCAACAACAGCTATATAATAGTCCAAAGGTGACTGTTTGAGTGCGCCATATCCTCTAGCGGTATTATTGGGCCGTATTTCTTTGAAGATGAAAACGGTCAAGCATTGACAGTCAATTCCGAGCGATACAAGGACATGATTGACACTTTTTTGCTCCTGTTGTAAGAATAGAACGTCGATTTAACAGAAACACATGATCTCAACAAGATGGGACTACTACCCATACTTCCACAGAATCGATGGACACGGTGAAAGCACTTTTTCCTCAAAAAGTTCTATCGAAGTTTGAAGACATTCACTGGCCTTCCAGGTCACCCTACCTCAAGCCATGCGATTATTTTTTTGTGGGGTTATCTAAAGTCAAAAGTGTATTCCAATAATCCATGAACACTGGAGGAGTTTAAAGACAGCTTTCGACGAGAAATAAAGAACATCACTCCAGAACTCTGCAAGAGAGTGTTTCAGAATTTGCGCGCGCGTAGAAGAGTGAGCCCGAAGGGATGGCAAACATTTCTACGGAATGATATTTAAGAAATAAAACCCGCCGAATTTACGAATATGTTGATAGTAATAAATATTTCCTTTTCATTAAGTTTGTATTTTTTTCTTAAATCAGATAAATTAGATAAATGAGCATGGGTTCTCGCAGGAACTTTTCCCATGAGAGCGACCATTACTAGCAGGTACATTTTTGCGCACCCGGGCAGCAAATCATAAAAATCTCTAGTATTGTACACGACATCATGATATAATAGTATATGCCAATTTTTCAGGACCAACAAAATGTTAAGGTAGGGGCGCTCAACTCCTCTGCATGCGGGCGCCTTTGAATTGAAAGATTACAGTTTGCTGAGACGACTCATTCATTTCCAAGTCACCAGTTTATTCTGAACTAGCCTTTAATACAAGTATGCATTTGTATGTGCCACCGATATAATTCATTTCTATATGGTTCGATGTCAAATTAATCTATGCACATGAAATAGTAGATACGTCAATTCAGTTGTTTCCGAGAATAATAATAAGATCTAAACACCCTGAGAGTGGCTGTGATAAAACATTTGCAGTGGCCATTCTGCTTTCAGGATTAATTAAATTTTATGTGCCAGAACGGAAGCCTCAGCTTATCGAGTTTAGCACTGGAGCCATGAGTCTTGTGCTGGTAGCACGGAATTTAATTAAATATTTGTCAACAGTCAAAAATGATATGTCATCGTGACACATGCGGGTTCGAATCCCCTCCCAAGAGAATTTTTTTTCTTTTCTATGGATGTTGTGTTTGTCCGTAGGTGGTAGACGGTCGCTGACTGTCGAACGCAGGGGTACCACCCGGCGGATCTCGTAGGCGGAGCCAGAATGTGTGCATGTTGCATGTACACGTGTTCCCTCGCCAGAGTCCGTGTGGCGTTCCCCCTTTCCCCTATAGCCCCACGGTACCCAATGGGTGTTTAGGCCTTAGGCCTTCGTGGTAGTTGGAGTATAAAAAAAATGTATCCGCATCCAAATATTATTCATCGACTAGATATTATAAGTCAGAATAAAAAATACCTATTTAGGAAAATATATCTCCCAAAAAATAAAATTGTTATTTTTATTATTATAAAACTTCTGGGATATCAATTGCTTCTGAAGTGATCTGCAGTGTTGCCGAACCGGCAAAAAAACTGTATCGGTAAATATTGTCGTTGAAATCAGTATAAGGAAAATGCCGTCCCAAGATCAGTGGTAGATCAAGGAGTCACACAACGCCGTCTATTAAAAACGTTTATTATTATTATTATTATTATTATTATTATTATGATAATTGAGATGAGCAGAGTAGACAGTACTATAAGCTCATGCAGTAAATATAGTGTACGGACACGTAACACAAATACATCAAATAGAAAAAAATAAAAAAAGACAGTTCATAGCTATAAAGTTTGTACACTCCTCCAGCTATCATACTGCACTTTGAAGCTATTAACTGAAGTAGCACCAACCACACTTTTAGGTAAACTATTCCAGGTGTTGAATATGCGGTTGGGAAGAAACCACTGTCGGACTGTTGTTTTAAATGGCTCCTTATGCAGTTTGAAGCTGTGTCCGAGTAGATTGCTGCGCGACAGACGGTATAGATGCATGAGGTTGGTGCCCATCAAACCATGAAGTATCCTGAACGTAACTATACGTATAAGATCGCCACGAAGTCTTCGCTCAGAGAATGAGGTCAGGTTTAATAATTCAAGGCGATCTTCATAGCTTGGTCTTCGTGCTCCAAAAGGGATACGAGTAGCCCGACGCTGTACTGATTCGACGAGATTTCTATCGCGCAGAAGCACAGTGTCCCATACCGGGCCAGCGAATTCAAGAATTGGCCTCACGAATGCCTTGTAAATGTAGGCGCAAGTATTGACATCGGATCCTTTGTAAGACCTCTCCAGCATGTATAGAAGTTTCTTGGCTTTTGATGTAACGTGGTGAATATGCTCTGACCAGGAAAGACGATCGTTGACTACAACGCCCAGATCAGTGTGGCTGGAAACTGCTTCGATGTTGTGGTCAGAGATCTTGTATGTAAATCGCGGATTTGTCTTCCGGAGGTGAAGGACACAACACTTAGTTAGATTTAAGGGTAAAAGCCAACTGACTGACCATTGACAAACAATATCAAGATCTCGTTGAAGCATAGCAGTATTTACGACAGTATTGTAAATCTTGGTGTCGTCGGCATAAGCTGAACATGTGGAGGAAATGAATGCGGGCAGGTCACTTGTATACAGAAGGAACAGCACTGGCCCCAAGACAGAGCCTTGAGGAACTCCATTTGCTACATGATGAAGGTGAGACTGGCTATCACTGACGCGCACAGAGAAAGTCCTCCCGGTGAGAAAAGCCTTAATCCACAGTAACAACTCGCCTCTTATTCCCATACATTCCTACTTAAACACAAGCCTTCTATGTGGTACGCGATCGAAAGCCCTAGAAAAAAAATTATATTGTTATTTTTATTATTACAAAACTTCTGGGATATCAATTGCTTCTGAAGTGATGTGCAGTGTTGCCGAACCGGCAAAAAACTGTATCGGTAAATAGTGTCGTTGAAATCAGTATAAGGAAAATGCCGTCCCAAGATCAGTGGTGGATCAAGGACCTTCGAGTCACGCAGCGCCGTCTATTAAAAACGTTTATTATTGCATTGGGTGCGCACACAACATGTTTTTGAGGGCATAGTTCTCTATTACAATTTGTGCTCTTCCATTCTGGAATCTCTTTTCACGATTCTTGCTAACAGGATTGTGAATATTTTTCTGTTTTACCCCTGAACTCATGATCTCACCTCACGTTTTAATTAAATATTTATTTTGAAAATAGACAAGTTTCGGTTTCTTTATTGCTTGTTCGGTGATGACGGTAATCTACCAGTCTGTACCTTTTGTATGCACAAAAATCAATTCAGGGCAAGCGGAGTAAGGGATGAGGATGTGCGTTCGTAATCATAGGCAACCCAAATCTACGCCTTACATGTGCCCGATTGCCTGAATGTGTATGCATATGTATGACTGATATGGGGCATAAAACTACGAAGACTACATAAAATTAACTTTTAGCTTTATTTTTGATTTCAGTTCTTTTCCGGCAAGTATGGAAATATTTGGATTATTTTAAAAAATCGTGGAAGATTACGTTTTCGGTAAATATTCTCATTTCGATAATAATACCAAAAAATCCGGTTCGAGTCCATGCATAGATAATCTGAAACCTGCAATATGAATTTATATTTCAGATTCTATGCATATCCATTCATATTCGTCAATATTTCATTTGAAGTTTCTATTTTTCATACGATTTTAGCAAAATGTGAAATAGTCAAGGCAATAACGCACCCCGCAGCCCAGTTGATAAGAACGACAAGCTGTTAAGATTAGGGATGTTTCAATCTATGAAAAGTATCGATATGTATCAATTCTTATCGTTTTAGGAGATATCGATACTCTAAAATATGGGAATAAAATTATCGATATCCAGCGGAAGTAAACAAAGAAGAAAAGTAATCTGAAGTTAATAGCTCTTTCTGACACAGTCGGGATCGAAAGATGACGATACTCGTGAAATGTATCGATACACCCAAGCGTCGTATATAAAAATATCGATTCAAAATATCGGGTATGGGAAACAAAAGTATCGATACTTCTAATTATAGGATCGTATTGAACATCAATACTGTCAAGACGTATAACCCGAGGTACCGACGGAGCTATTTGGGGCGTCATGGAAATAATTTAAATTTTCATTTGCATTTTTTCAAGTGTTGTGCAACAGTTTTGGGAAAAATTCAACGTATAGTCTTATAAAGCATAGTAGGGTATATTTCAACAGTTGGCGGAGCTTACTCCACTGGGTCCAAGCGATGACGGATCCCACACATGTGTCACTTATTGGAGAGTTTTGAAATATAACAATCAGCTGTTATTCAAATAATGACTAATGTAAATGTAACCTAGAATATGTACTCAGTGAAATGAGAAAGTTATTGCAAATTCTAGTTTTTTTGCAGGTTTTAGGTTTGCCGGTAGCTTTACGACATATATTTGGGTATTTCTTAATCACTGAGAATATAGTGTGGATGTTTGTTCAGTTCCTCAACAACGAAAAATATTCGACTTTACGGATGTATGGGAATATCAATTTAAGGTGGTACTGATGAACGGCGAGTAAATGAATGAATGTTTGGAAACGAGCAAGATGTATGAAATTTTTGGTAGAGCTTGTTATCAAGTAGGTGCTTAATGGCTATCTGCAAGAATAGGAAAAACACATGGTAGGTGATGTTAAATCTGTAAAATCGCATATCAATTGATAAAAATAATATAAACATGAATAAACAATCGACAATATTAAAGAAAACATGGATATTATTCTAAAATCAAACCCTTTTTTAAATTTTGACTGAATTATATGTAACTTGTTAGTATTCAATAAGCTGGTGATGTTTCAATGACAGGCTGTCATCTCATACTTTGCCAATATTTTGTTTTCAACATTTCATAGCTATTGGTTGCTAAAATTTGTTGACTGGAACTTGAAGAAGCTCATTCGCTGTATTTGACGGACTGCTACCGTATAGATGGAGAAAAACGGACTGTTGATTTGACAATCCTGGTGAAATCCACCCTTAAGAGAATATTTATTTTTATTTATTAATAATAATCCATACACTGCCTGAACGGAGTGATCCAATTAACAGGCAGGGAAAAACAAAAAATGAATACAAAAACAAAGCTCTACAAAGTACATGATAAAAAAAGACAAATATAAATTATCCAATTCTTAAAAAACATCTCTTGAGATCGATTTTGGTGGAATTAAAAATATCAAGTTCACTTACACTGTCACAGACATTACACATAACATAAAAAGGCGAAAATAACAATACATTTGTCCACGGTAAATAAAATGAAATGTTACCACCATGATGAATACGCAAATCGGGAACGCGTAGAGAGATCCTGTCTAGACGTAAAGGGCAATCAATTGTTCCATTCAACAAAATACATAAAAATTTAGCAGCTAACAAATTCATACGTTTGACTAAATTAGGTAAATTATATCTACTCAAGAGAATGTCATTGCGTCATATATTGATGTTACAGTGAAATGATTATTGTTTTTAAACGCTTCTTGACAAAAGTCATAATCAATGCATATGAGCCTCAAGACTCTTTTTATGTGTAAATGTTCTCAATGTGCCTTCTGACAGTCCCCATGCCAGAGTATTATAGTCAACGCCAAACAAAGTGGCGTGCACGTCATCAAGGTGGGTGTGCTGAAAAATTTACATTGTTGCCAAACTTTTTGTAAAATAATAAAATTTATTATTTACATATCTAGGTTTATAAGCAATATTAACCTCAAATGAGAACAAAAATAATAGTATAATAAAATTATAGATCTGTACTTGCATAATCATTAAGTATGACAATTATTGATCAGATGACACTATGAAACTACCATATTTAATTGATAGCTTAAAGGTACTGAATAAAAATCCAAATGGGGTCCTCCAAATTTTATGCATGGTATTTATTTTACAGAATTCATACAGAAAAATGCATTCTAAAATTAGGTAAGCTACTGGTGTAAGCTTTTTCTATACAATAAGGTTAGTCGGAGTTTCTTTCTTCAGCGCTTTCTGAATCTGAATCTTCATCACTCTCAAAGTTGATTATTAAAGGTTCGATGTCTGGTCGATCAAAAATTCGTTCTCTTTCATACCATTTAAAAATTTCTTGCTCAGTATGTCGAACACTATTTTTCCACATGTCTGGGGTAACCGTTTGTAGAGCCTCGTTCCACATATCCAAACAGTCTTTTTCACTGTTACCATCTCTACCAATATGTCTGTTATAGTAACCTTTTGCTATGCCCCAAATTAACTCAATATGGTTAAATATACAATGGTAAGGAGGCAGACGAAGAACTTTGTGCCCATGTTGTTCCGCCAATTCATCAATCACGTATATTTTAGGTGGTTTGTTTCTAAAAAAGCAGTTATTTTAAGAATAGGAATAAACAAAAGAAATATAAACTGTCGACCAAAATATATATAATTAAGAAGCATTATGTACCGAGCGAAAATACTCAATAGCTCTGTTTTAAACATTGTGTTTAAAAATGGTATGTTTTGATTTGTCAACCAGTCTTGGATATTTTTTTTTGTCCATGCATTGTTGGGCACTTTGTTCAATATCATGCTGTGATAAGGGGCGTTATCCAGTATAATCATAGATGGACTCTCCAATTTTTCTAATAACTGATGTTGAAACCATTTCAAAAAATTGTCCTGGTTCATCTCTCCATGTTAATCGCTCAATTTTGTTTTCGAAGAAAATATCGCTTCACTACCCTCAATAAACCCATTTTCATTTCCAGCATGTAATATAATGTATCTAAAATATATTAGTTTTAAATTTTATAGTGCAAATTGTGTAAAAGTACATACCTTTTACCATCTGTTTTAATAGCCTTCACGCTTTTTTGGTTTCCATTTTGCCAAGAGCGACCTATGGTCCCATTTTGAAATATCCAAGTTTCATCGAGGAAGACAAACTGGTATAAGGCCTCAACCTTGGCTTGATTGTATTGCCTTAGAAATTCCACCCTTTTCAAAGCTATACTTGGTAGTTCCATGAGCCCTCGTCGCGGATTGTCCTTAAGCCACTTAAATCCAAGATCTCTAAGCAACCGCCTTAAAGACGTGGCGCTACCATCAAATAATGCCCTATCTCTTAATCGAGACCATAAAGTTTGTATCGTAACTTGTTCTTCTGAAACCATGTGTAATATGACATTATACTTTAGTTAACAAATTAATGCAAATTTCTGATAAGTTATTATAATAAGATCTTACTTTTGTGATACATATTATAGATCACTTCTCGAATGGCACTTGTATCCAATGTCGCTGTGTTGGTTACACGTTTAATATAACTCCGCTTTTTCTTGGGCGATTCTAAATTTGCATCACTTTTCACACCCTCGGAAATACGACTAACTGTCCTTAAACTAATTTTTAAAGCAGCAGCAACACGCTACAAAAAATGAAATAAAATTTCACTATTATTAATATACATTACATATAATTATTAGTAACCTACCTCTTGAACAGCATTTAAAGGCAACAAAGGCCCGTTGTTGTCCCTGTCTTGCTCAAAGTAGTGCATTAACGAGGCCACGAGTTCCTTACACCGACTATTTAACTGTTTGGGCATCTTTATATACCAAAATTGCCTTTATCTACTCGTAAAATGAATAATTTTGTTTTGAAACAAACAGTTGTTGATTTACAGTATGCGGGGGCCAAAGGATTTATAAAGATTTGAAATGCCACAAATTGATTCAGTGTCAAAATTAATACAAATGTCAGTTCCCAGTTTAAATAAGTTTCAAGGTGACAATGTGTCAACGCTGCGAAATCGGTTTAGTGCGTTTACATGTCGATAAGTGATTGGAGCGTTTGCAAAACATTTTATTTCGCATAATGCGTCTAAATTTATCAGAAAGCAACTTATGTGATATTTTAATAACAATGTTTATATGACTATTAACCATAATAAGAGAGTAATGACCATTTTACAATTTATATATCACATTAATATGAAACTGCAATAGAGCAATTGTTTGTGATAGAAACCTAGGCATTAGGTCGGGGAATTTTTATCGTGATGACGTGCACGCCACTTTGTTTGGCGTTGACTATATATGCATAGTAGAGAATAAACAAAAGCACATACGATCGATGTTATTTTTTAGTGTATACAGGGTAGGGTGACTTCGAAGTTGAGTCATTTATTTTAACAGTGAGTAGATCTGATTAAAAGAAATGTTTTTTTCCTTTACCATTTTTCTGGTAAAATTAAAGTAACAAAGTTATAGCCCTTTGGAAGTTTGAGTACCGCCCTGTCTCAATAATAATATTATGTGCTCGTGTTTGGCGACAATGGATATAATCCGCCGTATCGGTTCATCGCGTCGGAAACAAAAAAGCGAAAGAATTTGGAACGATGTTTTTACAATTATTTTATTCATTTGTATACAGTCAGTGTCAGTGAATAGTGTGTTGCGTGGCTCAAACGAAATAAAAAATGACACATGTTTATGCGGATCGGTTTCCCAATCGAGTGCAACCAACCCCTCGTGCCTTTGTTAATGTAGTACAACGGGCTCGTGAATCAGGTGACTTAAGACCTCACAGGGGACCTCACGATCAAATACAGGTCCGCACTGAAATACTTGCCGGGAGGATACTTTATAAAACAAGGTAAAATTTTTTTTTTATTTTTTTTTTTATTTTTACACACATATTTTGGTTTATCTTCCTTCTACAATCATTATCTGAAAATTAATGACTCAACTTCAAACGAAGGAAGCCCTATTTAATTTATTTCGAGTATGCCTCAATTTCCCGTGCTTAGCTTGATTCTTTACGAACTTCTTTCTACCTTATTGATTTTCGTATTGAAAAGAGAAAGTTTTTGTGTTGAAATGCAAGATGTATGATTTGTGAATCTTGAATACGCGCTTGATTTGGTCCCAACAATATGTATGTATGTATCTGTGTATTTGAATTGAATCATTTCTATAACACGCTGTTTTTAAGCTTCCCCGACTCTGCCAGCAGTCTATTGTAAATCCAAGTCACGGCACGCGTGTTTTCCTTCGCTCCTGTTAAAATGCATAGAGTAGGAAGTCCGCTATTTGCGGAATCTCCTTTCATCTTAACGGCTTCATCTCAGGTGTAGAGAGAACGGATATATGGAATCGTAGAAAAAACGGTCGACTATAGCGGCTTATCTTTTTTGTGCGTGATCCCCTTGGGGTTGGTAGAGAAAGAGATTTGCATGTCAAGCGATAGGAAAGCTGTGGAATAACGTATACCTTAAGGTTATAATATTTCGAATCTACCTCCTTTAATCCTACTGCTCACAAAGATCAGGGGCCTGATTCCAAGGGCCCACATAGCTTTTTAGTAACGGAGGATTTAGGGGCGGTATGGGGGGTGGAGGTGTCTGATTGAGCTTGATGCAGTCAGGGGGGTCATGAGACCTATGACCCTTCATAAGATCCGCACTTGCCCGATTTTAACTTAATTTTACCCCTAAAATTAATTTCGATGTCATACTGTTGTCATACGCATGATCTGTACCTGTATTATGTAACATTAGAACCGTCTGTTGTGCAATGATGAATACGCTATAGATATAAGAGATACAAGGGTTGTTCAACAAGTCTTTAGAACAAGATCGAAAAAAGTTGTTTTAGGTACGTTTTTACTTTTCATGTCTACCGGCGGGGAGGTATTGTAAACGCGAAAAGTTTCGAAAGTATTATGTTTTTTGGACTCTGTCGGGCTATCTGTTTGTCTGTCTGTCGACCTGTCAGCTAATTTTATAACCGCCTATAACTTGAGAAGTGCCGTTTGGTTTCACATGAAATTTTTACACAATATTACTTGGTATGGACCAAGGACGCTAAAGTTATACAGATAGGTTAGGTTTTATCGTCAGTCGTATTAATGGCAAGTTCTTTGAATTAGAAGAAAAACATGGAAAACCGGAATATACTTGCTATCTAGGATGTAGCACAAAACATTGGGTAATAGCACAAATCATGTGATCTTGATTTTTCGATGTGATATGTCAAAGCGCTGTCAAAACCCCTCTAGTACTATCACTAATACTTTATGGTTTTCGCTCAAACAGTTTCTCGCAGCAATTTTTTCTCGGATAGACACAAGCAAATGACAAATGATGGAAAAAATTGAAATTTTGAAAGCTATCTGATGAGTAATTATGCTTCAGGAAAACTATAGATCCTTTCCGGTTTTTGACCGATAATGTCAAACTACAAGAATTTCATGCAAGCTTCTTCCTCACACATGCATTTGCAATTGGGTCCCATGTGCGGACATTTGTTTGGGCGAAATTAAAGACATAAGTTTTTTAGTTTGGTATCACCGTCATAGAATTTTCCACCAGTCATGTATGAGTCTTACACATTTATGCGAGTCACTGTCATTATGACAACCTGCTTGTCGTGAGCGTGTGATTTGTGCTTAACTATGTTGGACTTCGATATAAAACGTAGTTATTGCCTGACAGTACAACTGCAATGTCGACAGTTTGTATTAGTAATATTTTCAGAAAGTGGATGAAAACATGTTTGTGTGAAAGAGCGTTACGGATCGGACTGCGCAGTGTGCAGTTGCTTAGGGAAGTTAAGCTACGCGTATGGTAGGTATCATCACAGCCGACGCCAACTACGAGCCGTGATGAAAGAAAGGCAACACCGCGCTCGGACGGCATGGTAGTGCTACCTGTGAACGTGGGCCGCCAGCGGCTGTGTGCTCCGTCTCCGTGTAACGTTCAAGAACTAAATTTAATTTTGGAAAAGAGGACAGTTCGATTCGATACAAATCATCTGAATATGAAATAGCTCTAAAAATTTAAAAATACGAAATAATCGTGATATATATGAGTCGCTAATGCAGTTAACCTAATTAAAAGTATTTAGTTTACGTTTTTTGGTGTCAGCACACTGTGTTCCAACAGGCCCAGTTCGGAAATGTGGAGTTACCTGTTTGTTTTTAATACATTTACTTTCAGTTTTACTGTTATTTTTCAATTTTACATAATCATTCAAAATTATGTTTGAAAAAATAGACAAAAGCTTAGATAAAATATCTGCATAACTGCAGCCACAGATGCAAGTTAAAGAAAATTCACTGTATATAAAGTCAGACTGAATGCTGAGCCAAGGTTAACTGACACAAAATAAATTTTTGATTTTTGCTTTTCAAGAAGAAAATTTCCAATCTATCTACATTAATAATAGATTCAAAAATGGCATACATATGGTAGAATATGATTGGTACATAACTGGTTGGAACTGACAGTCCCCCTCTTTGCAAATGATCAAAATAAACATTTGTTGTTAATGAACCTTTTTCTTTAACTATTAGCGATTTGCATATCTCGCAGTTTAGGTTTTTAGAGATAGCGTGTGAAGCATATCCAGATATATAAGTCTTAGTACTATCCTCTATGTCACAATTAGCTAAGTAATTTGTCTCAAATACTTCATTGAATATATCCAAAACTTCAGGATTTTGTTTGGTATCCAAGAAATCAAAATTTTCTTGAGTTTCTAAGCAGTTTTGGAACCTTGTTTTAATTTCTGCTAAAGAAAATGACGATTTCTTTTCATTGAAAATATGCTTCAGCCGTATTTTCTTTTCAGCATTTAAAATTTCATCATATGACACACATTGTAATTGCAGCCACATAAAAGTCTATAATTGCCAAATCGTTTTTCTAAATAATCAGTGGTGAATTTTCCAGGCAATACATACTCAATGTCAAATTGATTAAATGAATATTCAATTATATTAAGTAGAGTCAGCGTGCTTTGATATAGAGCTGTATACGTTTCTGGTGTCAGGTGTCCATTATTATTCTCTAGATTATGCCATTTTTCTAACCATATCAGGAATTTTTTAAAAAATTGTACTCTATAATCATATTTATTGGTAATAGGCTTACAAAATTCGTTTAGCTTCAATTCTCCTTTTATTACACTTCTATTACTGACAATATCCCACCAATTCCTGATTATTTCCAAAAAGTGTGCAGCATCATTAAACTTTAATTCTTTCATAGCAGCTATTGTTGAGTGATGGAATAAATTATCTCTAAAATTTACATTTTGCCTTTCAAATGAATTTGGATGCAATGTTTTATAATTTAATTTATATGCTTTCTTAACTACAGCTTCTTTTTTCAATTGATATACAGCACAAATGTTTTCAAATTTAGCATACTGAATAATATCATTATTGTCAAAATTAGGATATACAAAAGTTTTGTCTAGGTTTTTTAAATTAATCCAATTATTTCTGATACTCTTGAAAATATGCACAACATCATAAGTTAAATATATGTTCTTATCAGGATTATGTGGATTTGGAATAGAATAATTTTCTGATGAATCCTTTGTTAATTTACTGAACATTGCTCTATTAATTCGGTGATTATGAGTAACAACACAAATAACTTCAAATCCACATTTTTGAACTAAATTTATCACATGTTCAACCAAAGGTGTTAGATTTGAAACTGGTAGTAATTTGATAATTTCTGTTATGTTTCCAAATGCTGAAGATAGCATGAAGGCTAAAACAGTTTTAGCTATGTCATTTTTATTTGAAATTTGAAAAATACAACCAGAATTTGCACGTTTTCAATAGTTGAAATCCTTAGCGTCCTGAGGCGCGAACAGCCACAGTCACACTTCTTAGTTTATTTTTAAAGCACAGAAGCACTACTGGAGTCTATTTCTCATATATTATAGTCACCGATCACTTTGAACACATACACACTCTTTGAAGCTTAGAAAACAAGCTTATCTCTTAATTACAGCCTCTGGGATTCCAAAATCATAAATTGAAAAGGTTATGTTTTCTCAGCGTTTTGAGCGGCGGGAGTAACACTACCACCTACGTTGCCAGATTTCTTTGTTCACGGCTCGTAGTTGACGTCGGCTGTGGTATCATTAATCAATCAATCTGTGTACTATTTTCGTATGTTATTGTGGCGTAAGCGCCAAAAACTGTGAAAAGAAGTATGATAGTGTTCAATGTAACCAACGCCATCTCTTTGACTCCCTGATGGCTTATTGCATTATTATCTTATGTATTTCCTATATCAACAGAGCTTTCTCGCACTGAAAGCCATCATGCATTTATATAACCTGTCCTAAACAATCCCGCAAACGTTTCATCATACATGGTAGAGAAAAAAATCGCTGACGCAGACTGATAGTCTACCACGGATGAGATGTGGGCAAGATTAAATCTTAGCGAAAAGGATAAAAAGAAGGTCCAATAAGACCCTCGGCGTCTATATGATCCCATTCCGATGGTGAGGCAAAACTGATTACTTTTTGTATGTTATGTATGAGGGAATAAATTCAATTCAAGCTTCATGCTTATTTCACGGTTATTTGATTGACCATAAATGTAGCGGTGACTTTTTTCCTCTCTCCTTCTCGGTCCAAGGGGTATGGACGGAATATATAAATCGGTAAACTATGTCCTTTCACTTGGATTTCAGAATTATAAAAGGAATGAAATGAATAGGCATTTCGCATAGTATCATTCATGAATAGGAGTATAGGTCCTTAAGGTCCTCTATTTAGGTAGGATCATAAATCGATGCGACCTTTGAGTCAGATGCGGTACCTCCGACCCCCACGTCCTCAACAGGAAACTACGCAGGTGCCCGGTATCTTTGATTGACAGCTCAACGACTGTTAGTTATGACCACAGAGACAGAAACCAAACAGGTCGTATTCAGCGACATATCCACGTTTTTCGCAAAAGTTAATGTGTGTTGTGTGAATTGTGGTAGGTAGAAAGGTACAATCGCAGATAATTCATGACTAAGAGTAAAAATATATGCCACTAGCCCTAGATCTCACTGTTTTGTTTCGTCCCAGGTTCTTTTGCTTCCTATGGCCACTGGCGAGGAAGTATTGTAGTCGATGATTCCAATGATTTGGCAATCTGACAGCACCACATGAAGATGATAATAATAACTGCAATAATAATAATAATGATAATAATAACCCGGCGACCGCAACATTCAAATGAATGAAGCTGAAAAAGCTATCAGATACAAAGATCTGGAACTGGGAGTCAACAGAATGTGGAACGTTATGACGAGCACAACATCGGTCATAGTAGGCGCTCTGAGAGCAATCAAACACGGACTTGACCAGAATCTGCAATCAATCCCAGGAAATTCATCAATGAAATTAATCCATAAAACAGTCCTTCTTGGCACCACGCGCATTCTCCGCAAAGCGTTCAGTTGAGTCACTTTGATCTCAGGCAGAGATCTGGACTTGACTTCTACACCGAAGATGGGTTCATCGTCTTCGTGAAAAATTTAGGATAATAACAATAATAATAATAATAATAATAATAATAATAAGGCTCGCGTAGAGCTGAAAAGACAAAGGAAACTCCGTCCAAAATCTACAACTAGGATCAGCCTATGTCTGGCAGACAAGGGCTACTCACCTCTAAATCTGCATTTAGAGAAAGAACCAGAGAGCTTGGGCACTAGAACTCCATGTTAAGTAAGAAACTGGATGAATGGCGTAGTAAATCCTTACACGAAAGACATCCTCATGAAATGAGCTATACCAACGTCGACATAAACGCGTCGAACCCCTGCCTTAGGACTGGGCAGCTGTTCCTTGAGACGGAGGGATTTATGGTAACGGTTGAGGATCAGGTTATAAATACGATAAACTATCTAAAACACATTGTCAGGGATCCTCTAGCGATAACCTCCATCGCCACAATCAGGCTGTGGCCATATTGCATCAACCCCTCAGTCTTAACCTGAAGCTTAGAGAGAAAACAGTAGCATATTACAAAAATATAATCCACCGGCGGTACTTGATACATCACGACACACTATATGATGACAGATCTACTACAGACAGAATAATAGACCAGATATCATAATATAGAAGCCAGGGTAACCCTTGAAATAACAAAGGTAATGTGTAGTGAAACGAGGGCGACCAAGTAAAAAAAAAATAAAGGAAAAAGTACTCCCTCTCCAGTTGACAAGAAGGACTAAGTACGTCTCTGCCCGAAATCATACCGCTCCAACAGAAAATGAAATCAGCTGATCTGCTACCGAGCAGACGCAGAAACCACATTGATTGTCTTACACTTAATGGCACATCTTCTAACAAGGAAGGCAAAATGTTGCGTAAAAAGTCTAGGTATTGCATCCCGTCCAATCGATTTGGGAGAATAAATCGTCCAATGAGC
Organism: Acanthoscelides obtectus; assembly: GCA_963669975.1. Lineage (NCBI taxonomy): Eukaryota > Metazoa > Arthropoda > Insecta > Coleoptera > Chrysomelidae > Acanthoscelides > Acanthoscelides obtectus. Next base: position 69,696,562 of record CAVLJG010000008.1, read on the forward strand.
ATACCGTTCACCATGCCAGCCCAAACATTCACCGAAAATGTTTGTTGAAAATGTGCCCGACGGACAGCGTGCGGATTTTCTACTGACCAAACATGAGTGTTGCGAAAGTTATTCACCCCATTACGCGTGAACGTAGATTCGTCTGTCACCAATATGCACTTCTAAAAGTCCGGATTATTGTCATGTTGATGCAACAACCACTCACAAAAGGGTGCGGTAAATTTTGCAATCTTCCTCCCAAGATGTCCCAGACATGTTCGATGGCTGAAAGGTCTGGAGATCGAGGAGGCCACTGAAGCACATTTACCCCAGACGCTTCTAAAAAGCTAACACGTGCGACATGAGATCGTACATTTTCCTGCTGAAAAAGTGGATCTTGCAATATTTCCAAAAAAGGAAGCAGTCATGCTACCTCGAATGAACACTAATCGTGACCTGCTGCCGTAAGCAATAGCACCAAATACCATATCACCCACAATGCGATTAATATGCCGTTCGATGGAATTTCACCACGTCTCGTCCTTACTCTTTCACAGCCATTCAAGTCTCTCCCTACTAAATAACAATCGTTGCCGACGATGTTGTGGGGTCAGAGGTAGTACAAGATGGGAACGGTATCACGGTATCAAAACAGTCTAAAAGACCTTATTGGGTGATAAACTGTCCTCATTGTTATTGCTCTTCCGACAGCATCAAACCACTGGTTCGCAACTGCCCTTGTTGTGGAAAATCGATCTATAAGTGCTACTTGCCTCAAATAACGATCCTGTCACTCTGAAGCCTGTTTCTGACGTTCGGTGCCGCTAACTCGTCGATTTCGGCCTTATTGGAACTACGCTTGACATATCATTACAGTAGCTTCGTTTTGATTCACCCGATTAGCGATTTCTCTAAAAGAAAATCCGGCTTCACGTAAACCGATTATCCGACTCCTCTCAAACTCGGAAAGTTGAGTGAAATTAGAGCGATTGCGAACTCTAGGCATGATAATGCAATGAAACAAGAATGAAACAAATGGAACAAACGAAAAACCATTGAATATTAAGTAAACATGTTCATATTGTTTGGAGCCTGATATGACAAAGAAAAAAGTACGTCTTGGAATGTCTTTAACATTTTATTAGCGTATACTCCCCTGATAGTAAATATGTTTACAGTTTTGATCAAAATTCAATAAATAATTCTGGGTGTTGTATTTTATATGTCCCTTAGTATACTTAATATCGAACCGTATCTCAACGAAAATACCGGTTTATAGCCGAGAATCAGTAGGGATGATAATGGTAATAATAATAATAAATTGTCTTTATTCGATTCTTTTAAACTATATATCCAACATACAACAATAGGCGTTGATAAGTCACAAAAATTTTGAGAACCGAGTCGGGGGAGTGTTACCATGACGAATAGATCAGAAATGCAAAAAGTATAGCCAGGCTAACACAAATATTGCCTACTTATCAATGTTATAAAAACAAAAAATGCATTCCATGTAAGGTTCGTTTTCTCGACAGATGTCTGTTAGAATGACACTTTTATTTTGGCATTTTACATAATCTTTCACAAGACTTCCAGTATTTTCATCTGTGTTTGTGCGATACTAACATTGCAAGCAGCTAATTTCTGTATCTCAGTAATTTTTTCCAAGTTCAGAATTTGGCATTTTTGTTCCAGGGTAGATTATTTCAGGACTGGCATCGAATTTCTAGAATGTTTGTAAAGTGCCAGGGTATATAAACGGCATTTTTGGCCCTGAAAGTTACTCAAATTTCAAGTTGATCATATTTATGAAATTTATGCATTTAAATCTTTTATAACATATATTCTTATAATTGATCAACATTTTTTCATTCCTTTAGTTCAGTAAATGAATGTCCCTTAAAGGCCCAAACCTCACAGTTTTGTTCAAAATTCACCCATTATCCCATAGAGATATTCAAACATACTCGTATCATTTTTTGGCCCCTTGAGATGTAAACAACATGGTTTCCTTATAAATTTTGTATTTCAACCCTTCCAGCCATTGAGCTATCAGAAATTGTCAGCCTGAAACCACCCCTGGGTGAATATTCTCCATGGACTACATTATTTTCCAGATATTGCAACAATAAGTCTCATTTCTCCACTTCTACTCGTCGCTACTCTTCCCCTCATCCAGATAAGTAGCAATAAACTTCGACTTGTCGACTCGACGATACTTCTTCAACTTTTTTCTTTGTTGTGCTTTATTGAGATGAAACATGAATGCAACAGTCGGGAGATTATTAACCGCTACTGGAAATTTTAACAAGGGGAAAACTCTAATTAAGACGTATAAACGGAAGAACAAGGAAGTGTAAATTTCCAAGTAAAGTGCTGTAAACGGTAAACTGGAACGCGAATAGCGGATTCATGGAGGTACTACAAGGAACAATGCATTATGAAAATGCTTCTTAGACCTTCATTTTTATCATTATTCATTCCATCTATCGTTGAATGTTCACTAGCGATGTAGAGCAAAAGCAACCGTATTTCTCCAACAAATATCGATTGTAAAAGGTATAAGCCTAATGTTCCAGAGTGACATTTACAGACGTTCATTGGAAAATGAATACCATTTGACGAATGATCTCTCCTTGGATTTCAAGCAAATAACGCTTCTTTCAGACATGTTCAAAGGAAGATTTAACAGACTGTAACTGTCAAGACATGTTTTCAACATTTGGAAAACATCCTAGGCCGTCTAAAGTTGCATCATTTTCAATATTTTCTAATTTTTCAAAACTATAAAAATGTTTAATCTTGCAAACTTTAAATATTAAAATATTAACTTTTGAACATTTTTTGAAAATATCTTGAACCGCGCAAATTATGAAAAATTTTAAAATGTTCCAAATTCTGAAAAAATGCGATGACAACTGTTACAGCTTACCGTGAAATGCAAATATTGAATCGTCCCTTAATCGTTCCTCAAAGCAGCCTTATTGATTGTTTAAAACTTAAGGAAATATCATTCCTCAAATGGCACTCAATCCTGAAGTAGCTATCATAAATGTGACCGTAAATTTGTTCTGCTCTGATCTTCTCACTTGATTCCCATCATCTCAAAATCTTAGCACTAATTCAAAAATTCAAATTAATTTCCTGGAGGGCATACATGTGTACAAAATAGGCCTAAGTCTCATAACTCACGCATTTAATATTAAACTCGAACTTTTTTATCGAAAAAGGTTTAGTTCATTCGTTCGCATTGATTCATTCTGTTATAGTACTGATTGACGTATTCTACTTGGAGACAATCAACCTAATGATATATTCCGCAGTCCAAAAAATTTATCCGAGATCAGATGAGGTACCGTAGCGTCATCTATGAGAGTTGGACAAATATGCACACATACAGGGTGGCCCATCCATGTGTGGACGGAATATTACTGATAAACAATTCCATTTTGGGAAAATCAATTTATGGGACGTTATACATGACATTTGAGGGCGCATTTCTAAAATATTGGTCAGTATACAGGGTGACCCAATTTCGACCTACATATCAAAGTTGTGATTTTTCAAATGGAATTCCTCAAATTTTATTGCATATTTGAACAAACCAATTCGAAAGACGAAAATTGATATTGGTAATTAGCTACTGAGATATAAGGTGTTTTGTCTTAGAAAAACCGATGCTTCGGCAACCCCTCAGTCAGCCATTTTTAAATTTGGAGTGCTGCATTTTGTATCAAAAAAAACTTATACACCTCAACTTTTATATTATTTGTTACTTTTTCGTATTTTAATTATTTCTCATACAGAGTGGTCAAAAACGCAAATTGTAGTTTTCCTCAAAAATTTCAAATGCATCACGTTGTATATTTAGGCAAGTTTGGATTCAATTTTTTATAATCTTTTTTTGATACTAGACACATAAGAGTTTTTGCTGCTATTTTTTTCGATTAACACGTCTTTTATGGAACGGCTTAATTGCCTAAAATATCGGATCATCCTTGGAAACAATTGTTGATTAGTTACAAACTGCCCAAATTAGCTTTGTGAGCATTATAATAAAAACGTGTTTGAAGATGAATTTTTCTACAGAAGAAATGGTGAATATGGTGTTCGTTTTGGGCGAAGGCCAGAGAAATAATTTCCTAGCATCTCGCACTTATAAGCAACGGTACCCCAATATGCGACATCCAAGGCCGGAAACATTTTCCACACTACGAGGCGTTTTGAATCAAGTAGAGCAGTGGAATATAGTAAAAAATGTATAAATAATCCAAGTGCCTCCAATAAGACGAATCAATTGGAGGTTCTATTAAAGTTGCAGGATTAATCACAAGCATAGCTACCATCCATATCACCTATGCTTGCATCAAGGCCTTCGTCGTCAGAATTTCGCAGCTCGAATGGAGTTAAGTAGAATAATGCTAAATAAAGTGAGTGAAGGCAACTTTTAATAGCATAGGTGTTGTCAACATGCATAACATGCACTAGTATGTGATGGAAAACCCTTACTGGATTAGGCAAATAGATTTCCAAAATAAATGGAGCTTGAATGTTTGGAGAGGAGTTATTGGCAGACAGGTTATCGGACCTTTCTTTTTCGACAACAGATTAACAGGTACAGAATACTTTAATTTTTTGATCGAGCATTTGCCTTTGGTTTTGGAGGATGTCAACCTGCAAACTCGGATGCATATGTACTTCTAACATGACGGCGCACCTGCGCATTATCCTAATCGTGTGCGTAACTATTTGGACACCTGGAGTAACAACCGTTGAATCGGTCGTGATGGGCCTATATCTTGGCCTCCTAGATCACCAGATATGACACCGATGGACTTCTTTCTATGGGGCTACGTTAAGCAAGAGGTTTATAGATATCCACCATCTGCCCCGGAAAATATAAAGGAAAGGATTAAGGATGCCTTTCTGAACATAAGGGAACACATGCTGAGGGATGTGCAACGGTCATTTATCCAAGGACTACGGCTGTTTATTCAATATGGTGGAGATACTTTCGAGCAGTTTTAGTCTTGAGTAGTGATAGTTGTTTATGTTGTTGTTATAGTTGTTTTTCTCTATTACGCTTGAAGCTGATTTATACTGTTCTGATTGCTATCGGTTTTCACGTCAAATCTGTACTCTTAGTGGCAATTTGGAACTAGCCCACTGGTTGTGTTTTGTTTCCATGGATGATGTGATTTTTTCCTTAATTTTGGTGTGTTGTTCTATCAAACAAATGAAAATTTGGCAAAGTAACAAATAAGATAAAGGCTGAAGTGTGTAAGTTTTCTTTGATACAAAATTTGGATATCCCAATTTCAAAATGGCGAATTGAGGTGTTGTCGAAGTGGACTGTTTTTCTGGACAAAACACCTTACACCTCAGTAGCTGATTAAGTTTCTTTGTGTCGTTTCATCAAATACCAATAGCAGTCATATTGAAACAATTGTTGGAACCTGCAAGCAAGTTTTAATCGTCAATATCTATGGGAATGAAGAAGTCGATGATTATTATAGAAAATTAAACAGTTTATGAATACTTCAAGAAATAATGAGAGTGTAGTAGGAGTTATAGACAATCATTAAGAGCTGTCACAGATCAAAAAAGCGTTCTTGGAACATTGAGTATCATGTTCGAGCTTTATATCTCTTTTCTAAATATCAATATTTGCCACATCAAGACATTTGTTTGGACCCGTAATGAAGCTTTATAGCCAACATCACAACACATCATTGCCTAACCGACCTATCCGCCTTAGAAAAACTCAACCCAAAGATAACATCCTCATCCTCTGTAAGTGCTTTTCCATTCCGTCGACATTCAGATGGATATATTCTCTTTGAGCGTCAGATGCTCCACGAGAAAATTCCGTTTGTCCGCAGATATTTGAATCGTCGAATTCCGAACGTTCTGAAGTTTATTGAGTTGGATATATGATTTCATAGTCAGGAAGAAGGAACCCACATACAAAATAAACAGATGGAACAATGGAATCGGTACTTGTCAGGCATTCATTTTGTTTATCCAAAGTTACTTTGGAGATTATTTAATTATTAATTCTCAATGATGATGATAAAGTGAAGTCATGACAAGACAGACGGAGTATTAGTATATGTCAGTTGATAAGTCAGGATGAATAAGTACAAAGAAAAAATACAGCTTCAAGTCAAAATAAAAACAGTGTATCGCATAACTACTGGAGAACGTCGGACTTAATATTTTCGAAAATAAGTTGGATCTCATAAAATACCTTTCAAACAAGTTCCATTCAACTCATTTTTTGAATGGGCCAAGCTAACAAGTTGAAATTCGAGGTGTTGAAATTAATGTTCATGTGGAGTGTAGTTTTAATATAGTCAAAATCACGAAAGATGACTATTACGTCATACCATAAATTGTACTGAAGTAATCAATGAACGTACGTCGATGATAAAATCACGATGACAGGATCATAATGACAACAAATTTATATTATAATCTCGCGAAGTTAGGTTATTTCACTGATTATTTTTATTTTCATTTTATTTCATGGTTTTGAGTGACACTTCAATAATAATTTTAGTGGAAAGTTTTTGTTTTAAAAAAAAACAGTTATGAGTAGAATTATTTGATACAGGAACACCAAAGACCAAAGTATTATGCAAAAACAACCTAACCTAACTATTCATCTTTCAAATATGATCGATCATGCATTATTAAAACATCGTCTATCTTTGTCGGATACTTGCAAATTAGCAATACAGTTTGTTTAGACAATAAAATTATGTTTGTCTCTGTCTAACATATCTGAAACTTCATTAAAATATTCACTAATCGCTGTCGTGTGTCTTTACTACAGGCTAAAATGATGACGTAATCGTCATCTTTCGTGATTTCGACTATAGCTAGAGATTTTTTATCGACACCTGCAATATCAGCGCCCATTGGAAAGGACTTTTCTAGGGCTGGACTGACCATTAAGGAACCCTGGTATAGGTAACAGAAGTTTTTCATTTTGCGCAGGGTGTGTCAGGATTCATTAGAAACCGTTACATGTGCTCATGCAATTATAGACACAGTATAGAGCGTTCTAAAAATGACGCAAGATTTGAATACTATGGAAATGCAGCCCTTACTTTACATTTCTCTATTAAATCATAAAGTATAGATGTTATGGTTACCTATGGAATAACATATCAGGCAAATGCTGGCATATAGGTGCGCATGTCTTTGTTGAAAGTGCTTCATGCATTTTGCCTATAATCATATGTGTCTTGTGGATTTGTTGGTACATACCTTTAACTTCGAATAATCCTATCAAAAATCCAATGTTGTTAAACCACATGATCATTATGTTTGTTATGTTTACCTGACAAGTGAAGTTCTCTGGATGTACAGAGTATGTCGTGACATTGCCTTATGGAAACTACACTGCCACACAAAATTGACCGGACAAACAAAATTTTGTTCAAAGCCTCAACTTTTCTCAAAAGTTCTTTTCCTTGAACATAAACGAGAAATTGTTTTAAGCAAGCTTTGCCGGATAAGAAATTGTTTCAAGTCAGCTGTGTCTGTTAGCATTTTTATGGGATGTCAAAAAGATTCTTGTCAAGCAATACTCCACAAAAATGACACCGGAACAAGTAGCGCAAGCTGTCGCTTTACAAGATGATGGCCGTCCTATTCGGTGTATCGCAGAAAGGCCTTCCGTTCCACGCAGTACGGTATTCGATGCGATACAAAGACCTAGAGAAACTGTTTCTTACACAAGAAGACCTGGACAGGAACGAGGGAAAGCAACAAACGCAGTTAAAGATCGGTTTCTCAGACTTCAAGCTCTTCGAGAAAGGACAGCTCCTGCTACAGCTTGACTCGAACATTGGATGATGTTCATGGTACCATAGTTACACCGTACGCCGAAGGTTGAGAGAAGGAAACCTATCATCTTGTGTACCTGCTACAGATGCTCTATTGGATGTAGGTCATCGAAGGCTGCGCTTGGTATTTTCACGAACTCATGCGGATATGGACGACCGAAAAATTGTTTTTTTTACAGACGAGTCTCGTTTTACGAGATATTCACCTGATAGTCGCCAAAGAGTGTAGAGAAGGCGTGGAGAACCCTTTCAAAGTTGTTTTGCTCCTAGAGTGCAATTTGGTGGTGGAGTGAAGGTATGGGGCGGTAGTTCTCTGGATTCCCGCACAGATCCTGTTTCGCTACGAGGAGGACACCTTACTGCCGCCAGGTACATTAGATAGTGGTATGGGAGAATATGAGATTCCTCATATGCCCTTTATAGGAGAGAAAATTTTCTCCTAATGCAAGATAATGCTCGGCCGTATATAGCCAGAATGACTAATGTAATACCTCAACGATGTTGGAATTCAAGTACTAGACTGACAGCCAAGGAGTCCGGATCTCAACCCCATTGAGCACACACACCAATGATGTCATTATAATTTTACAAGTTAAATTGTTTATGGTTATGATTCGCATAGTTTTCTTACCAATGTTGTCACTGTAATTTTTTAAATTAAATTGTTTATGACTATGATTCGCATGATTTTATTCAAAACAGCATATATACTTCCTTAATGAATCAAAAACAGACATTATTTAGTAATCCAATGTTTTCACAAGGTGTTCAGAAGATTAGGGTAAAATGCACCTTTAAGTTACACCCTGCAAAACAACAAACATTTTCAATTTTTTGGCAAGATCGATAGTCGACAATGAAATTACCTACAAATCCACGAACAAATTAACGAAATTGATGCAAAGATTAAAAAGTTATTTGAAATTTAAATTTGTTTGTCCGGTTCATTTTGCATGGCAGTGTATATGTTATACACAATAATATTCGTCAATTTGGAGTGAGTAGAAGCGCACAGTAACTTGTCTCGTATATTGGAGGAATGCTGCACCAGGAAAATGCATCCACATATGTGCGAAATGATCACCGGAAATATTTATGCTCATGCATCAATAACGCTGATGAGGCCATTTGTCTGATCTATTATTCCATACATAACCCTACAAATAAGATCTTCTTTATTTCGATTCAGATTCATTCATTTTTGACGTCATAACCAACCGTAATGGGGCTTTTTGTCGGATGTATTATTTAGTATATAACCCTATAACGCGTATTTTATGATTCAGTAAACAATCTGAAGAAAAAAAGTAAAATCATTCGTAATTTTTTTAACACCATTCATATATGTAAAAGAAAAATGTCTTATTGGACTTGCCGTGATCCAATGCAAATATGAAGAAAAGACAAGGAAAGTTGTTCTATGGCGATACAATTCTATTTATTTTTGACATCCTGATAATTAAATAATTTCTTCTATATGAAACTATCAATAATTAGACTCTTATCTTGAACAGTTTCTAAAAAAAATGAAATGGAAGATATTAGATCAAAAGCAAATGTCCATATAAAAATGCACAACAATCTGCCTATTAATGTAAAAGTATCTAGTAATGCTATCATTTTTAAAAAGAGAATTCAGAGAGACTATTTCAGTTGTGACGACCACTTTGTGAATTTTTTGTAAAATATATTTATTTTTGTTTGAAGGAGCTTAAAGCTAAATAAATCCTCTTCTATTCTATAATAAAAGGTTCACGTAATGACGGATGGAGGACAATTGTCCCATTTAATCCATTTTAGATGTAACGTAAGATTGCTAGTTTTCTTACAACATATACTAAGTGACATATAAATCCGAACACCCAGTTTAAATGGTTTTATTTTAATAAAATTTTGTATAAGTACTTAATGAAGCATAATAAGTAAATGATAAAAATTCCAAAATGATTGCACTGCTTTAAAGCCCTTTGACCTTTAATAATGTGTGGATGCACCCTGATGTGCTACGCATTCTCCAACGCGCCTAGGCATGCTTCTGATCAGGTGGTCAATGTCCTCCTGTGGTATCTCATTCCAGGCAACCACCAACTCCTCTCGAAGTGCTTCTAGAGTCTGAGGAGGACGTTGCAAATTGAGCAATCTCCTACCCATCATATCCCACACGTGCTCAATTGGGGATAAGTCGGGAGATCTTGGTGGCCATGGTAACAATGTGACATCATTATGTTGAAAGAAGTCTATTGTGACTCTTGCAACATGTGTTCGGGCATTATCTTGTTGGAAAGTTGGATCTGTCAGGGTGTCAAGATAGAGTAAAAGATGGGGTTCTAGAACTTCGTGGATATAACGCTGCCCGTCTTGTTACCGCTGATGAAGATTATAGGTGACCTGGATCCATAAGCTATAGCACCCCAAACCATAACTCCAACAGTGTGATGAACATGTCTTTCAACAAAAAACTGTGGATTCCTCCTTTCACCACGTCGCCTTCTAACCCTGGCACGACCATCGTGCATGCCTAAACAAAATCGAGACTCGTCGCTAAAGACAATACTGTTCCATTCCTGATCCCAGAGTGACCGTTGTCTGCACCACTCAAGGCGATTACGTCGGTGTTCTCGAGTTAAAGGGAGGACCCAGTGTGGCCGGTATGAAAACAAGCCAAAACTTCTCATTCGTCGGTAAACACTTCGCTTGCCAATAGGTCTTCCGTGTTCTGCAAACCATTCATTTGCAATGGACCTCGTAGTGGAGAAACGGTCCCTTAAGGCCAATAATCTTAGGCGGCGATCTTCACGGTCTGTTGTTCTACGGCGGCGTCCAGTGCCCCTTGCTCTTTGCGTACGGCCTTCTCGAAGCCATGCCTGACAACACCTAACCGCAGCGTCTACACTTCTTTGCACTCTAACTGCAATTGCCCGAAAAGAAAGTCCAGCTTCCCGAAGTCCCACTATACGGCCCCTATCAAACTCACTAGGTTGACGAAATCGTACAGGTCTCCGTACTCTAGGCATCGTAACCGATCGTAAAGGATGTCAAGAACCAAAATCCGGCAACGTTGATTCTTTACTGCGGCTGAAATATTCATTTTTAGAGCGTTAGTGAATTAAAAAAAGCAGTATAAAAACCGGAATGTCCAACTGATGAGGCTGAAAATTTTTTCACTTGTTATTTACAATAAGATAAATACATTCACCAACTTTTATTAAAATAAAACCATTTAAACTGGGTGTTAATAATGATAACCCAAAACGGTTTTTGATTGATTATTTAAGTACTCGCTCGTCTAACTAAAAGAAGTGCCTAATAATTGGAAAACACTTTTCTAGTAGCTCCCGTAAGAGGACTGTATCTCCATAAAAACCTATTTTGTGTACTTTACATTTTTTACAATCGTCCTCTATGTTCTGCAAGATGCTTTCAGTGAATCATAATTATGGAATCGTTCGGCCAACGTGAAGCGTTCCAGCGGCGCAGCGCTTTTATGATGAAAAGCAGTGTCCATGGGATAGCATTGACAGTTTGACAGCAGTTTTTGCTTGGCTGACAAAGTTGATAGCGACTTGAATTATTTTGCGAACCGTCAAACCTATTCCACGGCTACTGGCAGGGCAAATACGAAGCGGAGCACCATCTGGGGACATTTTTCGAACGGAATGATGATCATGTTATACCTCATTGGATCGCTTGTATCTTTACGCATAAGTATTGAAACGCTTGTTATTTAGTAGAAGGGCAAATATGAGGCCTTCCGTTAAAAAAAATGCTACTAACAATCCTTTTGTATAGAATGTCTTATATTTGATTGCATATTTCCATGTGTCCTTCCAAGAAAAAAATATGGAGTTGATACAACATAACATAGGTTCTACAGCATTTCAGTGACTGGTAATGCAAATTATCAAATATGACAGCCTGCCAATCTACCATTTTGAAAGTGTGATTTAATATACTAGAGTCATGAAGTACTCTCAAGGAGCTTCAAAATGAAGTCTCAGCATGATCTGCAGCCATCCACTATTTTGGAACTGTCACCTGCCACTTATATGCTGAGAGATAGTATTCATGCAAACAATGTGACGTATTCAAGAATGATAGCTTGACTTCAAAATTTTAGCGATGATTCTATAATAAGTTGGTAAAGTTTGCCCTACGATGACGCGTCTATCTTCAAATTACTTTCAGGAATATTGTTTTCACGCCAATATATCAAGCTGTGTTTTGACTTCCAAAGATTCTCAACATTTTACATAAATTTTCTACGCAACAAAGCCAAACCTTACTAAATACACAACAGAAAGGTACTGGAAATTCTCAATTCAAAACCATTTTTCTCCCCGCACTTTCCATCTAAAATACAAATAAATAAAAACTTTGTACTGTATAAACTTGTTCAACGAGATGTTTATCTTGAAGAAGCGGAGGCACGTTGGGAGAAAAAGAAGTATTTGTGAAGTAAGAAAGATTCGCCCCCGTTCTGGTGTTTATGTAAACTTCGGCCGCGTGGTAAAGTTATGCTTCCTAAATTTGGGTAAATAACCCTGGAGGCACATTAATATTAAAAAAGTTCAAACCAACTCGTTTGGAACTAACGGTGAAGAATACGTAACGGCGTGGTTGACACAAATATATCGCTGCATTCTTGATGAATAACCCCTACAAGATTTGCAAATTTTATTGATGTGACAGGAAATCAAGTCTTGGTAATAAAATCATAAAATTTGTTTGCCTGCTTTACGTATGGTAATCATTGGGGGCATTCATCATAAAAGCGCTGTACCGCTTCACTTTGTCTGAACGACGCCGCTATTATGTTTAAAGCATCTTACAGAATACGGTGGGCAATCTTACTACCCACGCCTACCGGAAGTATTGTAATCCCGAAAATTTTCGAAAACGAGTTACATTTTTGGATTTTATATGACATGTACACTACGAAAAACCATGTCACTCATTTACGTCGGATTGTGTGCCTGCTGGTCTGTCTGCTAATTTTATATCCGCCTATAACTTGAGAAGTAGTGTTAGGATTTTGATGAAACTTTTACACAGTGTTACTACTACGCCAAGGACGCAAAAGCTCTGTAGTTTTTGGAAATCTGTCTGGTGGCGGCAGAGAAAAATGCCATAGACGAAAGCAAATATCGCTCAAACTATTTTTGCGTTTCAGACGATTCTGATCATTTTTGAAAAAGTTTTAGAAGTAAAAAAACTTGGGATGGGGATTTTGCGGGGGTAGCTCCCCATCTTATCATTTCTTTTGATGCTGGCATATTTACGCGCGTCCAACATTCTATGCACCTATTAGCCATCTCACAGGTCATAGATTTCTCTGTGCATTAGCCCGGAAAAATGTTCTCGGGAGACGGATCGCCTACCTATCGGCCGCGGCTGCTGTTGGCGTCGTGGGCCGACCGTGGTGAGTGTTCTGGTATGAAATCACACGTGTTTCTGCCGCAGTGCCCCAAGTGAGGTACCGGGGAGAAGCATCGTTTCCAGATGCACTACCGACAGGGCAGGGAAAGAATATCTATAGAATAATTGTCTGGACCCGTTTGACTGACTTTTTTCTCAGAGTGTCTAGTTTGTGCTGAACATATTCCTTTATGTACTGATAAGGGTGTTGCGTTGGAAGTGCAGAGTCAACCTGCTTGACGCTATTTCTTCGGTTTGATATAGAATACAAAAATATGTTTTTATGGAGGTACATACCTCTTACGGGTGCTACAAAAAACATGTTTTCCAATTATTAGGCAACTTCTTTGGTTAGAAGATTGGGATTTTAAATAATATCATTTTGGGTTACTATTACACATGTTTTAAGAAAACTAGCAATCCTAGGATACGTCTGTGATGGACTAAATTCGTCACTTGTCCTCCAGACGTCATTATGTGAGGCTCTTATTATAGAATAGAATACAAAAGGATTTATTTAGCTTTAAGCTACTTCAAACAGTAATAAATACTATTTACAAAAAATGTGTTAAATTTACAAAGTGGTCGTCACGTCAACCCTTAAATAGTCTCTCCGAAGTTGCTTTTTAAAAATGATAACCCTACTAGATGTTTTTACATTAATATGTAGATTGTACATTTTTTGACTTTCAACACAGGTTGACTTTTCTAAACCTTTAGATTCAAGTCTATGTATAGGAAAATTTTCTCGTCGTAACCTAGTATTTCAAATATTTTTTTCTTAGAAATTTTTCAAGATAAGCAGGAGCCTCATTATTGATAGTCTTATAAAAAATAAAATAAATTTGACTATCAGGATATCAAAAATAAATAAATTCGTATCGCCATAGAGAAGTCCGATAGGATAACTTTCCTTCTACATACAAAAGGTGTCATAAAAGTCGCTATCGTTTGTATTGAAGAGAAAATAAACATGATAGGATTATGTATGGAGCACCACCTAAGACATGGCTTCATCACCATTGGTTATCATGATGTTAAAAACGAATTAATCTGTATCTCCATAGAGAAGACCAGTTAGATAGTTTCCTTCTACATATTAACGGTCTTAAAAGTGTACACATGGTTTGAATGGAATATGGAATAGAAAACAGCTCTTTTCTTCACATCGCTATTTTTTTATTGAATCATAAAATACTCATGATAGAGTTATGTACTCATTACCGTTGGTTATCATGATGTCAAAAATATGCATGGAATAGTACATTACGCAAATGGCCTCATCAGCGTTATTGCCGCATGCGTACCATTTTTATAAAAAAATTCTGTGATCATTTCACACATATGTGAATGAATTTCCCTGATGCAGCATTCGTTCAGTATACAAGTGACTGTGGGATTCTTATGTCTTCTTCACTGAAATTCTCTGTTGTATACACACGAGTTTCGTTGTCATAACAATCATATAGTTTAACACCATTGGGTTTTTGATAGGGCTATTCGAAGTTAAAGGTATATGTCAACAAGCCTACAAGACACACTTAATTATGGGCAGAAACTTAAGGCTGCCTCAACAAAATTCAGCCACATTCATGCAAAATCCCCACGAAGATGCTATTCCATAGGTTCTATGGGTTTTTTATTCACAAGCTTTTATTAGTTTGGCCTGTATGTATACTAAGTGACATATAAATCCGAACACCCAATTTAAATGGTTTTGTTTTAATAAGAGTTGGTGAATGTATTTATCTTACTGTAAATAACAAGTGAAAAAATTTTCAGCCTTATCAGTTGGACATTCCGGTTTTTATACTGCTTTTTTTTAATTCACTAACGCTCTAAAAATGAATATTTCAGCCGCAGTAAAGATTCAACGTTGGCGGATTTTGGTTCTTGACATCCTTTACGATCGGTTACGATGACTAGAGTACGGAGACCTGTACGATTTCATCAACCTAGTGAGTTTGATAGGGGCCGTATAGTGGGACTTCGGGAAGCTGGACTTTCTTTTTGGGGCAATTGCAGTTAGAGTGCAAAGAAGACACTGTGGTTAGGTGATGTCAGGCATGGCTTCGAGAAGGCCGTACGCAAAGAGCAAGGGGCACTGGACGCCGCCGTAGAACAACAGACCGTGAAGGTCGCCGCCTAAGATTATTGGCCTCAAGGGACCGTTTCTACACTACCAGGTCCATTGCAAATGAATGGTTTGCAGAACACAGAAGACCTATTGGCATGCGAAGTGTTTACCGACGAATGAGAAGTTTTGGCTTGTTTTCATACCGGCCACACTGGGTCCTCCCTTTAACTCGAGAACACCGACGTAATCGCCTTGAGTGGTGCAGACAACGGTCACTCTGGGATCAGGAATGGAACAGTATTGTCTTTAGTGACGAGTCTCGATTTTGTTTAGGCATGCACGATGGTCGTGCCAGGGTTAGAAGGCGACGTGGTGAAAGGAGGAATCCACAGTTTTTTGTTGAAAGACATGTTCATCACACTGTTGGGGTTATGGTTTGGGGTGCTATAGCTTATGGTTCCAGGTCACCTTTAACCTTCATCAGAGGTAACATGAACGCGCAGCGTTATATCCATGAAGTTCTAGAACCCCATCTTTTACCCTATCTTGACACCCTGGCAGATCCAACTTTCCAACAAGATAATGCCCGACCACATGTTGCAAGAGTCACCATAGACTTCTTTCAACATAATGATGTCACATTGTTACCATGGCCACCAAGATCTCCCGACTTATCCCAAATTGAGCACGTGTGGGATATGATGGGTAGGAGATTGCTCAATTTGCAACGTCCTCCTCAGACTCTAGAAGCACTTCGAGAGGGGAGTTGGTGGTTGCCTGGAATGAGATACCACAGGAGGACATTGACCACCTGATCAGAAGCATGCCTAGGCGCGTTGGAGAATGCGTAGCACATCAGGGTGCATCCACACATTATTAAAGGTCAAAGGGCTTTAAAGCAGTGCAATCATTTTGAAATTTTTATCATTTACTTATTGTGCTTCATTAAGTACTTATACAAACTTTTATTAAAATAAAACCATTTAAACTGGGTGTTCGGATTTATATGTCATTTAGTATATGTAGGTATGTATGGAACGGAATCTTTGAGCATAATTTTCACCAATTTCCAGAAGTTTGATTGATTTGAAACTTGGCATACGTATCAAGGACCGATGACTATGCAATACTTTAATAAGAGTTTTCCATTATCCTTATTCATAAAATTTTGTTAAAAGCAGATATGTAAATACAGAACCACGGATTTCAAATACCGCCTTACAAATAGCAAAACTACAAGTCTCTGTAGCTCAGTGGCCGTGCGCTGGCCCTGTAACCCAGGGGTCGTGAGTTCAATCCTCATAGGAGGCAGATAGTCCTGCATGTATGGAACAGAGTCTTTGAGCATAATTTTCACCAATTTCCAGAAGCTTGATTAATTTGAAACTTCGCACACGTATCGAGGACCAATGACAGTGCAATAATTTGATAACAGTTTTCCATTATCGTTATTAGGACCGCCATGATTGATAAATTCTTCTATAGATCCTCTGTAGGGGAGTGAGATAGATGGAGCTAGCGCGCGATCTGCGCATGCGTGTAGTTTCGGACTTACTCTTTGTTGGTACGGGCACTCGGCACAACACAACGGAGACAGATACTTTTTTAAGGTAGTGCATTCTCACCTTGTTCATTGCGAATGTTGTTATTAATCCTGAGTTGGGCTTCGACCGTCCACGAGATGCGAGATTGTACAGTCGATCGTGCAGTCATTTATCTAGGCTCGCGACTGTTTCTAGCTGGACAAGCTTATGTAGCACTTAGTCGTGTAAGATCTTTAGACGGTATTCGGCTAGAAGAATTTCATTGCTCTAAGCTGACAGGGAAAACTTATGCAACAGTAAAGCTTTAAATGAAATGATTATATTTTGAAATGATTCGAAGACATTTCAATACCACATGTCAACAAAAAACTAATTGATAAATCGAACTAAAAAATGGAAAATAAATATTAGTTTAAAAAACACGCTTTTATAGTTAACCGAGCTACAAAGTACAAGAAATTTTTAATTACAAAGAGTTTATATTACAGTAGTAAATGGTCGGACAATCAATCATAATTAATGACCTCAAAATAAAATTACAATAAAATTCAAATTATTAAATGTTACAATCACTCTATTGGCAACTACGTCTCTATGGGAGGAGAGTTACGACAATGTATTAGAATGCACCCCACGCTTTTTACTTTGAATTCATTCTGTTAATGACTTAAATTTTATTATAATTTTATTTTGAGGTCATTAATTATTATTGATTGTCCGACCATCTACTACTGTAACATAATATAAACTATTTGCAATTAAAAATTATTTTCTACTTTTTAGTTCGGTTAGCCATAAAAGCGTGTTTTTTTTTAGTTTTTTTAAACTATTATTTATATATTATTTTGCCATGTAAAAGAAATGTTTTTTTCCTTTAACATTTTTGTGGTAAAATTAAAGTAACAAAGTTATAGCCCTTTAGAAGTTTGAGTACCGCCCTGTCTCAATAATAATATTATGTGCTCGTGTTTGGCAACAACGGATATAATCCGCCTTATCGGTTCATCCCATCGAAAACAAAAAAGCGAAAGAATTTGGAACGATGTTTTTACAATTATTTTATTCAGTTGTATACAGTCAGTGTCAGTCGGTAACGCGTGAGTGAATAGTGGTGTCTGTTGCGTGGCTCAAACGAAATAAAAAATGGCACATGTTTATGCGGATCGGTTTCCCAATCGAGTGTAACCAACCCCTCGTGCCTCTGTTAATGTAGTACAACGGGCTCGTGAATCAGGTGACTTAAGACCTCACAGGGGACTGCATGCCGGTGCTCCAAGACCTCACGATCAAATACAGGTCCGCACTGAAATACTTGTCGGAAGGATACTTTATAAAACAAGGTAAAAAATTTTTTTTAATTTTTTTTTATTTTTACACACATATTTTGGTTTATCTTCCTTCTACAATCATTATCTGAAAATTAATGACTCAACTTCAAAGTCCTAACCAAAATAAGTATCTTTTACTTCGATCTTATAATTTAAATTGTTAATGAATATATATGTAAGGTTAGTGTTTTAACTCTTTTTGTAGATTCCTGAAGAAGGAAAAATGTAAGAACAGCACGTGCTTAGATGCCGCCAACTTTTTGTGGACGTCATGTTTTTGATTCTAACAAAGACTTTTTCCCGCTTCTGCACAAGATAAAGGATGGGCGATAAACATACAGAGTTTATGGAAATAATAGTCCGAGCGGGTCATCCACTGTTTTTTTTTGTACCCTTATGTGGGACCTCAAGTGGGTCAGAGTGTCGTGCTACTGATCAACCGGCCAGCCGGGCCGCGAGTTCTAATCTCGCCTTCGGAAAAAACATTTCGAAGCTATGGATATTGTAGCGTCGTGTGTTTGTCAATTAGAGATTTACGTGTATAAGATATTCTGTGGTTGTGGTTTACAACCTGATGCCAATTTGTGTAAAATAACGTACTGTTACGTATCAGAATATACAGGGTGTTTCAGTTTATTGTTGCATAACTTTTAGATTCGATAGAACTTTTAAAATTAATGCATAAAGTCTATATAAAGATGGGTAGAAAAATGCGTGGCTTCCGAAATACAGGGTGTTTAAATTTACTTTCTAAAATAGATTTTTTTAAATATTTCGAACAATGTTTGATGTATAACAGTGAAAATTGGTATACAAGGGTTTTTTGGTACGACAAAACGAACCATAGTTTTACTGTAGCCGCTAGAGGGCGCTCTCTACTGTACCGGTAGTGTATTAAAATGACCGAAAATTTTTTCTTATTGCAATTTTTTGCTTTTTGAACAAAAAAACTGATTCTTCGCACTTTTCAACATAAAAAAGCTCTATTGTGAATTTTCGTTATAGTTAGCTGTCTTTGAGATATTTCGATTTTTAAGGTTCGATGCATTTTTAATTATTTATGATAAAATAACGTTAAAAAGTCAGTATCTCAATAATTTTTAGAAGTAGGCTGTGCCTGCAAATATTTTTGAAATCGAAAGCAGAATAAGGTTAAACGTCAATTAGTTGACAGTTAGTTTTGTTGTCTGTTGAAACCTGAAACATTTTTTTGCAATTGTGAATGCACGAAATTTAGTTTCTTTTACCTGTTTTTTTTTTGTAGGTTTTATAAAAATGCCATTTTTATTCTCCAATCAAGAGTTAACGGATATTCATTTTGTGTATGGCTTTGTAAATGGAAACGCAGCAGAAGCAGCCAGAGAATACGCACGAAAATTTCCAAACAGACGACATCCAACTCGCTCAGTATTTTTAAGAGTGCATCGCCAAATAATTGAAAATGGTTTTAGAAATCTCCAAAGGGATCAAAACATAAATGTTCGTCAGCGCAGATTTACCCGTATGTTTCTGCGTGAGTTTGATAGAGATCCGACCACAAGTGTTAGGAGAGTTTCTGGTGCCTTGGGAATTTTAGCAAGCCATGTTCACCGTATTCTTAGAAATGACCATAGACGTTCTTACCATTTGCAACCTGTGCAAGGACTACAGCCAGGGGACGGAGAACGAAGAATCACATTTTGTCAGTGGATTCTTGATAGAACTGATAATAATAGGGAGTTTTTAAGTAACGCTTTATGGACCGATGAGTCATGCTTCACTAGACGTGGAGTGGTAAATTTTAATAATCAACATATGTATTTGGTCGCATGAAAATCAGCATGCAGTTCGGGAAAGAAATTTTCAGCATGAACTTAGTGTGAACGTGTGGATTGGTATCTACCGTAATCGACTATTTGGACCCTACCTTTTATACCTTTTGCCTGCAAGGTTAAATGCTGCGACCTTCTTGGAATTTTAAAAGGCTGAACATGCAAATATGTGGGATGATGTTATGTTAAATTTAAGAAGATTGGCCTGGTTCCAGCTTGATGGTTGTCCAGCTCATTATTCGAGAATAGTTAGAAACTGGCTGGACGAAAATTATCCAGAAAGATGGATCGGCCGTGGAGGACCAGTCGCCTGGCCTCCACGATCCCCTGACCTAAATCCATTAGATTTCTAAAAGAAAAAGTGTACCAGACTCCCGTAACCACAAGAGATATGCTAATAGACAGAATCAGGAATGCATGTGACGAAATAAGGCCTTATTTGAATAATGCTATACCACGTTCAATCATTCGTAGATGTGAATTGTGTATTGAACAATTGGGTTTACATTTCGAGCAACTACTTTAGATTTTGTATGTTTGTCCTAACTATCCAATAGCATTTTAGTTGTGAATAATTAATTTAGTTTGTTAAAAATAATATTGGAGAATTAAACAAATTAATATTATGTTTTTTGTCTTTATTTGGAGTTAGGAATTATTGCTGTGTTTAAAAACACAATCTAAACGATCACCTTAATCACTTGTAATGCCCAAATCGAAAATGTTAAAAAAATATTATTTTCCCATAAATAATTAAAAATGCATCAAACCTTAAAAATCGAAATATCTCAAAAACGGCTAACTATAACGAAAACTCACAGGAGAGCTTTTTTATGTTGAAAAGTGCGAAGAATCAATTTTTTATTCAAAAAGCAAAAAATTGCATTAAGAAAAAATTTGCGGTTATTTTAATACAGTACAGGTACAGTAGAGAGCGCCCTCTAGCGGCTACAGTAAAACTATGCACATGGTTCGTTTTGTCGTACCAAAAAACCCTTGTACACCAATTTTCACTGTTATGCATCAAATATTGTTCGAAATATTTAAAAAAAAATACTTAAGAAAGTAAATTTATATTTATATTTCGGAAGCCACGCATTTTTCGACCCATGTTTATATAGACTTTATGCATTAATTTTAAAAGTTCTATCGAATCTTAAAGTTATGCAACAATAAACTGAAACACCCTGTATAAACAGGAAAGTGTTGTCTGGAGTACCGACACCCCAAAGGTCATGTTCTTTCTTAGCTCCTAGATCGTTCAACATAATTTGAATAAATTTAAGAAATAGCTAAACAAGTGGCTTCTATCTACACCTCGAACAGTGATACGTCAGGAAATTGATTTGAAGAATACGCTGTCATTTCATGCATGGTTTGATTTTTTAATTGTGATTGTATGCTTAATGCGTTATCTGGATGTGACTTTTTACCTGGTTGCGACTATTCCAACGAACTGTGATTGCTGTTTACCATATGAGGATAATTTATATTATGGACGTGATATGTTACATTAGTAAGTCTTATTCTTATATTCAATTCGACTCACCCACGTACAAGGAATATTCATTCCTTTGGGACTCTCATTTATTCGCTTATTTCTTGCTTTCTTAAATATTTTATACGTTAATCAATTGTGCGAATAAATTATAATATACTAATACTTAATAGGTACCCCTAATATCTGTACTTTAAGATTCAATAAAAGAATAATAATGTAAAGAAACGCAGCATTTCTACTGAATTTCGTCAATTTTAGAACGCTTTTTACTGTGTCTATATTTGCATGAGCACACTTAAGGACCTCTAATGAATCCTGACACACCTTGCGCAAAACGAAAAATAAACTTCTGACAGCTATACACTCCAAGACATGTGATAAATCCGTTTAATGTGAAAAAACCCTGTATCCTGTAACCGAAGGGGACAGGTTACGAAAAGACACGCAGAGTTGTAAAAAAATATCCAATGAGTGCCTGGAAAACCATTAAGTTTGTCAGAATGCCTTTCATCAAAGAAATATAAATGGATTTTTTTTCCTGTGTTGATGTTGACACGCGGGATTTGAGGAACAATTACATTGGATAGAGGGGACGTCTGAGTATATCGCGTCATGGAAAACTTAAAATCGATGAGAATGATGAATAGATAGACCTTGAACAGTTGTCAGGAGTAAGGATTGGGGTGAAAAATCTATCAAGTAGGATAGTTTTTGTCGTTTTTATTCAGCGATATTCTAATACATGCAGTAGCCAAAGCATCTAGCTCTAATCTGATACAGCTACAGCTATAGCTCTATGAATGCAGCTAAAACATATTTTTTGCTATTGCTGTAGTGATTTTTTTATTTCTTTTTTATTTAGTGTAATTTGAGTCATTTAGCAAATTTTTCTACTTGGCTTGAGAACTTAACGGGAATATAATTTTTCTCCAAAATACGTGAAATCAACTCACTACAAGACATCTCTCTTATCAGATGCTTACATGAAAACCATTTTAACATCGTTCCAAATGAGCCAATCCAATAGAAAGTTAAGTAAAAGCACCTGCACAATTGTCATGATAATTCTGTACTTATAACAAAGCAAACCTGACAAAGACAAACAACTGACGATTGACACAACGACAAAAAATCGTTTAAATAACGAACTACGTTTTAATATCTATTAGCTAGTACTTCAGGTGAGTCAACATAAACAAATTTAGGGGTAGTTCCATACAATTTCGATATCATACAATATAAAAAAAACCGAAAACCCTTTTAATTATTAAAAAAATCGCGTCAAGTAGATTGACTCTGTACTTCCTACGCATTCGTTGGAGTTTCAAAGAAATGAGGCAAGTGAAGTGGATCCGAGCTTGCACAATATTACTCAGGGTTTTTTCGTGGGTTTCAGTAATAACGACGGCGATATGGCTAACAAACTTTAATGGTAGTAAGGCACAACATAATTCACTAACTTAAAAAAAAACATGGAACCCGGTAATCTTTAAATCCGGAAGATGGTCACGTCACCTGTTGCCTCTCTCGGCGGCGAAGGGCAACTCCCCCTCGCTCGATCTACCACAATTTCGTCCACTGTTGCCGAGTTGCCGCGCACCTCACTGAACCACTACACAACCCCCCACTTAAATCGAGGTAACATAGATTTAAGTCTAGAAACAGAGCAGAGGGTGCAAGGCAATACCGGGAACATTACTCCAGTATAACATCGCTAGGCTGCTTATAAGCTTTGAGATTGATCACATTTTCCTTAGAATGAATCTTACTATCAAGATGTCCAATGACATAGGAGTTGGGTCCCGCTTGTTGTAACACAGTATACGGTCCATCATACAGTAAAAAGAATTTAGAAATTAGTTTAGCTTCGGCGGACGAATGAGGATGCGTTTTAACTAGAACCTTATCGCCCGGGTCAAAAGTAACAGGTTTCATCACTTTAGCCCCCTTTAACGAAATTTGCGCATTTCCGTTAGAACCTGGAACACTGCACGTCTTATCCTTTAAAGGATACGGCGACAAAGCATCCGCCGCTACGTTGTCAGGTCCGTTGCAATATCGTATCTCGAAATCAAATTCTTGGATAAATATTATCCAGTGCGATAACCTTGCCGAACGTAATTCACATGATATCAAAAAGCTAAGTGCTTTATGATCTGTAAAAACCACCAAATCTTGTCCTAGAACCATCGTACGCCACAAACGTAAACAAGAGACAACCCCCCAAGCTTCCTTTTCCGTTACGGTGTAGTTTAATTGACTTCCTTTCAAAACGGAACTCATGAAGCAAACATATTGTTTCTCCCCCGTATTGCTAATCTGGTAAAGACTGCCCCCCACGGCATATGCGGAAGCATCGCATTGAATATAAAAAGTGCGCTTAAAATCAGGATGAACAAGCATCATGGACTTTAGGAAGGCTGACTTAATAGCTCTAAAACTCTCCATTTCATCGCTTCCCCAGCGCCATTTTTCTCCTTTCTTCAGCAACTTCAACAATGGCACGGTCAATACAGCATACCCGGCGCAGAATCGATGTTCATAATTGACCAGACCCAAGAACCCTCGCAACTCTCTTATATTTCGTGGAACAGGAAAATCAGAAATATTTTTGACACGCCCCTCGTCTATTTCGATTCCCCTTGAGGTGATCACATGACCTAGAAAATGTACCTTTTCCCTAATAAACTGACATTTTCTT
Organism: Acanthoscelides obtectus; assembly: GCA_963669975.1. Lineage (NCBI taxonomy): Eukaryota > Metazoa > Arthropoda > Insecta > Coleoptera > Chrysomelidae > Acanthoscelides > Acanthoscelides obtectus. The sequence goes on from CAVLJG010000008.1 coordinate 69,720,774, forward strand.
AGTTTAATTGTAATTCCGGCATCACTAAGTCTCTGAAAAATCGTCTTCAAATGCCTTAAGTGATCCGCTATGTTCTCCGAGTAAATTAATAAATCATCAACATATGACTGCGCGAAATCATTACAGCCCTCCAATATCTTATTTAAGCATCGAATAAGACTTGCCATGGAAGTAGATAACCCAAATGGCAATCGACAAAAACTATATGTTTCACCCTCGAACACAAACCAAAGATATTTGGTATGATCCGGTAACACTGGAATTTGCCAATATGCTTGCGTCAAGTCTATTGTGCTCATAATTTGCCCCTGTTTAAAATTGGCCATTAATTCAAACGGATTGGGAGGATTCACGAAATCCTTCTTCATCTTTGAGTTCAGCCCCCGAGCGTCCAAACACACGCGAATATTCCCATCCCTTTTCTTCACGCAAACTAACGGCGAAATGTAGGAACTTCTTTCCTTTTGAATAACACCGGCCGCTAACATTTCACCAATCTGCCTTCTAACTTCATCCCGATAATCCATAGGAACAGGATAAGCCACAAAATTAAATTCATTTTCATCCACTAGCTCAATTTGATGAAAATAGTTGACGACGCGTCCCGGTGTATCAGAGAATTTATTCCTATATTTTTCCAAAATACTTAAAAGTGAAGCCTTAGCACTCCCACTCAAAGTAGTTTTCGCTGCTGCTGCCTGAATATCCTTCGCGCTGTAGCCTTTACTGCGGGAATCACCGTCATCAACGCTGTACTCTACCAGTGGCGTAACCCTGCTAGCTTTATTTTCGACTACATCAAACACATAATCATTTTTCTCGCAGAGGTTTATAGATATTTTCTGCGGATCAATCCGAAATGACAGCTTCGTATTTATGGAAACCCCTTCTATCATTAGCTTCAGCTGTGAATATTGATAATCCAAACGTGCATGATGCTTGGATAACCAATTTGATCCAAATATCAAATTGCAATTGAGTTGTGGAATAACCAAACAGTTCACATCGATATCTATTCCTTCTAATTGAACTGGAATCAAGATTTGCGACTTTATCTTCTGCGTTTTACCGCCTATTGCTACAGAGATCACTCCTCGTATGACCGGTAAAATTGGAAATTTCCCGAGATTGCTTAACTCTGAATAGAATTTCTCCGAGATTGCGCATATATCTGAGCCGCTGTCGATCAATACTTCTACCAACGTACCAAAAATATATATCGATATGGTTGGCGAAACCTTTTCATCATCCTGCACTATATCCTCCGGGTCGCTTAAAAGATCGATGTCCGGATCCCCCATGCAAGCCAGTGAACGCCCGGTATGTCCCTCATTATTTCCCCTAGCGGTCGACCGCTTATCTCTCGATATCTCTCGCTCGGAATTTGTTCGATTATTTTCAGATCGATTACTATAACCCTGCGCATTATTCATGTTCCTATTCGAACCCCCCACAGTAGACAATTCGTCAATACGTCTCAATATTCCTCTACCGTATCAGGCGACGTAAAATTATTAATAATCATGCCCCGCTGGACTTCCACATCAAAATGTTTTACCAACATTCCAATTACATTTTGCATCGGAATTTTATTATCAAGAAACTTTGCTTGCGCCACCAGATTCAAGAAATAATCTGCTCGACTGCCATACGAGTGCGTACCGTAGACCAACGTCATATACAACTCTCTTTGTTTTTCAATGCTCCAGAATCTATTTTTAAATGCTAGACGAAATGAAACATAGTCGGTAAAACAATCCTCCTTAACGCTAGCCCAATCGGCCGCCGAACCTCTTAAGCAACCAACAGCTAAACCCAACTGCGCATGCTCAGGAACACCTGCATCGCTAAATATTTTTTCAATTTTCTTTAAAAATAGCATTGGGTGCATTTGCCCATAGTTTGAAAATGTGACATTACCACCCCCTAACTCTTTCCAGTTTATTATATAGGATCTATCTTTAATTACAGTCGAACAATCATCTATTCCTTTAGAAGTACAAACAGTCTCCGGCACTGTCTCTATTCCAGACATCAGGCCCTCATATCGTGTGTCGGACGTTGCCACCTTCTCAGCTAGTTGCCCTACCGTACTTTTTAACTCTGTCACTGATATTGCCAAATTTCTAACTAAAGACTCAAGGTCCTCCTGCACCTCCTTTGTACTCTCTGCCCTCCCTCTCCGCGACTTTCTGCTAGACATTTCTACAGCTTACCTAAACGACAAATCGTTACAATACTACAGTAAACTAAAACAAGGAAAGTTTTTTTTCTGTTACAATGACTGTTTCAACACAGTAAATAATCGTTAATATCCCCTCTGCTCCACCAGCTATCTCTTAACGCCTCACTGCTTCTCTACCAGCGCCTCGGTGCTCGTACAGAACCCCCCAGCAGCATACACACCCTCAGCTTTCCAAAATAAAATGACTTCTCACCCAGATCTGCTTACTCCCCTTACAACCGACAACACCGCCTGGCTCGTGCCGCTTGAACACAGCAACGCCTCAACGCCTGTTTCTGCGTCACGTCGTGCCGCCAAAATCAACCGTCTTCACCTACGCGTACCGTTTTCGTCGCGTCTCGTTCCTTCTCTATCTAACACCTTGCAACCGTATCGCGCTACGCCGTTCTACTGCCACGAGTTGGGCGCCAAATGAAGTGGATCCGAGCTTGCACAATATTACTCAGGGTTTTTTCGTGGGTTTCAGTAATAACGACGGCGATATGGCTAACAAACTTTAATGGTAGTAAGGCACAACATAATTCACTAACTTAAAAAAAAACATGGAACCCGGTAATCTTTAAATCCGGAAGATGGTCACGTCACCTGTTGCCTCTCTCGGCGGCGAAGGGCAACTCCCCCTCGCTAGTGATGTAAAATAATTAAGTAACGCTTACAAAATAATCGTTACAAATGAGTAACTAAATGTAACGAGTCCTACTTTTTGAAAAGACTCGTTACTTTTTATTTGAATTCGTTACTTTGAATGCGATACGGTCTTTTTCTGTGTATACTTTTTAATTACTGTTAGTTACTACACTATACATTACTTTAGATACAAACGTTACTGGGATTTAATGTAGCCAGTACTGCCAGCGCCAGCAGCAAGTCACTTGGTTCTTGGATGTAAACTGGGTGGAAATGAAATGATGTGAATATCGTTAGGCTTAGGCAACTTTAGATGCTCTTCTATCAAACGAGTTGCGGACTGCGGAGCTTTAGGTTGGCGATGTTTGTGTACACCTGTACACTTATCATTTGACTTTGAGAGCTACCGGTTGGCGGGTTGTTACTGGTTTGGATGTTGCCGTACAAGCTCGAGCAATAATATAATTATTATTTGTACAAAAATATGGAATCATCCGCGTCCGGTTCAGGAGAATCGCAAACTCAAAAAAGAAGTGTTATTTGGATGCATTTCACCAATATATCGGAAGCTAATGCAAAGTCTAATCTTTGTAAAAATATTTATTCGCATAAAAGTGGAAACATTAGCAATTTAAGGAAGCATTTGAAAACTAAACATCCGACTTTTTCATTGGAAGGAGAAAGGGCAAAACGGCGGGTGGAAAAGGAACTTAGTTTCAGGTATGTTTTATCATTATAAGTATTTTGTTGAACACCATTTACAGTGGAGTAACCAGACTGTTAAGTAGGGCAGGGGAGTAACCAGACTGTTAGGGCAGGGGGCGCTACTCAACTAAAGTAAAGAGTGAGGAGAGTGGTTGCTCCACGGTCCCCATCTGGTTATGCCACTTGTTAAATACTATTTACAGCGTACAGCCAACGAACCAGACGTCACACAACGACGAGTTTAAAATATAAGTACCTTCTACGTATCAAATATCAAAAAATAGGCAAGGCATTAGACAAAAAATAATAATTGGATCAATCCCAAAGTAATAATTTGATATAATATATAGAATGTAGGTTCTAAACGAAATGTCCAAATAGTAACTAAACTAACGAGTCCAAAGTTCGAAAGTAACGAGTCCTTACAAGTCCTAAAAAGTAACGAAACTTTGCATCACTACCCCTCGCTCGATCTACCACAATTTCGTCCACTGTTGCCGAGTTGCCGCGCACCTCACTGAACCACTACACAAGTCATTTCAAAACGCGAAATCGAATCGTAATCAGGTAGGTTCACTTAGGTACGATGAATCTTTGACCTCCGCATATCAAACTATATACTAAGAGCCGTTTTACACACAAGAGAATTACTCCGAAAATTATGGTTATAATTATGCCGAAAATTTTTGCTGTCGTATTACACCTAAAAGAATTCTTGTGAAAATTTTCATGGTAAAAATATAAAACCCGTTCTATAGAATATGCGCGAGAATCGGCGCAGAGGATTATTTCCGTGCATGTCATTATCAAATGTCAACGTCAACATAACAACATAACCCCACTTAACATTTGTGGGTATGGTCCTGTTCGATTCGTACTACGAAGAAGCGTTTATTGTTATTGTTTATTCATAATGTCGTGGAATCAGGAAGAAGTTACACTGTTGTTGTAGGAGTACCAAAAATGGGCAAACCTGTTCAAGGTGAAGTCACCTAATTACAAAAACAGAAATTTGCGGCGTCAGGCGCTGGATGCGATAGCCCAAGCATTGAGAAGTTTTATAATATTAACCAAGATCTCGATTTCAAAAATAAATTTAAATCAACGACGTCTGTTGTCTTTCCGATTATATTGGACGTCATACCCGTTAAGGTTATGTCCATTCGAAAATATTACTCTAATGCGCAGGCGTATCATATGAATTACTCGGAAATTTTGTCTGCTTGTGTCATACAGGTTGTAGAGAAAATCTTCATATTTTTTTCATGCAAATTTTCGGCATAATTATGACCATAATTTTCGGAGTAATTCTCTTGTCTGTAAAACGGCTCTAAGAAAGGTTGGGAAATCTGGAAACTGGAAATACTACATACCAAAATATGTGAACTAACCTAAACGTGCCTTCGTCCAAAAGTTGGTAGTTTGCGAGATACAGAGTGCCAAAGTTACAATTTTATTTTCTATTTTTCCTTATTGCTTGAGAAGTATTTCAGCTTTTGGCATGAAACTCGGTATAGAAAGGTTTTATAATATGAGAAACAAGAATCCGTTATTTTTTATGGCCAAACTTCTAGAGGGCGCCACTTACAGCACTATTTCGGTAAATAACTTATCATAACTTTTTCGTGCTACTCTGTATACAACAACTGACTGAAAAATCTTATTTTATCGTATTTCCGCAACAAAAAGGGTTAACTTGTTAGAAGTATCTAAAGCTGATAGTTTTCGAGATATTTGTTTCTAAAAGTTCCAATGCATTATTTGAAGCATGATGATAAAACATTTTTATAACATAATAATCAAGCTGCTTTGGATAATATCTGAGTAGCGCTGCTATGGTTTTTAATAGTAACAAATGAGGATGGCAACAAAACAAATAAACGGTGATAATAACAACAAAAATTGTCCAAAATGAGCACCACCTTGCCCAACACTCTCTCGAGCTCGACGAACTAATTCTTGCTGCACTCTCCAAACCTTTTGGATGTGATTTTTGATTTCCTGGCTATGGTGGAAAATTCTTTGTCGAAGATCATCCACAGTTTCCACTGGCGTATTGTAAACGCGTCGTTTGAAATTACCTCAGAAGAAGAAATCCATAGGATTTAAATCTGGTGATCTAGCCGGCCACGATACAGGTCCTGATCGGCCTATTTTTATAGTCTGGATAAACTCTATTTAGGTGCTGTCTGACTAATATACTAAAAATACGGTGGGGCGCCGTCGTGCATAAACCACATACTCATGATTGTTTGTAACGAAAGATCTTCCAGCCGTGTGAGTAATTGTTTTTCAAGAAATTGTAGATACCTTTGGCCATTTAGTCTAGGTGATAACTCAATGGGTCCTATTAAATATTGTCCAATTATTCCTGTTCATAAACTAATTTGAAATTGTACTTGGTGGCGGGTTTGTATTATTGCATGAGGATTTTCGTCTGCATAAATGTCAAGATTATGCGAGATAACGGGCCCATCCCTTCCAAATCCTGCTTCGTCCGAAAATAATATTCACGACGTAAAACCATTGTCGTGCTTAAACTTCCTTAAGAGCCATGTACAAAATTCTACCCTTGTGGGGTCATCATCCGCGCTTAAGCCATGTACTTTTTGCAGGTGGTATGAATGGAGCAGTTGCTCTTGAAAAATGGTATTTACTGTACATTTGGAAACTTGAAATTCTCGAACTACATTCCTAACTCCAACTGTAGGATTTTCAAAGACAGAATCTAAAACATCTTCTTCAATTTCAGTTGTACGTACTGTTCTGGGAGCACCACTATGTCGGCCCATATTTTGAGCAAAACTACCTAAAATTCTTTGGCTTTACTACTCAAAACAAGGCTATAATCTTTCCTTACCAGTTACTCGTAACCGCTGATCGATTCGTTGGAAAGTATTCGAACTTCTTTTTACAAGCAAAAGCAAAAGCTATAAACTCACAGAGATAAGAAATTAAACAAAGAAGAATAAAGATCAGGTCATAAGCCAACTCGAGTTCGGCGGGCACACATCTGTCGAAATAGTCTCATATTAGACGAAAATACCCCTGCTTTACGAAATAATTGTAAAGTCTGGTTTTATTGTTGTAAGTTGTTCAAGTGGGTATTCAAAAAATGGATGCATGAAATGGGTACACCAATTTTTGTGGGAAAACTTTTTATTTGACTACAAAGAATGAGAAAATGTGTTTTTAGGGATTCAATCGAAAGTATTATCGGGAACGAAAAACATTTCATATTAGATTTTTAGGTATCTATGAGACCTATAAGATGAGACCACACCTAAAAACATCCGACTAATAGTAAACAAGTTATTGCCAAAAACCGAGGCAAACTGCAGGTTTTGGCCCTTGTTGGTAGTGCGACGATGCTTTCTCGCAAGTATTTTTTAATTCTTCAATTTCGTAGGTTTCGTACTTCTTAATAACCACAACAAAATTGGAATAGACTGGACAAGTAGTTTTTGAGTTTATCCCAAGACACCAGTCTTCCTGCCATCACTACTAGTTTATTCAGCTATACAGGCTGTTTCAGTTTATTGTTGTTATATAAACATGGGTCGAAAACTGCGTGGCTTCCGAAATACAGAGAGGTTAAATTTACTTTCTAAAATAGTTTTTTTTTAAATATTTCGTACAATATTTGATGTATAACAGTGAAAATTGGTATACAAGGGTTTTTTGGTACGACAAAACGAGAACCATGGGCATAGTTTTACTGTAGTCGCTAGAGGGCGCTCTCTACTGTACCTGTAGTGTATTAAAATGACCGAATTTTTTTTCTTAGTGCAATTTTTTGCTTTTTTGAATAAAAAAACTGATTCTTCGCACTTTTCAACATAAAAAAGCTCTCTTGTGAATTTTCGTTATAGTTAGCCGTTTTTGAGATATTTCGATATTTAGGGTTCGATGTATTTTTAATTATTTATGATAAAATAACGTTAAAAAGTCAGTATCTCGATTATTCTTATAAGTAGGCTGTGCCTGCAAATATTTTTGAAATTGAAAGCAGAATAAGGTTAAACGTCAATTAGTTGACAGTTAGTTTTATTGTCTGTTGAAACCTGAAAGGTTTTTTTGCAATTGTGAATGCACGAAATTTAGTTTCTTTTACCTGTTTTATAAAAATGCAATTTTTATTCTCCATTTAAGAGTTAGCGCATATTCATTTTGTGTATGGCTTTATAAATGGAAACGCAGCAGAAGCAGCCAGAGAATACGCACGAAGATTTCCAAACAGACGACATCCAACTCGCTCAGTATTTGTAAGAGTGCATCGCCAAATAATTGAAAATGGTTTTGGAAATCTCCAAAGGGGTCAAAACATAAATGTTCGTCAGCGTAGATTTACCCGTATGATTCTGCGTGAGTTTGATAGAGATCCGACCACAAGTGTTAGGAGAGTTTCTGGTGCCTTGGGAATTTCAGCAAGCTATGTTCACCGTGTTCTTAGAAATGACCATAGATGTCCTTACTATTTGCAACCTGTGCAAGGACTACAGCCAAGGGACGGAGAACGAAGAATCACATTTTGTCAGTGGATTCTTGATAGAACTGATAATAATTGGGAGTTTTTAAGTAACGTTTTATCAACATATTTGGTCGCATGAAAATCCGCATGCAGTTCGGGAAAGAAAGTTTCAGCATGAATTTAGTGTGAACGTGTGGATTGGTATCTACCGTAATCGACTATTTGGACCCTACCTTTTGCCTGCAAGGTTAAATGCTGCGACCTTCTTTGAATTTTTAAAGGCTGAACATGCAAATATGTGGGATGATGTTATGTTAGATTTAAGAAGATTGGCCTGGTTCTAGCTTGATGGTTGTCCAGCTCATTATTCGAGAATAGTTAGAAACTGGCTGGACGAAAATTATCCAGAAAGATGGATCGGCCGTGTAGGACCAGTCGCCTGGCCTCCACGATCCCCTGACCTAAATCCATTAGATTTCTTTGTGGGGGGATTTCTAAAACAAAAAGTGTACCAGACTCCCGTAACCACAAGAGATATGCTAATAGACAGAATCAGGAATGCATGTGATGAAATAAGGCCTTATTTGAATAATGCTATACCACGTTCGATCATTCGTAGATGTGAATTGTGTATTGAACAATTGGGTTTACATTTCGAGCAACTACCTTAGATTTTGTATGTTTGTCCTAACTATCCAATAGCATTTTAGTTGTAAATAATTAATTTAATTTGTTAAAAATAATATTGGAAAATTAAACAAATTAATATTCTGTTTTTTTGTGTTTATTTGGAGTTAGGAATTATTGCTGTATTTAAAAACACAATCTAAATGATCATCTTAATTACTTGTAATGCCGAAATCGAAAATGTAAAAAAAATATTATTTTTCCATAAATAATTAAAAATGCATCGAACCGTAAGAATCGAAATATCTCAAAAACGGCTAACTATAACGAAAACTCACAGGAGAGCTTTTTTATGTTGAAATGGGCGAAGAATCAGTTTTTTTTATTCAAAAAGCAAAAAATTGCACTAAGAAAAAATTTTCGGTCATTTTAATACACTACAGGTACAGTAGAGAGCGCCCTCTTGCGGATACAGTAAAACTATGCCCATGGTTCATTTTGTCGTACTAAAAAACCCTTGTATACCAATTTCCACTGTTATACATCAAATATTGTTCGAAATATTTAAAAAAAACTATTTTAGAAAGTAAACTTGAACACCCTGTATTTCGGAAGCCACGCATTTTTCGACCCATGTTTATATAGACTTTATGCATTAATTTTAAAAGTTCTATCGAATCTTAAAGTTATGCAACAATAAACTGAAACACCCTGTATACAGGGTTACTTCAAAAGGAATTTTATAGCAAAATACACTAGCTTACCATGCCGACATGAATCCCAAGCCATACCGATAAATGTTATTTTTATGCAAAAAAGAACGGGTTACGTTTTTTTAAGAAAATTTAAACATTTCGTATTTGTGAGTAATTCGCAACAAAAGATAATAGTCACATCCACTTTGTTTTGAAATATGAATAGTATCGTATGTTTTTCGAATATCGTAGTGCATTTGTTCAATTACTCACAAATACGAAATGTTTGAGTTTGATTAGAAGAAAAGTAACCTTTGTTTTCCGCACAAAAATAACATTTAGGTACTCTTTGGAATGGTTTGTAATTCATATCGCCAAGGTAAACACGTGGATACTGCTATTAAATGCTCTTTGAACGAACCCTGCATATTGCTCAACAAACTAGTAGTGATGGCCGGAAGACAGGTGCTTTGGAATAAACAATTAGAAATTCTCAAAAAACTGCTTGACCAATATAATCCAATTTTGTTGCTATTATTTAGAAGTATGAATTCTACGGATTTGAAGAATTTCAAGTAGTTGCGTCGCATTACCAACAAGTTCCAAAAACCTGCATTTTGCCTTGTTTTTCAGCCAAAACATGTTTGCTATTAATCGTATCTTTTTACGTGTGGTCTCATTTTGTAGGTCTCATAAATACCTAAGAATCTTATATCAGAAGTTTTTTCGTTCCTGTCAACACTTTCGATTGAATCCCAAGAAACACGATTTCTCATTCTTTGTTGTCAAATAAAAAGATTCCCACAGAAATTGGTATACCCATTTTATGCGTCCATGTTTTAAATACACCCTTGAACAACTTGCACCAATAAAACCAGGCTTTACAATTATTTCGGGAAAATTTTCAAATATGGTTAGACTAAAACAAGTCTTGAACCCGTTGACTGTGGATGCATTAGCAAGTCGTAGTGCAGCCTATTCTAGGTATCAAATACTCAGTTTGACAGAAAAAATTGGCGAGGTGCAGTTAGAAACTTCCCTTTCATTAATTTTTATTTGTGGCCTAGCAGGTGGTGGCGTTGCAACGGAAAACTGAGAATATGTCAGTGCTGAATAAACCATGCGAAGCTGTGTATGTAACTATCAATTCCCCTCGTAAGCGTCTATCGGAGAAGTGAGTTAGGCTAAATTCCAAAAAAAGATTGTTGGTTCCAAATTGAAGTTTTACATCTAAAAATTATATATTGAGTAATTTTACATTTTTCTTTGAACAAGAAGTAACAAAAACTCGGCTTCAAAGTTTAAAAATAATATTTGCCGCCAACTGTGCGACATATTAATATCTGGCGTGACGTAGTAATATTTTCTCCGCCCCCTTCTTAGAATGTGACTCGACATTTGTTCGGCGATTACAGTATGACAAGGACAAGAGATATTCCCATTTTGTTCTACAGACTCGTCCGGAACTATTTACGTTCTGTGTCTGCTTTTTGACTGATAATTCAATTTTATCATGCATTCTGGCGTTGTTGTTGACGATTTGGTATTGTGATTTAGCTTGTGCAGCGTGGTGCAGTGATTGATTTGGAATTTAGCTTTTTAAATACACAATTAAAATATGGAACAAAACTTCGTGAAAGCAGATTATTCGAATTTACCGAAAGTAGATTACGAGATGGTCGATGAATACTATCGACACAATGAAGACTTTGGCAAAGCAAATGTGAGAAATGTGAAAATATGGATGAAGCTATCGGATTTGTCCAGCTGATGCGAGAGGAATCAATATATACTGTAAAGTGCCAAGTACTCCAGAACACAAGATCCACGAAAAAGGATATCAGGTGACAACCTGCATTAATGAGGAAAGAGAAGATTAAACATAGTGTGCAAGGGCATTTTATTCGAATACTACAAAACTGAACAGAATGCTATTGATAAAGTATCCCTATATCATTTAATAAATAAATTTGTAAGAAACAGTAGCAGCATCACTGCTGAAAATTTTATTCAGTACTGTCAGCAAGAAATAAATGATCAGCGTTGTAAAGAAATTTTAAATCAAACAAAAGATCAATCCAATACTGGTACATGGTTTGAGATAACGTATGCACGTATTACTGCATCAAACTTTTATGAAGCAGCACAGAGTACAACATATGATGTATCTTTAGTGGAGTCAATTTTGGGTGCTGCAAAATTCAAGTCCACAAAGGCTATGAAGAAGGGATTATCATTAGAGGATGAAGTATTGAAGGTTTGGCAATAAAGAAACTAATAAAAGTAGAAAAAGTAGGAATATTTGTAGATAAGAGATATCCTATATTTGGAGCTAGCCCTGATGCTGTAAATGCTGAGTTTTGTATTGAAATAAAGTGCCCATCAAAAGAATCGGCACTTAAGCAATACTTGAATGATGGAGTGATAGGTAAGAAACCTTTTGCCCAAATTCAACTCCAAATGCTATTGTCGGGCAGAAAGAATTTTGTATTGCATCAACAAATTTTGAAGTGAATAAAGATGTATCAATTGTGGAAGTTGAACTTCACATTTCTTTTTGTACGGATTTGCTGCAAAACGCAACTTTGTTTTGGGAAAAAGCTATCTTCCCAAAACTAATTCAATACATTTACTGTAATGTACTCAACTTGTAATGTCAACAATTTACCTGTAGATCTGACTAAAAGACAACTCAATTGTTCGTGTGTATTGAAATAAAATATTTGGTATAAACTTTCATGTATTAGATTTTATGTAAATGTATCACAGTTTATTATACTAATATTTTCAATACCTACTTTTAAATTTTTATAATAAATTGATTTAGTAACTGAATTAATCAGTTAACAATGTATACATTACAACATACACTTAACGCGGACATATGGGCACATATACAGGGTGACTTTGAAGTTGAGTCATTAATTTTCAGATAATGATTGTAGAAGGAAGATAAACCAAAATATGTGTGTAAAAATAAAAAACAATTAAAAAAAAATTACCTTGTTTTATAAAGTATCCTCCCGACAAGTATTTCAGTGCGGACCTGTATTTGATCGTGAGGTCTTGGAGCACCGGCATGCCCTCCCCTGTGAGGTCTTAAGTCACCTGATTCACGAGCCCGTTGTACTACATTAACAAAGGCATGAGGGGTTGGTTGCACTCGATTGGGAAACCGATCCGCATAAACATGTGCCATTTTTTATTTCGTTTGAGCCACGCAGCAAACACCGCTATTCACTCACGCGTTACCGACTGACACATTGACTGAATAAAAACATCGTGATCAGCGTTTCAAATTCTTTCGCTTTTTTGTTTCCGATGCGATGAACCGATAAGGCGGATTATATACGTTGTTGCCAAACACGAGCACATAATATTATTATTGAGACAGGGCGGTACTCAAACTTCTAAAGGGCTATAACATTGTTACTTTAATTTTACCACAAAAATGTTAAAGGAAAAAACATTTCTTTTGATCAGATCTACTCACTGTTAAAATAAATGACTCAACTTCGAAGTCACCCTGTATAAGATAGAAAAATGTATTTTGACCAAAGCAACACCGGGTTTAGCTGCTAGTTTATTCTACTCAGGTATCATCAGAAAATGTATGATTAATATTTGCAAACTTTGATACATTATGCAAATGTATTTAGTCTATATTATGCATATATTCTTGTCCAATTTATGTTATGTATTTATTTGATTGAATAAAGCACTTATAATTATAGTATTTTCTTCATGAAATGTTTTTTAACTAGTTATACTACTACTAGGTAGCTGCAAATGTTTTATTGTATTTATAAATGAACAAAAATATTGATATATACCACCAGCTGACCAGCTAAAATAATCCTGAATTCCATAACATTGTTGGTCTAACAAGCTTCTCAAAAATTTAATACACACTTTACTGAATAATTAATTGTTTTTATGTCATAGAGCGTTGGTAAATTCGAGTAATTTATTTATTTTGAGGTTGCTAAATGATAATGTGTCGTAAGGGGAATAAAAAATTATAGATACTCCCAAAAATTATACTATGTAAAGAACAGCCTCAAGTAAGTCCTCTACGAGTATTTTAACCTACAAAAGGAAAAATTGGTGTTTTACAAAATTATTCATACTTGGCTTTATGGATGTGCACAATGTGTAGCTAACAAAAGTGACTAATGGAAATTCACTGTGTTAGTATTAATATACCACAAAACAATCTTGCACTTGCAGTTATGTACTATTAAAATACGGAAAAAATAAGACTTGCATGGCAATAATACTTATTTCTTGATGACTCGTTCTTGTAAATTTACTAAACCACACACAATCATCGCCACATGGTCGAGGAGGTGGACTATTCTGGACCGTATACATGCATGTGGATTTAACATAGCAAATTCACGGAGTCTCCTTATGAGCCGTTAAATATGGACTCTCAAAGCAGCTATTATTTTAGTTTTATTAACTTCTGCTTTGGTGAGTTTTTGTTTCGCACTAATGCTTGGAGGTCTTAATAATGATGCGCTTTTTTATACAGTATAGTTTATATGTGTTTGAAACCTCTATCTGCCATTATTATGCATTTTTCTGGAATCACATTGATGAAGTCTCAACTCACAAGATACTTTATAGTATTACACTTTTTATATTCACTCCATGTTATAGCCTGATGCAGTGCATTTGAAGGTTTTTCGATTTCAACTTCAGAGCAATCAATAATTGATTGTACATTGTTGTAATAGGCTTTAAATTGATTTGGTACTAATTTTTTGATTTTCCAATTGGGAGGCCAAACAATCAACTGTGCCATTAAAGGAGAAATTATTACAACAGTTTTATTAAAAATGTTAGAAATTGCACTTGTGTTTTTACCAAAATCAATTCCTATTCTTGAAAACTGATTATTTGTCCTAATTTTTTTCATTGTGATCAAAACATCAATGTAATCCAGTCCACCTTCTTCAACTAATAAATTTACAATATAGGAACAGTCTTCAAGCAAACCTAAGAAAAACCGACTGTTGTTCTCTAATTTAGATATTTCTAGTTCGTCTTTTGATGTGTTCAGTCTTACTCCATTGCTTCCTGATGAAGTGCTTGATAGCTGCGGTGAGGAACTACCACTTGAGCCATTAGAGCTATCACTACAAATCCCTGTGCACTTTTCAACCAATTGTTTCAGTTTGGGATGACTAGTGGCAACTGCCTTTTCTGCAGTATGAGGTAGTGTGCTGGTTGATACTGTTTTCGTATCAACTTTAACTTGGACCCCTTTGGTTGCTTTCTTCAGGGGTAGCATACTCGAGTTTTGCTGGCAAGATTCATCATGATGCAGATCTCTGCTTGCACCTGGCTGCGATTCATCAAATAATTTTGCCCTTGGTTTTCTCCTGCAGTGAAGCTTTTTTCCTAATGTTTCTAACATCTCAGCTTTCCTTTTTTTGTTGGTGGACTCAATTGTGACGTACCTAAACTCTGAAGTGACAGGTTCCTGTGTGGTGTCACGACTACTTTAACAATCATGGGAGTCAGTACATTTAAGGATCATAAAACTCAGAACAATGTATGTGTAGATACATAGACAATTAAGTCATCATTTATAAAAGCATCGCAAAATGCTAAAATGGTACGTTACTAAAACATGTAAATATTATTCTTTAGCGCTGTGTCAGTACCTATACCACCGCACATTCACCATAAATTGTACAGCCGGCAGAGCCTCCACGACGATGCAGCTTCGGGCCGTGTATACAACGACAACGATTGCAGGTTATTTCGAATAATGAGCATATTATACATGGGACCTTTATCATTTTTTGTTCCCGTTGTTACTGGGATCAGAAGCTTCTTAATGATCAACCGTCTTTGATTAATACTAAAGACGTAACATTTACTCCAAATACTTCTTCGCCAGTATTTTTGGAAAGTAAATAGAAACGTAGAATTTATGAATTTTATCTTTCCAGGTCATTGCGCTGTGCCAGGATTCTAATTCACATGAATCTTTTTGCATCATTTGCCATCAACAACATTCTCTGGCTTCTATGGTACTACTTGGTATTCGACGAGACTGAATTACTCTTCGATAACAAGGTATGTCTTATTTATGCATACATATTAATAATAATAACGATTATAATAATGTTTATTGGTCAAATTACAAAGTTTTCATATAAATAATAACGGCAGTGTAATTAAAGGTTGCAGGAATTACATTATAAACTTTTGAGCATAGAAAATAGAATGATCTTTGGCTGATAGTTTTATTCAGTCTCAGAATTAGTGCAGATCTTTCCTTGCGGCTGATATAATGTAAAAATTTTGGATTTTTTGTTAAATACATTACTGTATGATAGAAATAAATTTGACGGAATCAAAAAGCTGAGATTCATTACAAAGATTTTCTGTGAGATAACATCTCTTTGTGTTCAGCATAACCTTCAACCCACTTTAGCGTAATTTCAATTTTTTATACTATTTATTCATGACTCCCCCCATGCTAATTCTATAAGATAGTAATGATTGAACAAGGGCATCATGTGTCATGTGCAGATATTTTTCGCTTAAAAAACTGCTGACAAGTATATTCCATCTTAGATGGTTATCAATGAATACCCCTAAGTATATAAAATTCTGTTGTCGCTAGAAAGTGTAATAAAGTATGCTCTGCTGAAATTGACTGTTAAAATCCTTTCCCTGAAAAAAATTGTAACCGTTTAAAAATCTAATACAATTTTGTTTTTTTAAAGAAGTCCAACCTTTGTCTGAGTAAATAATTGTCGTAGCGTCTGCGAAACCAATAATTTCTCCATCGTTTTTAAACTTAAAAAGGTCATTAAAATACAAATTAAACAGCATTGGTCTTAATACCGTTCCTTGTGGAACTCCGCATCTAACAGTCATATGTTCAAGGGTGGATTTCATCAAGGTTGTCAAATCAACAGTCCGTTATTCTCCACCTATAGGGTAACAGTCCGTCAAATACAGCGAATGAGCTTCAAGTTCCAAGCAACAAATTTTAGCAACCAGTAGCTATGAAATGTTGATAACAAAATACGGTCAAAGCATGAGATGACAACTTGTCATTGAAACATCACCAGCTTATTGAATATTAAGAAATTACATATAATTCAGTCAAAATTTAAAGAAATGTTTGATTTTTGAATTAAATTCATGTTATAATTACTATTGTTTATTTTTTATTCATGTTTATATTATTTTCTTTAATTGATATGCTATTTTACTGGTTCAACATTACCTACCGTGTGTTCCTTTCCTATAAACCTCTTGCAGATAGCCATTAAGTACCTACTTGATGACAGGTTCTACCAAAAAGTTCATAGATATTGCTCGTTTCCAAACATTCATTCATTTACTTGCCAGCAAACCTAAAACCTGCAAAAAAAACTACAAATTTGCCATATTTTTCTTTTTTCACGAGTACACATTCCAGGTTATATAAGACATCATTTGAATAACAGCTGATTATTGAATTTCAAAACTCCCCGAGTGACACATGTGTGGGATCTGTCAACCCTTGGTCCCATTCACAAAACATATACTCTGAAGAAGGTTTAATTCCATGCTATTCAATGACAACACAGTGACTTGTGTGGCTGTCAGCGGCCATTTTTTGTTGGTGTGACATGGGTGCCAGATTGGGCATCAATATCACTCCCCTGGTCCCAGTGGAGTAAGCTCTGCCAACTGTTGAAATATACTCTAACTGTGCTTGATAAGACTATTCGTGGAATTTTTACCATCGTTGCACAACACTTGAAAAAATGCAAATGAAAATTTAAATTTATTTCCAAGATGACGCAAAATAGCTCCATCGGTACCTCGGGTTATACATCTTGACAGTAGGGATGTTCGATACGATCCTATATAGAAGTATCAATACATTTCACGAGTATTGTCATCTTTCGATGCGGACTGTGTCAGAAAGAGTGACTAACTTCAGATTACTTTTCTTCTTCGTTTCCTTCCGCTGGATATCGATAATTTTATTGCAATAGTTAGAGTATCGATACTTCCTAAAACGATAAGAATCGATACGTAACGATACTTTTCGTGGATGTAAACATCCCTAATCTTGACAGCTTGTTGTTCTTGTCAACTGGGCTGCAGGCTGCGGTGTTGCCTTTACTATCTCACATTTTGCTAAAATTTTATGACAAATGAAAACTTCAAATGGAATATTGACAAATATGAACGGATATGCATAGAATTTAGAATATAAATTCATATTGCTAATTCCAGATTGTCGATGCATGGACTTGAACCGGATTTTTCGGTATTTTTACCGAAAAGAGAATATTTAATGATAGCATCATTCTCGATTTTTCAAAATAATTTAAATATTTCGATACTTGCCGGAAAAGAGCTGAAACAAAAAATAAAGCTAAAAGTTAATTTTATGTAGTCTTTATAGTTTTATGCCTCATATCAATCATACATAATATGCATGCACACTCAGGCAGGCGGGCACATGAGAGGGGTAGATATGGGTTGCCTATGATTACGAAAGCACATCCTCATCCCTTACCCCGCTTGCTCTGACTTGATTTTGGTGCATACAAAAAGTACAGACTGGTAGATTGCCGTCATTACCTCATCACCGCACAAGCAATAAAGAAACCGAAACCTGCCTGTTTTCAAAATAAATATTTAATTAAAATGAGAGGTGAGTTCATAAGTTCAAGGGTAAAACAGAAAAATATATACAATACTATAAGCAAGAATAGAAAAAGGAGTTTCCAGAATGGTTGCAAAGTACTTTGAGAGAACGACCAGTATGCACATTGCAGAAGTTGTAATACAGAACTATGACCTCAAAAAACATGATGTGTGCACGCCCAATACAGTAACAGAAGTTTTTCATGACTCAACGGTCCTTGATCTACCACTGATCTTGGGACGGCATTTTCCTTATACCGAATTTAACGACACTATTTACCGATTCCGTTTTTGCCGATTCTTCAACACTGCAGATGTACAGTTCACTTTAATTAAGAGCAATTGATATCCAAGATGTGTTATAATAGAAATAAGAAAATTAAACAATGTTTGGAGATATGTTTTCATAAATAGGTATTTTTGATTCTGACTTATAATCTCTAGACGATGAATAATAGGTGAATGCGGATACTTTTACAAATATCGATGTTTTACGACCAAGAAATGCAGAATGTGCTGTTTGTTTACATTTGGTGTGGATTTCTAGATCATAAATTGGCAAAAATTGTTTTTGATGTAACAAAAGATGATAGACCAGTTAGAATACGTTTTATATCCTTTTTTTTTACAAAATAACAAAAATCACGTACGTATTTTGTACAACACCCTGTACGTGATATACAGACAAAACTAGATTGCCATGCATGAACAGTCCTCAAAAACAGTGAAAACATCCTATCAAATATAATAGCTAGAAAATCGATCTATTATTTCTATCATTTTGATTGGTCCATTTACATAACTGACTGTCTTTTGTGAAACTGGAAATTCTATGAAAGTTATCCTAATTCTAAAGCACAAAAATATAATATTACATCTATAATGGTACCCTTATTTATAAGGCAACCATTTTTTCACAACGTTATTCAACATTTCAATAGAAATCACTGATATTCAGAGACCTTTGACTGCTTCTGTCAAATTGCATTTCGATAAGCTATTTTCCCATTGGTCCAAGGGACCGTCAAATAATAATGTTGGTGAAATTGGGCCTAGCTCACACATTGTTTCCTGTCTTACAAATAACTTTTCATGAGTAGATAAGTGGCTTCCACGAAATCCTAAATTTTCCAAGGTTTTTAATATTTTTGATGCATAATGCTATCGAATGCTTTGGCCAAGTCTACAAAAAGGCACACTGTTGACTTATTATTATCAACGTACTTGTAAATTTTGGTTTTTAACTGAATAAGTGCATCTTGATTTGACTTTGTTTCCTGGAATCCATATTACTCTCCAGACATGAGGTTGTATTTTGCAACAAAAAGTTTGTCAATACTGGAATTGTGCAATAATTACAAGGTTTCTGTTTATCTCCAGATTTAAATACAGGTTTTATTATTGGTTTTTTTAATTGGGTCCGGGAAATTCCTCTTTGCATGCAGGTGTTCATAAGATATGGTAGTACTTTGGAAATTTTATAATTTATTTGTTTCAGAGTGTATGCGGTTATATTATCAAAACCCGGTGATTTTTTAACTTTCATGACATGTTCAATTTCGGGGAATCTTGCAATATTGTTTTCGTATATTATATAAGTTGTGTTTCATTTGAAATGTCTTTTGCCAGATTCTCACCAATTACAGAAAAATATTTACAAAATTCATTGCCTGTTTCAATGTCGCTTTTTGTATGTTCGCCATTTGCTTGTACAGCGGGAATTTCTTGGTGTTTTTAGTGTTACTCATCTTTATTGTTTAACGTATATATCCACCGTTTCAGGTAATATAACAACATAATATAAAAGTATTAACTATTAGTCCGGCATTCTACGTACGAGTATTACACCCAAGTAGCAAAATGGAAGAAAGTAGCATAATGGTGAGATTTGTGCACAAGAATACAGACACATCAGCGGTGGAATAAGACGAGTTCTGCTACTCTCTGTCGCTTTGTTATAAAATATATATACCGGGTGTTTCAAATTCGACTAATACCACAATATTCTTCAAGCACGCTTCTCAAAAACTGAAACAATCTTTAAGTGATGATTTAATTGAATGAACTCGTAATAATATGTCATTTTCAAGGCCAAGTATGAAAACATCAGTCTTTTTGAGATAGCTTGATTTGGTAATGTCATTGTATGATATTTTATTACACATTTTTGGGATAAGAACTGAAACTCTATTTACCTGTGTCGATAGCCATTGTCGTGCTATTATTTAGTTAAATAAATACCTTGCCCCCATTCAAGAGACTTCGCATACATTTTTACCGTGTGTGGTGCGAATTCGGTAGGTGATACATACACTGAAGACCAAATTTGTCTGACGGCTGTAGTTCAATGTGTACGAGACAGATGTGTATAGACACATATGTCAGAAAGAGAAGCTGGCTGGATAGCGAAGCTCATCACCGCGTGGCCTATTAACGCTGACGCGGCAATCTACCCTGTTGCCAATATGTTACACCAGTTCTTTGAATTAAGATGCAGGTGCGCTAGTTTATTCGCTATGCCCAAATTTTTTTGAGCCTACACATTTTTGAATTGGGAATTGTGTCGAATCTGTTAAGGATCGATTGCAGATCGGTCCTAACGACGCCTCATTTCATGTCGAAATAAAAGGTCAGGATCATCACAAATTCTGCAACATTGCATCATTGGTTCGCTTGGCAACACCGCATCTCGTACATTCCAAGGCAAGGTTTCTGCCTCCATGATCACAGAAGATCAATTTTCATCAGTATCCATCTAGCGCTGATTGGGGAGTGTCGTCCTGGTCCGAAATGGTTTTCACCTGCGTAGACGCAGGCAATGATAGTTTGTATTGCGTAACATTATTTGTTACATTTTCCGACCGCTCACTGTCGCAAAATGTAGCAATAATTCATGTGTTGATTTTATTACCATCGGTGGAAATCAAAGGTAATTCTAAAATAAATTAAGATACTAAGTCGCATCAAAATTGAAGTAAATAGTTCTAATCAAAATGTAAACAACATATTAAATTAAATGCTCGAACAGATCTCCTTCTTGAGTTGGACAGTAACTTGACCTACTGTAGAAGATTGTGCGAACATTTTCTGATGTAACATATTAGGAACGCAGCGGAACGCATCACCGTTGCTAGGTAATGTGGTGATGACTTTCGTTATTCAGCCGGCTTCTTTCTCTTTCGTGATTTGATACACACTTCAGGCGGTTGTCTCTCGTGCACATTGAACTCAAGCCGTTAGACAAAATTGGTTTTGCCTGAATAATTTTGAGCATTTGAAAAATGTGACGGTCTATTTTTTTGACCTCTTGGGCTGTAGCGTTAGCTCTACCTTTTCCATCAATTAGCGAAACTTTATCATCAGTAAATCTATCTGACAACAGTTTGAAGTAACTTTCTACTGTAAAATGAGACAGCTTTATCCTGCATTGGCTTGCATTAAGAAAATAGATAGATAGGTCCAATTCAAGTCCATTAATTTCCGAGAGACTTAACGTCCGTTCACGGATTCCGTATTTTTGTGTGTAATGAAACGTGGGGGAATTCTGCATGCAGCCATTCACCTGGAAATACGATTTTCTGCTTCTTCAATAAATTACAATATCGGATATTGGATACAGACGGACGATTAGAAAGAGAAAAATTTTAGTACGGTATCAGCATTCTTTTATTGATGTGGCTAAAGACATTTTATTTTAATTTCTCTTTATGGAGAAATGTTCATAGGCGTCGAGCATTGAAAAAGCGTGATATTTTTTATTTTATTCCGACATGATATCAATATTTTGCCTCCTGGGAATATTGTGATCGCGAATAGCCATGCCACTCATTTCATCGGACGGTTCCATTTGGAGTTTGATGAAACTTTTACACAGCGGTACTACTATGTCAAGGACGAAAAAACTTTTAGCGCTTGAGCTAGGAGAAAAATGAAAACTTCGTTTTTTCGATATTCCAGAGCCTACTGCTTATATTTGAAAAAAGAATGAGTGATAAAAGTCTGGGGTTTTGGGGTTGTAGGGGTTAATCTGAATTCGTTGGCGCGTTGCTCACCTATTAGAGACTATATATACGAAATAGAAATACTTTTTATATAAGGCTGCTGTGGGCTATCCGCTACCGCTGTATTTCGAGAGAAAATTCACATGATGATTTTTTTACCTGAACAGCTGAGAGATAGTCCTCTTAGATATCGGACGCTTGTTTAGGGTATACATTGATACAGTGCTAAAAGCTAAAACTAAAAACACCACCTACCCTCCATCAGTTATTTCTTCCAGCGGTCAAATTAGCAAGTTGGAATTTGGGGATGCAATTGACGCATGAATACCATGGCTTAGGGTGAAGACATCAGCTGAAAACTTCAAAATGTCGGACAAATGTTATGTAACATGTACATAATGAAAAACTATGTCACTCGTTTCCGCCCGTTTGTATGTCTGTTCGCTAATGACTATATCTGTAACTTGAAAATGATTCTTTAATGACATTCTCATATAAGGTTACTACCATGCCAAAGACAAGGTAGCCTGTTAATTTTTGAAAATTGGTCCATGGGCAAAAAGCGAAAGAAAATAAAACTTCTGTTTTTGGCGTATTAAGCATTCCTGCTTATTTTTTTAAGGTTTTAAATAATTTTGGTGTAGGGGTGTAAGGTAGGGAAGGGTGTATTATTATTTTTTTAACTTAATATATTTGTATGCTTTCAACCCCGGCGATTCTATCCACGTTTTAGTACATATGTTATCAGTATATTTGCCCTCAAACTCAGAATGATACAGAAATATTTTCAACATACGTGTCGCCCATCGGTTGCACCGCAACGCAACGGAGGTATACCTATGTACATAAAATCCTGAGTAGGAGGTTTGACGTATAAATATTACAACTTACCGCTGGCGCTGGTTTATGGCTGGCTGGCTGGGTTTAGCAACATTGCTAGACGGGTACTGTCATTAGAACACAGGAACAACAAAAATAGAACCGGTTTTCGTGACTAAAACTAAGATCTTGTTGACTCTAAGATCCTGAACATCTAAATGAGCCAACTTCATTAAAAAGACAAACTTAGAACCTTGTCATTTGAAAAAATATACAATATTTCGAGGACATAGAAATACCACACATGATTTAGCACTATGCAACGGTTTGTCCACTATATATATATCAAAGTTTTCTTCTAGAACTGTATCGTTTCAGATATTTTTGGAACCGATAGTCCGATTTGAATGGAATTTGGAACACATGTGTTTAGACGACCTAATATTTGACATTTACAGAAATACAAAAGTGTTCGAGAATTGTGAAAACTACTCCCACCCCTACAGAAGATATCATAGAATTTTTACACAACTCTCCCATCGACTCTTGTTTTTTTTATACTATTGATCCTTTCATTTACTTCATTTATTGTTTCTTATTAAAACTCGTATAGTTTTCGAAGACAAACTCTCTTTTATATATTATAAAAAAAGTTCTGATTTCATCAAGTGTTAAAATCTATACCATAACTATCTAAAACTGTAATGACTCATCGATGTTCACGTGAACATCACTTAACCACCGGTAGTCGGGTTGTCAGTGGCGGGGTATGAATATTTTAATGTGGGTGAACTTGATTTCTTTTACTCGTAATTGTTTTATAAAAAATTAAATGGTTTGAAAGATGTTATAGATCGAAAATTTGGAGAATACCATTGTCATTTTTTGTCTGATTATCCATGAGCTATTTGAGTCTACCTCTCGTCGTCGCTTCCACTTCCATATAAAAGTAATAAGCTGTCGCTATCGCTTTCTTCGCCAAGATTGACTACAACTGCCTCCTTGATGGTGTCGATGTTGTCATCAATTTGCCACATTTGTGTTTCATTCACAATATGATGGACAACATTCTGTCTCGCTTTAGGTGTTATTAGCTGTATGAAATTATCTAGCAAAGCGTTGATGTCTGGTAATTTAAAAGTTGTGTTATGGCGCGCAATATAACCCTTCACCTGAGCCCAGATGAGCTCTATTGGGTTCAGTTCACAATGGTAGGGCGGTAAACGCAGCAGAATGTGTGTGAGTTTGTGTTCAACTGGGTCGTACAGTTCCGCTTTCACACATGAATCGTCAAAAGGAATGGCCTGTTCGCGCAACCATTGCTGCATCTTACTTTTTCGAGACCCCATATTTGGTACACGTTCGGCTCGACGACTGTGGAAGCATTAGCCATGACGATCATAGAGTTGTTCAACTCGCTGAAGCACCCCTTGAAACAAGCTATCGAAGCAGCTGGCATTCATTTCGTCATGGTAATCACTTTCATAGAGACGAAAGTCAAGTTGCATCCTTACAAAAAGCCACTATCGCTGCCAATATGTGTAAAGATCAATCTTTGACCTTTCCCTGACGGTGCACGAAGACCTGTTGATAAACCTCCAATGCTTGCTTGTCGGTTACTTAGTACATTCTTGCCTATCCAGGTTTTTTAACTGTGACCTGCATTTACCCACGTCTCGTCCAAATAATACATTTTTCTGCTCTGTCGTCTATATTCAGTTATTGCGCGTAGGTATTTTCGACGCCACGCGACTATTTCAGGTTTCTCTATCATTCCTGACTTACGATTACACGTTTTGTAACGCTTCCTTTCCGCAAAAAGTCCAGAAAAGATGAAATGCATTGAAGATTCCAACTTTTCTGCACAATCACAGAAATGGGGTTACCATTAGCTTCCGGTAGCTCAGTCGGTGGCATGAAGACATCTACAGGCGTGTAGCTGTATGTCGACCATGGCATGGCTAGAGGATAGAAGAACAAACAGAACACAAAAATTTTAACAGATTTTATTTAACAAAAAGCATTTTCATTACATTTGAAATTGAAATTTTAAAGAACAAAATAAGTTTTAAATCTTTGGTGCTGCTATAAAACTATACACTTATCTTTCCCTGGTCCATTTTGACTGGACTGAAGCGAGGATGGCCAGGTGCTTGAAGTGGAGGTCCCAGTTATGAGGGGTGACCTCACATTTAGTGGCTTCAAAACCAGTTGTAGGCGAAGTTGAACTTAAAAGTAATAGCGCTGCCAAGGCACATGCATGGGTGAAGTGATAGGCCAAGCAATGCAAAGTCAAAGACAAAGGCAAAGGCAAAAGTCAAAAACAAAGGCAAAGGGAAAGGGAAAGGGGGTGGCCCCAATCTGAAAAAGAACCGTGTGCATTAGCAACGTGCCCTAATGGCCAAGGCATTTCCAATCTCAGTCTGCCTCAAAAGAGAACCAACGATTTTCTAGGTTAGAATTATATCACATAGTTTGATAAAATCAAACCGAAAATTGGAAATGCCTTTCATAAAATAAAATCATGAAATAGCAAAAAAAAAGCGTAAAACAAGATGGTGGTCATCAAAAATTTCTCCACATGCTTCTGATATAAAAACACAAATATCGAATATTCATAATCAACGTACTCATAATTTCACTGAACTATGAATATATATATATATATATATATACGCACACAGAGGTAAAATCGATGTGGATCGATTTCTACCTCGATTTGATTAAAGTTATGGCGAATGATCGAAGTAGTCGAAAATGAGGTTCGATGGATATTCTAAAATCGTACAAGAAATAAACCACTTAAATATCGATTATCTATAAACTACAGGCAGATCCAGCAATAAAACTGTATAGTATTATAAAACTCACCATTTTGTCCTATTCGGACACACATTCTACAAAATTCTAGCACATGGTGCTATATGACCTCATGCTACAGAGAACAAAATTCTTAGCTCTTGTTCGATCGGCGGCTCAAGTGAAAAGGAAGCGCGAGGAAGATCGCAGATCAGGAACTCCGCATCAAGCGCGCTCCAAGCGGAAATGTTTCCAAGTAAAAAAGCTAGAGATGGGATTAATGACTTGCGATTCTGAAATGATAATCGAGAAGTGATTTAATAAATACAATCGGACGGTGAAACCGTTACACTTTCCTTAATACTTCGACGTTCACGGGGGGTATGAATGCATTACTCTTGATCTTTGCATGTATAGCTTTAAGGGTTGGTATGCCATTCCTAATAAAGAACGCCATTTTGCTGTCGCCATTTCGTTTAATGGACTTTCGTCTCTTCAAATAGAACTTTGGAATAGCAATAGCTCCAGTTTTCTTCTGTTAATGGACGACCCTGCGAACAGTCCACTCTGGGGCGCGTGTCATGCTTTCGCAACGCGTAAGCGCATCTCCCTGCGACATAGTCTTGTTCAAATAATTGAACACGTTGAGCACGATTTCTTTCACATCCTTTTTCAGTGGCTTACGAAGTTTTCTACTTGTTCCTTGGCTTCCAGCACTTCCACTTCCAATCTCACCCGCCATGGTTTAGGAAATACAGGGTGGCGCAGAGGAAACGCATTTTTTCTGAGTGAATAGTATTTCGCAAAGAGAAGTGGGTTGACCTTGGCTCACCACCAGCAGAGAACACATGCAATGCAGTTTCAGCCATGCACCGTGGACAACTGACCATCGTGTGTTTGCCGTCGAGCAATTTTTGAACGTGATTTTCCGTTTCGGCGATGTTCCTTGGCCTCCACGCTCCCCAGATTTGTCTGCATGTGACTTCTTTTTGTGGGGTTACCTTAAGGCTAAAGTGTACCCTCACAAACCCCGTACGTTACAGGAACTGAAAATTGCTATTCGTCAAGAAGTCGCAAGAATACCACAAGAAATGATCCTACGTGCAATGCACAAGTTTCAGGAGCCGTTGGAGATGTGCGAGCGCGAAGAAGCGCGACACTTGAGTGACATAATTTACCATAATTAATTTGAAAGTGCACTATTATTACTTTATTTAGCTGTAGTTAAAATAGAATTATCTTAAACATAAAAAATGTTGTGCTTACGCGAAAATCATGCGGTTCCTCTGCGCCACCCTGTATAAGTATAACCCGAACAATAAAAAGAGAAATAACCAAATAACAATTCTTCTAACAATAAACAATATCACGCGGTAACTAGACTCTCAACGAAACCAGTTCCAAGCACTACTAGACTACGTCAATGTTTCGGGCCTTGTAGCGTGGAAGCGTTGAGGCGTCAACCAATCTCAGAACCGGAATCAGTTTTCGTTCTTCCCTTCAGTTTAATTATGGTAATATTCATACGCGTTCCTTACTCTTAGCATATTTATTGATTTTGACTGAATTTAATGTTTTATTACAAGTAGAGGAGCTCATTAGTGGAAAAACAATACGTCATGATTTTTAAGGCCACAAAATCATCTTGAATTGCAAAAAGTCGTAAAATATAAAATATTAATGCAAATGAGCTACTTCTCAAAAATGCAAACTTCTTACTTACTAGAATAAGTCCAAGGCTTCGCCCGCATGATAGTCAGCAGCTTTACAGGAAAACAAAATGCCGCGCGGCATCAGCTATTCGTTCACAGTTCAACGGCTGAATTGTAGTCCAAAATCCACATTGAGTTAGTAAATAAAGCCGACTATAATTTTCTCGAGATAAGTAGTATAATTTTCACGGGATTTCGTTCTCATGGCGATCGGACAAACTTACTTGAAGGGAAAAAAAAGTTGAAAATCACCCGAGCGGGATGGAATGAAAGCCCAAACCTCAACCGCTTGAGTAAGCCAACCCATTTGACATCACTTCCGAAACAGGCAAGGACCTAATAAGGCAACCAGAGGGCGATTGGAAATGACTATTTTCTCATGAAAAGCGTTATTGTCGCTTGTTTATAACGGATCGCTACATGCTTCCATTTAGGAAGCCTAAGCAGTTAAAGTAGTACGATCGTGATTTTTAAATATTTTATTTATTCGGGCAGACCGCTGCATGGAAGCTTTCTCCTTAAAACAAGTCCAAAAATTCATAAATCGTTTTACTCAAGATTATTATAACAAATGAATGAGGTCTTGTGAGCATAATCCAAAAGTTAAAATTGTAGTAAAGAAATGAATCAAAACGGAAGGCCCATATTTTCCCAATTTTTGTTCATTAACATACTTGTATTCTAATATCTCAAAGTTTGTCAAGATGATTGTGGGATATATTGTTACGCGAATAAAAACTCAGACTCATCAGGAAAGTTGCCAAAAAATTGTGCTATAATTTATGTAGGGGTGGGGTACTTTTCACCTTTCTAGAACCCTTTGGAGTTTTTCGTGGAACTGAGATAGAACGTCGACATATGTGTGCCAAATTTCATTCAAATCGGGCTATCAGTTTTTAAATATCATAAAATATGTGTGTTAAAAAGAAAACTTTTACGGTCTCTAAGGGACAAGCGCATAGAGGTAAATCATGTCCATTTGATTTATTTTGAGTTCAAAAATACGTGGTACATCTATGTCAACTGGATATTGGGACACCCTATATACCTATATATACTCGGAGACATTGGAAGTATTACATCCAGAAAAAATAATTTCTTCAACTTGTTTTTTTGGCAACATAATGACATTAAGAGCATACTGTGGCAACAATGTCAACGTTTATCTTTGTTTTTGTTTGCCTTTGTAAAGTGTTATCTCTTAGATTTTGTGAAGGAATCAGTTTATTAGAGCTGAGTAGTACAGATATTTTTAGTTATTGCCCTCCCATTTACTAGTGTTAAGCATAACAAAATGCCTCGAGTTGGAAAACGTCCAAATTTCCACCATGTTAGCGACTTTGACAGAGGTAGAACTATCACCTATCGAGATGTTGGTTTGTCCTATTGCGAAATTGGACGCGTACTGCAATGACGGTAATGCGTGTGTGTCGTGTGTGTATAGAAAAAGGTAGAGGAACACGAAGAAGGCGAACTAGTCAGCCGAGGTGTATCACAGAGCTTCAAGATAGGCGCCGCAGGCAACTAGCCCTACGAGACCGTTTTGCTACTACACGTGAGATTGCTGACCAATGGTTTGGAGAAGAAGGTAGATCTGTTGCTATGCCTAGACTCTATCGCCGCATTCGAGCCTTTGGATTTTTTTCAAACCATCGACGGTCAGTGCTTCCTCTAACTGCGTACCACTGTAGTCAACGTTTGAACTGGAGCAGATAACGGCAACATTGGGAGGCTGAATAGCATAATGTCATCTTCAGCGACGAATCGCGATTCTGTCTAGGTACGCACGATGGTCGTAGAAGGGTAAGACGCCGCCGTGAAGATTTGCTGTTGAGAGGCATATTCATAGGACTGTCAAAGTAAACGTTTGGGGGGAGGGCTATTGGCTATGGTATCCGATCACCCCTTCTCTTTATTCAAGGCAAAATGACTACTACGCGTTATGTTGATGATGTCCTACAAATCACTTTACTGTCGTATCTAGACTGCCGTCAACACGTCGTTTTTCAGCAAGACAACGCACGTCCCCATATTGCTCGTCGTACTACGGAATTTCTTGAAGAAGCGGTGCTAATGTTTTGCCGGGGCGACCCCGTTCACCTGATTTAAGTCCCATCGAACATGTGTGGGATATCATGGTGAAGAGATTATCCACTTTGCACCATCCGTCACAGACTCTTCCACAGCTAATCCACGAAGTTGCAGTTGCTTGGACTGAGGTGCCACAACCAGACATCGATAATCTCATTTTGCTTGGCACTCCTGAAACCGATGCTGCAGATTTTGGAAAACTCGTTGAAAAGTTGTCCTCGGTATATTGTTACTTTCCTGAACAATATTCGTCTCCAGCTGCTCAGCTAAATTATACTAAGTGACATATAAATCCGAACACCCAGTTTAAATGGTTTTATTTTAATAAAATTTTGTACAAGTACTTAATGAAGCATAATAAGTAAATGATAAAAATTTCAAAATGATTGCACTGCTTTAAAGCCTTTTGACCTTTAATAATGTGTGGATGCAGCCTGATGTGCTACGCATTCTCCAACGCGCCTAGGCACGCTTCTGATCAGGTGGTCAATGTCCTCTTGTGGTATCTCATTCCAGGCAACCACCAACTGCTCTCGAAGTGCTTCTAGAGTCTGAGGAGGACGTTGCAAATTGAGCAATCTCCTACCCATCATATCCCACACGTGCTCAATTGGGGATAAGTCGGGAGATCGTGGTGGCCATGGTAACAATGTGACATCATTATGTTGAAAGAAGTCTATTGTGACTCTTGCAACATGTGGTCGGGCATTATCTTGTTGGATAGTTGGATATGCCAGGGTGTCAAGATAGGGTAAAATATGAGGTTCTAGAACTTCGTGGATATAACGCTGCGCGTTCATGTTACCTCTGATGAAGATTAAAGGTGACCTGGAACCATAAGCTATAGTACCCCAAACCATAACTCCAACAGTGTGATGAACATTTCTTTCAACAAAAAACAGTGGATTCCTCTTTCACCACGTCGCCTTCTAACTCTGGCACGACCATCGTGCATGCCTAAACAAAATCGAGACTCGTCACTACAGACAATACTGTTCCATTCCTGATAGAGTGACCGTTGTCTGCACCACTCAAGTCGATTACGTCGGTGTTCTCGAGTTAAAGGGAGGACCCAGTGTGGCCGGTATGAAAACAATCCAAAACTTCTCATTCGTCGGTAAACACTTCGCATGCCAATAGGTCTTCCGTGTTCCGCAAACCATTCATTTGCAATGGACCTGGTAGTGGAGAAACGGTCCCTTAAGACCAATAATCTTAGGCAGCGATCTTCACGGTCTGTTGTTCTACGGCGGCGTCCAGTGCCCCTTGCTCTTTGCGTACGGCCTTCTCGAAGCCATGCCTGACAACACCTAACCACAGTGTCTACACTTCTTTGCACTCTAACTGCAATTGCCCGAAAAGAAAGTCCAGCTTCCCGAAGTCCCACTATACGGCCTCTATCAAACTCACTAAGTTGACGAAATCGTACAGGTCTCCGTACTCTAGGCATCGTAACCGATCGTAAAGGATGTCAAGAACCAAAATCCGCCAACGTTGATTCTTTAGTGCGGCTGAAATATTCATTTTTAGAGCGTTAGTGAATTAAAAAAAAGCTATATAAAAACCGGAATGTCCAACTGATAAGGCTGAAAATTTTTTCACTTGTTATTTACAGTAAGATAAATACATTCACCAACTTTTATTAAAATAAAACCATTTAAACTGGGTGTTCGGATTTATATGTCACTTAGTATAATTCCTGCCCACACGACTAGTTTAGGGCTGTGAAGTGGACGTTCATGCAAGCGCCGAGGATTAGTTTCGGGCCAGAACCGACAATTTTGTTTGTTGACATGGCCATTGAGGTAAAAATTGGCCTCATCACTAAACATCACGTTATTAAAACTGTTGAATCGGTCGAGCAGTCTCGTTTTAATTCTTGGACTAGTTGAATCTTATAAGTCTTCAAATGCAAATCACGCTTCAAAATTTGCCGCAAGCTCGTTCTTTTGATGTTCAAAGCCTGACTTCTCTTACGTGTTGAATGTTGCGGATTTCGCTGAACTGAAACACGAACATGCTCTACATTGTCCGCTGATCTTGCAGAAACTGGATGACCTCGAGCTGTTATTGCTACTGTCGAGCCGGTTGTTTTGAACATTCCGATCCATTTCCGTATCACATTGGCACTTGGAACTTCTCTTAAATCGCGTACACCGTGTTCATGTCTATACAAACGTCGTGCAGTAATAACCGAT
The DNA here is from genome assembly GCA_963669975.1 of Acanthoscelides obtectus. Classification (NCBI taxonomy): domain Eukaryota; kingdom Metazoa; phylum Arthropoda; class Insecta; order Coleoptera; family Chrysomelidae; genus Acanthoscelides; species Acanthoscelides obtectus. The sequence goes on from CAVLJG010000008.1 coordinate 69,752,443, forward strand.
ACATTGTTTTTATAATACGCTCGGACACAAAATGCACGCTACGCTCCCGTGTACGGCTCCATGGCGACTAAATTTACAGGTAACGGCGCGGCTAACTGCTTATCCCCCCCAACCCGCGCCCCGCGTTTCCGAGAAATTTAAGATTTGAATCGCCAACACTCTTATGGCCCACCCTGTACATGTAAACGCTTACTTGCAAATTTCTAGAATACTGAAAACTGCAGTACAGTACAAAAACATCTTCCATTGTCAGTGGACGAACCAGCAACATGAGACGCAAGCTGTGTGTTTCAGCTACTATTTACACTTGGCAATATTTTCGGTTGCACGGCCAATGAGACCACGGACATCGAGAAGTTCCCGCCCATAAAATTTTGGAAGATAACGAGTGTGCCCCGTTTACACCATTAGCTAAACGCCTAGCTAGATATATCTTGCTAAACGTAGCGAATGTGCACAGAGGGCGCGAAAGTTTCGTAATTAGTTGTCGGAATTTTAATGTTATTATAATGAGAAAAGTTAGGCGCAGGGCATGTTTTGATATATACACCACCCCCATTCTATTACCTTTGCCCCAAAACATGAAGGTAGCTTTTGTAAGGTGTAAGAGGATTTGTATAAATTTGTTTAAATTGGGAAAGAAGGGAGGATTATACCCCTCTTCTTTTTCTTTATTCAGCTTTCAAATCCTCAGAATTTGGGATACCGGCTTTTCGCGTTTATGAAACTGTATTTGGTGAAACAGTGGCGTAACTGGCAAAAGCCATTGATGTACCTTCAAGGAAGAAGCAATTTCCAATGTGCTGATGGTCCACTATATCGCGTAATTTCTTGTTTTCATTTCCATGTGCGCGTTGAGAAGAGAGCTTCTAGTAGTTCTAGTACCTAGTTGACCCACATACACCAAAATCTTAATATAAATAAAATTAGAAAACGAGAAACTCTGTGATATCAAATGCGGTACATGTGGCACACCGTGTACGTAAGTCAGGCTGTTTGTTTATAAACCGATTAAAAAAAACGAATGTGGCATATTCCTATGATAATAACAAGCTTGTCGATATGATGGTAGTTTGCGGTGAGAGTGGAGATGATGCAGATGCTTTGTGGGTGTGTTCAGACCGTTTGCCTAAACGTTTTCATCTCGTGCCGAGTAAATTTGTTTCTCGTGCAAATACCTTTTGCAGGTCCTGGGTGGGTGATTGCACGAATAATGTGTACTTTAACGTCGCATATTTAGAAAACAATTAGTATATGTAATTAAGGGGGTTTGTTGAATGTTTTCTTATATTATCAAGTGTTCAGTTAATGGTAGTATGTTTATCTTATGGAGAAAAGTCTGCATACCATTTTCTCTGTGATAAAACCTGTCTATCATTCCCGTGGCTATCCATAGCCTGAGAACAAATCCTAATGTACCAATAATATAGGTAAAAGCTAGAATAGATTTTAACATATTTTGATCAATCGGCAAATACTTACACTTTATTGGGGAATTCATTGATTATAAGCATACTTGAATTACACATTTTTTGTCCCAGGGAAGTCCCATCATTCCCCTGTCATTTTCTCGACATTTTTATAAAGTCTAACCTTCTGTATACGAAAGTTAAACAATGCCGTTTCTTCGGTATTCTGCGTATGACCGTCAATGAGAGCGAATATGTTGTCTATCAAATTGTATGAAACATAACACAAGTTGAGTTCGTGCCTGAAGATGTATTAATGCACCTGCGAAATCTGAAGACCTCTTCCTCCCCTGGTAAAGATGGGATGACGGCTACTGTACTTAAAAACTGCGCTTCAGCGCTGGCCCTACCATTAAACTTGATATTCACACCGTCTTTTAGATCTCATACCCTACCCTCATGCTGGCTTAGTGCTTCTGTTACCTCTGTATTCAAAAAGGGCGACAAATCCTCCGCTAAAAATTATCGACCAATAAGTCTCGTTCCTATCGCCGCCAAAATAGCTGAAAGAATCATATTAGATAAGCTCCTGTCATTTGCTTTCGAAAATGACCTTATGCCTAAGAATCAGCATGGATTTCTCCCTGGTCGATCAATAATGACCAACCTTCTCCATTCTCTCAACGATTGGACTCAGTATCTGGACACAAAGACTCCTGTTGATATAATCTACTTAGATTTTTCTAGGGCTTTCGATCGCGTACCACATAGAAGGCTTCTGTTTAAGTTGGAATGTATGGGAATAAGAGGCGAGCTGTTACTGTGGATTAAGGCTTTTCTCACCGGGAGGACTTTCTCTGTGCGCATCAGTGATAGCCAGTCTCACCTTCATCATGCAGCAAGTGGAGTTCCTTAAGGTTCTGTCTTGGGGCCAGTGCTGTTCCTTCTGTATACAAGTGACTTGCCCGCATTGATTTCCTCCACATGTTCAGCTTATGCCGACGACACCAAGATTTACAATACTGTCGTAAATTCTGCTATGCTTCAACGAGATCTTGATATTGTTTGTCAATGGTCAGTCAGTTGGCTTTTACCCTTAAATCTAACTAAGTGTTGTGTCCTTCACCTCGGGAAGACAAATCCGCGATTTACATACAAGATCTCTGACCACAACATCGAAGCAGTTTCCAGCCACAGTGATCTGGGCGTTGTAGTCAACGATCGTCTTTCCTGGTCAGAGCATATTCACCACGTTACATCAAAAGCCAAGAAACTTCTATACATGCTGGAGAGGTCTTTCAAAGGAACCGATGTCAACACTTGCGCCTACATTTACAAGGCATTCGTGAGGCCAATTCTTGAATTCGCTGGCCCGGTATGGAACACTGTGCTTCTGCGCGATAGAAATCTCGTCGAATCAGTACAGCGTCGGGCTACTCGTATCTCTTTTGGAGCACGAAGACCAAGCTATGAAGATCGCCTTGAATTATTCAACCTGACCTCTTCCTCTGAGCGAAGACTTCGTGGCGATCTTATAGTTACGTTCAGGATACTTCATGGTTTGATGGGCACCAACCTCATGCATCTATACCGTCTGTCGCGCAGCAATCTACGCGGACACAGCTTCAAACTGCATAAGGAGCTATTTAAAACAACAGTCCGACAGGGGTTTCTTCCCAACCGCATATTCAACACCTGGAATAGTTTACCTGAAAGTGGGGTTGGTGCAACTTCAGTTAATAGCTTCAAACTGCAGTATGATAGCTGGAGGAGTGTACAAACTTTATAGCTATGAACTGTCTTTTTTTATTTTTTTCTATTTGATGTATTTGTGTTACGTGTCTGTACACTATATTTACTGCATGAGCTTATAGTACTGTGTACTCTGCTCATCTCAATTATCATAATAATAATAATAATAATATTCGTGCTTTCAAGCAAGTTGTATCATTAACATCGGAAGTGAAAAGTAATTTTAGTGATTGTAATTTCTTCAAGCAATTATGTACGTTCAAATGAAGTTAAACTAGCTTCCCTGTCACACACGCTAAAACTTATTGAATGTATGTTGTCCTGGTTGGCAGGAGAATAAAGAATATGACATAAAAATCCAAAATTCAGTTTGATATCCAGTTATTTAATCTAGGACAAACGACACGAAGTAAAACAATCCGGAGAATAAATTTAACAGAAAAAAGAGGGCGTGAGCGGGAGTAACGAGAAATAATTCGAGAAAATCCAATAACTTAAAACAAAATATAGGCAAAATTATTTAAAAATAAGCAAAGCAATCTTTAAAAAAAACCGTTGGAGACGTATGACCCGCCAGCGAACTACATCAGATTTTTTTTTATATACTTGAACCACCATGAAGGCCTAAACACCCATAGGGTGCCGTGGGGTTATAGGAGGATACAGGGGGAAGGGAGAACGCCACACGGACTCTGGCAACATGCACTCATTCTGGCCCGGCCTACGAGATCCGCCGGGTGGTACCTCCGCGTTCGACAGTCAGAGACCATCTACCACCTACGGACAATCACAACATCCATAGCCAAGAGAAAAATTTCTCCTGGAATGGAATTCGAACCCGCTCAGCGCACGGCAACTGATCAGGAGACCGAAGAGTCTACTACTGCGGCCACCGCTGCTGCCTGATACAGAAGGAATGGGAAATTCAAAGAATTACCATTTAAGGAGGAATCAAGCAGAAGTTGAGAAGCTTCTATTGGAATTAGATACGCCTCTCGTTCCATCTGTTGAATAAAACTAGCCGCCAAACCTGGATGTATCGCTCTAGCGGCAGTATGGTAACGGGGCATCTAACAGAAACAAGTCAAGCGATTTAGGGAAAGGAAATAATTAGAACTTAGAACGTAAGATGGAAGATTTGAAAAGTAGGGCTGAACTATGTAAGAAGACCTACTATAGACTTTTAGTTAGACAAATTATGAAAGAAGTAATGAAACGTCAGATCTAGAAAGTTTGACTCAAACAAAAAAAGTACATGCACCAAATATTGAACCTTCGAGAGTTAAACAATTAAAGGGAATCATAAGATTTGGTGAAGTAGTTCAGAGGCAGTTGGTAAATAGAGCCACAAGGAGATAAAGAGAAACAAGAATTGTAAGGCAAAGTAGAGAAATACAAAATACAGACTTCCCACAGTCATATAATTTCGAACATCATCAAATTTTGAGAAAAAAGTCTAGAAATATCTAAGCAGCAGGACTTATTAAAGGATCGAAGACTTCTTAAAACTAGAGGAAAAAGGAATTTGTGAAAAAAAGTAAGAAAACGTTTCTGCTCAAACACTTTGAAGGATCTTTATCAAAAATTTTCACTTGCTTATCCAACCTTCAAAATAAGTCTATACGTAAATGACTTAGCTTTTGTAAGTAACTTCCAATTATCCATCTTCTACCACCTTTTTCTTGCATTAGCATCTCCCTTTTTTAAGTTTTTCATTCCCATGTACAGGTCATTATTGAAGTGTCACTGTGCTTCCAAAAACATCAAATAAATCAAAAATTAGACAATACTTAGCTGGTTCAATGTCTCACAATACCTATGACCCCTTTTCTGTTCACATTCAAATAATTGTTGATATGATATTTTTATATTATTTGATTTGTCAAATTACCTTTGAATTTACTCAGTATTTGTACCATCACCCAGGTAGGCTCAGTAAACATATAAACAATTCCGACTATTGTAAATTGAAGAAGGTATTTGTTATTTTTTAATTGAACGGCGACAACGTGAAAAGGTATTATAAGAAGTAAGAGGGCGATACTTAAAATTCTTTATTAAATGAACAGTGACTACCTCTCTACAATTGCTGTTTTACTTTTTTGGCTGCAGTATTACAGCAAACTAGCTACTTGAAGTGTAATTGTTTTTAAAATAGAAAGTCCTAGCTTTTAGGAAACCTTATGCTCATGAGCGTGGACACGTGTAGGCTTGGCAGAATATGATCTTTCTAACCCCTCGCGATCTATTGATCGTCTGGGATGTTAGTAGTCAGTTTACTCGGCCCCGGATGGAACTTTAACGTTATCATGATAAATATTAGTTACCTATAATTTAAGCTTCTTATCAGCAATGAAACGATAGCAAAGTAGCTCAGCAGGTGTAGTCATACCCACCTTACACCCACCCACCTAACAATATTAATATAATTCATCTTTATTCCGGAGCAATATAAGTATAGTTTAAAATTAATAAGAACGCTCATTTTTACCATACACTGATATAAGTGCTTACTAGTTTTCTTGAAACATTTCTTCCGGGATAACAACCATAACTATATAGTTTACAACGAGTATTATATAGAACGTGTAAGTAGCAGGACAGACTTAGTATTACCTGCTGAGGATAGGTTGATCAGTATTGTTACCGGTTCGAATGGTGTCCGATTTATGTGATTTAGTAAATCAAGAGGTATGTTGCACCTGAAATCTCTTTATTTGGCAACCGTCAAACCAGTGTTGCTGTTTATACTAGCCTGTAATAGTGGTGGTAACACACTTTGTGAAATCTGAAGGGCAATTTTATATTCTCAAGTACTAATTCTATATACATATACAATATAAAATGAAAGATTTTATGTCAGATAATCTTGGCCGCAAAGGTTTAAGTTACTCACCATGATGAAATCCAGCGAGCTACCGCAGGGCCTTGGGAACATAATCATTTTCGATATTTTATCTATGTGTGGGTGGTATCAAGATTCTCCGTGACTGAATAAGTTCTGTTAAGATACAAACACCAGCCACACTTTTATGCCGCCTCCCTAATCAGGAAGAAGCACGTCGAAAGTAAATTTTTGTGAGGTGTCGGAAGGCTTGTATAAAATTTACATACATAAATTAAGAAACAGGAGAATTACTTCCTTTTTCTTTTTTCCTTAACTTTGAAGTATACATAAATTTAGATAACATATTTTCCTTAATAAAACCGAGCAGTAGGTGCTTGAAAAAAGCCTTGGTCCAGTGGCGTGCCAATATAGGTAACCTTTGGTCTTATAGTGTATTAGGCTAAGAAATAGAGAGATTTTGTAAAAGAAAATACGACTGTCGATCCTGTGTAAGTAGATAATTTAACGATCAAATGAACTTACCTTAAGGAAGTTCGATCGAAATTATATGAGGCGTCCAGTCCAAAGATGTTTATTATTTCACCACGTAGTCCGCCCTGTCGTGCTACCAGCCACAAGGTTTTTAAAGCAAAATCCCCCTCTGCTACGCCCGCGTTCCTGTATATGCCGCAGCTTTCCCCTTCTACAGTCATTTAGTTGAAATCATTCCGTTTTGTGCATAACCCATCAGGGTAGGGCATGGGGGGGAGCTTACATCTTTGGACTGGACGCCTCATATAATTTCGATCGAACTTCCTTAAGGTAAGTTCATTTGATCGTTAAATTATACTTCGGCGTCCAGTCCAAAGATGTTTATTATTTCACCACGTAGATGTTTAAAGATGTATGGGTTATGACACGAACGGAAATAAAAAGTATAAGGCTTTGGTGATCAAGCATTTATTGGGAGAACGATGATATATTGCAAAACTCAAACAAAACTCTATGTGATACAGTGTGTAACATAACTCAAAATGAACGGTTGCTCCTAAACGCAACGTTTAATGCAACTTCATGCGATACAACGTATGAAGGGAGCATAAAAGAAAAATGTCATTTGAAATAAATTCTAAAGTTTTGCCACCGGCAAAATTCAAACAAAAACCCGTGCGGTATATCATAAACATAAGTAAATGCTTATTCCTGTACGTCCAAAACGTTTAATGCAAACTGTTCTCTAAATATTAGAGGTCGATTATAAAATTTCGCGAAGGTTTCAGAATTCCTACTCCATCCTGCTGAATCCCTTATAATGTCCAAAGAAACTCCGGCTCTGCTAGCGGCAGAAGTTGACGCATGCCGGCTAGAATGCGGCTTGAATATGTTAGTATCAATCCCTGCCATTTTGAGGGTGTCTCTTACCCACCGACTGAGAGTTTGTTTGGAAGCGGTTCGGTATGGTTTTTGGGTTGTTAGGAACAAATACTCGTCATTTTGATTCCTTAATGCCGCAGTTTCTGTGACGTAGGATGTCAGACAATTTGCTACGCATAATTGAGGTCTGTCATTGAACCTTGGGATTATCAGACAAGGCTGCTTTGATCTCGGTCCCGATGTTTTGATCGTCTCGTCTATCAAAATTTGGACACAGTCGCAGGTTTCCCGTATATTGCTAATTTTTATTTTCGATATAGTCTGCAACCTTTGTCCTGTTGCCAACAGCAATAGGGTCACCAGTTTCATTGAACGTTGTTTCAGGGAAGTTGTCTGATGCGCTTCCAGAAAATCTAGGACTTGTTTAGGGTCCCAAATGAGACTATATCTTGGCTGCTGTGGTCTTATTCGAGATATGCCCTTCATAAACCGTTTTAAGATGGCATTATCCCCTGATTTATATGGCAAAATCAATGAAAGCGCTGACCTGTGAGAGTTGAAGGATCCAAATAGACAATCATTCTTATCAAGAATGCTTTGCAGAAAGGTGATAACTTCACTAACCTGGGCATTAAATGGCGAAGTATTATGAGCCTTACAAAACTCCCACCAGAGTTTATATGTGACTCCGTATTGTTTTATTGTAGCTTCAGACAAGGATTGCAATGTCGTTTCGACTGCACACTCGGGAACACCTTGCATCCTTAGGGCTCGCCGGATAGTCTCGCCGCTACCAGGGTAAGGTTCCCCGCTAAAGGATGTTCTGCGCTGCTGAAAGGTGAAATCAATAGATCCGGTTGTGGCTCAAAGAAAATGGGTTCTCCTCTACAAAGCCTAATGAAAAGTGGATACCACGCTTGGGAAGGCCAAAACGGTACCACTAGTATCCCATTTGCTTTGTCATTTATTATTTTTTGTATAACTCTCAAAACTACGGAAAATGGTGGAAATGCATAGAAGTTGATGCCCGTCCACGGAATAGTGAAGGCATCGCATGCAAATGATCCAGGGTCTTTCAGCCACGAAACATACCTTTTACATTTATAGTTGTTTCGAGATGCGAATAAATCTACGTTAGGCGCACCCAACCTTCGGGTGATTTTGGCATATGCCAATCCGCTAGAGACCATTCTGTCTCTGGCTGTAATCTCTGGATTCTGTGTCCGCCACCCAATTATCTTTTGTATTTATATAGGCGGCCTGTATCCATATGCCTCGAATCTCGCACCACTGCCATAGTTGCTTAGTTAGTTTGTTGAGTTTTGCGTGCTGTACACTTCCCATGCGGTTGACATAGGCAACAGCAGTCGTGTTATCGCACCTTATTAGGATATTGCAGTTTTCTAAACCCTTGGCGAAACATTTCAAACCTAAGAATATTGCAAGCAACTCCAGAAAGTTAATATGATTATCTTTCTCGGATTCTGTCCACCAGCCGTGCGTAGTCTCCCCGTTACAACAAGCGCCCCAACCGGAAAGGGATGAGTCTGTGAAGATTTCTAGTTGGAATGAGTCGTGCTTGATGTCGTTATTTGCTGAACTTATATTATTCAGCCACCATGACAGATCGACGCGTGATTGTAATGAAAGAGACATATTTGCGTTGTAATCCATGCGATGTTTCCTCAGAGCGATTAGTTATCTCTTTCGAAAAGACTTCGTGTATAGCCATCCGTATTTAATGGCTGGACATGCAGAGACTAAGAGACCCAAGAATTGGGCGAACTGTCGGATTCCTGAATATCTTTTTTCCTTTGAAAAATGTTGATCCACTTCAGGATCCTCTGTCTCTTTTCTCGTGTTACCTCGATCTTCATTGTCAAAGAATTGAACATGAATCCTAAGAATCTGCACGTTTGTGAGGGGGCCAGGGAACTTTTATCAAGATTAATTACAAACCCGAGTGATTCCAATAACTGCACTGCGGTTTCGGTGTTCCGCTTACAGATGTCTGCTTTTTCGCCAAGGATTAGGAAGTCATCCAAATAATTGACACATAAAATGCCCTTCAAACGAAGGTTCTTTACTACAGGTTTGAGAATTTTGGTAAATGCATGTGGTGCAGAGCTTAGACCGAAGGGAATGCATGCAAACTCAAATAGATTTCCCTCAAATGTGAAGCGCAAATATTTGCGAAACTCCGGTGCTACGAAAATCAGAAAGTATGCGTCTTTCAAGTCAATTGACGTAAGGTAACAATTTCTTTGAATTAGTCTCAACACAGTACGTGTGTCCTCCATCTTGAAATGGGGAGCCTCCACAAAGGTGTTGAGATTTTTAGATTCAGAAGAAGCGCTTCTTACCATTAGACTTATCAGTTAGAAAAATCCTGGATATAAATTGATCACTCTGTGGAGAGCATGTCACAATTGCTCCTTTTAGCCGTAGGCTCGCTATTTCGGCGTTTAGGAGATGTTTTTCGGCAAGAGAAAAAGAATGTCTGGGTACGTTTCTTTGTATGGAACACTATTGAGTGGTATTCTGTAACCCATAATCCATTGCAGGATTGTTTATTTTTGGGTGATGGTTGTCCACTTTTCATAAAACTTTGCGAGTCTACCTGAAAAAGGATTATTATTATAACTTACCTTATTTATTTTCTCCTCTTGTATCTGTCTTTCGGATTCAGTTCGTACGAGGTGGTGCCCTCTGGTGCCCTGTCTCCCTCGATCGACGGGCTGGGCGATTCTTGTTTAAAGACACGTAGTGGGAGCTATTCCTTGCTTGCCCTCCCCCCTTTTTTCTGGCCTATAATACTGCTTAGGTGTTGTAGATACCCTATATGTCGATGAAGGCTGAGATGATTTAATATCTTTGCTTGTCGACTGTATTGACTTTGCTGCCTTAATAACATCGCTAAGATCAGATCCGAATAGCAGGTCCGTAGGGGGACGGTTTTGTAACAATTCTTTAGTATTTTTGTTCATATAAGGATAGGCGAACATGCGTCGTGCCATTGTTAAATCGTGGAATAAACTAGCCAGGATGCGCCCTGAGTCCGATAGGCTAGGTAAAAGTGTATCTTTATAAACACTGGGCATGGATTCTGCGCACGACAGAATGCTATCAATTCCTTTTCCCAGTGCCAAAATGCCCGCTCCGAGCTTTGATTGGAACATTACGTAAGCACTGTCTTTCTTTTGCATGTTGGCCGGAAGAATATTTTGTGTTTCCGGATTCATTATCGGAGGAGCAAGCAACGGTAAATTGGACGGTGGCTTGTAATTCTGGGCCATGGAGTTATATTCTACCTCTGACAATCCCTGCGAGATGATCTTAGACCATCGAGCGGCTAAAGCTGAATGAATTTTGAGATTATCAGTCTTGTTTTCGTTTGATTCTACTCCTAAAATGTCCAATATATCGTCCGGTAGCTCCACATCGTTGTCTACGATCAGCACGTCCTGTTCGTGCGATGTTAATATGGTGCTTAGACCATTGGCGGTGGTTGGCGAGTCGCTAGGAGCTCGCGCTTCACCGTTTTTTGAGCGAGAGAGCGAGAGAGAGCCGAAGGAGAGGTGCTTGGACCATCGGCGGTAATTGGCGAGACGCTCCGGTCTCGCGCTATACCATTCCCTAAATCAGGGAAATTCGAGAGTGAACGGCAACCCCGCCGAGGCGAGTCGTCTGACCGTCGGCGGGAAGATGGCAACGCCGAGCGCGCTGGAGATGGAGAGAGAGATGAATGCGAGCGGTTACCGGCTGAGCGGTGACGCAATCGACTGCCACGCCGGCGCGGTGATCGCGATCGCCGGCCATGGCGATCCTTTTTATATTTCTTATAAAACCGTTCTAATTTCTTAAGTCGCTTTCGGCTCTCCATATCCGAGTCTGAACTGCTGCTAGACGATTCTCTGCTGCGCTTCTGTCGTTTCTGCTTCCCCATATCTAGTTATATAAACGAGGGATAGAAGTAAACCAGTAAATGATTATTTTACTTACGCTACTTACGTCCTGAAGGTACGGTTGGCTGTCGGTGTTGATGCGAGCTGGTCGAGCACAAGAAGGCGAATGACTGTAGAAGGGGAAAGCTGCGGCATATACAGGAACACGGGCGTAGCAGAGGGGGATTTTGCTTTAAAAACCTTGTGGCTGGTAGCACGACAGGGCGGACTACGTGGTGAAATAATAAACATCTTTGGACTGGACGCCGAAGTATAATAGGAGCTACTGGAGAGATCCAGGAAACTACACAAGAGTCTGGAAAAGCTACAGCTCCATCCAAAATATACTTGCAACTGCAAAAGCTGCACTGCTGGGAACATGTAGGACAGTACGTAGGTTTTTAGGAGATGAGAACCGGATACGGTGAAAAGACCGCTGCAGATCTATTTCCTTACTTTGGCTAACCGCCTGAGGGAAATATTAATCCTTCGACGAGGAGTAAAATAGTATAAAATATAAATAATATAATAATAATAATTTTATATTATTTTTTAATAATAATAATCATAATAATGATAATAATAATTATAACAATCATAAAATAATACTAATAATAATAATTATAATTTATATTATAATAATAATAGTAATAATAATAATAGTTTAATAATAATAATAATAAATAATATGATAATTATATGATAATAATAATAATAATAATAATAATTATAATAATAATAATAGTTAATAATAATAATCATAATATAATAATAATAATTATAATAATAATAAAATAGTTTAGTTTCGTTTAGTTTAGTTTAGTTTATTGACTACATTACATACATTATTGTACATTTGAAGTCACAGATTTTTGTATTTTAAATATAGTTACATAATTAATATAATCATCGACACTGTAAAAACACTTGTCTATGAGAAAGTTCTTCAATAGTCTATTGAATTTGTAGACATTCATATTTTTTCACATCATGTTCTGCGTAACAGTTCACACATAAATTGTATAATGTGACATCCGGCTTGTTCAACTTGGATAAACGTAATCTACAAAAAGGGAACCCTGAGGTTATTTGCTGACCTGGTATCATGATCATGAACATCGGAATGCGTTACATATTTATGGAGGTTTTTATGAATATGTAAAAGCGTTTCATATATAAAAATGCTTGGTAGTGGTAAAATTCGATGTTTTCTGAAAAGTGGTTGGCATGGTGTGCCGTATTTCGAACCATCAATTATGCGAACAGCTGCCTTTTGGAGTGTGAACGCTCTGAAAGATCCAGAAGCGTTCCCCCAAAGGAGGGCACCGTACGACAACTGACTGGGATTAGGCTGAAGTAAACTGTTTTAGAATACGTTTATCCAAATATTCACTCATTCCGTCGGATTGCAAATATTTGCGTGGATAACCTGGAACAGACGAGATCAATGTGCGGTGACCAAGTAAGTGCCGTATCCAGTTTAACTCCTAGGAGTTTGACAGGATCAGACGCAGGTTGACACTTGTCAAAAACGATAGAAAATGTTTTTGGCGTCTTTAGCTTCAGTTTGTTCACCGAGAACCACTTCTTTGCCTGTTCCAAGCCATCAGCTTAACTCCTGCTGAGCCCTTGTTGATAACGTGTGTCGTCTGCGAACATAATAATAGTATAATATAATAATAATAAGAGCATATAATATAATGAAGATAAGAGAAGAATAATCATAACAATAAGAATAATAATTATAATAATAAATACTAAGATAATTATGATAAGAAATAATAATAGTTATAATAATAATAATTATTATAAATCATAATAATAATAGCTATAATAATAATAATAATAATGATAACAATCATAATAATATAATATAATTATAATAATAGTTATAATAATAATATTAATTATAATAATAATATCTTAACAAAAATACTAAAAGGAGAAAAAGATCTGCCCACGTGGATGAATAGTGGCATACGTATCTTATTTACAAGAAAGGAGACCCTTCTAAGCCAGAAAATTACAGACCCATTACTTGTTTATCCGTACTGTACAAATTACTAACTGGGATAATGTCGTCTCGTATATGACCACCTAATAGCTAACGTTGATTCCAGCTGAGCAACGAGGATGCTGCAAAGGTTCATACGGATGTAAAGATCTACTATATATAACAAAAAGATAATGAAGGACGTACACAGTAAAAGAAAAATCTATCATTATGCTGGATAGATTATCAAAAGCTTACGATAGCGTACCACACCAGTGGATATTGAAAATACTAAGATATTCAAATTGACCCAAACATCATCATCTGTGTGAAAAAGTATGAAGGAATGGAACACCCAGCTAAGATACAATCTAAGGATGCACCTATCAATAATACCCGGCAGATTAAAATCGAATCTGGAATATTTCCAAGGAGATTCACTATCACCTCTCCTGTTCTGCATGATGATGTACCCCCCTGTCCAGAATGCTAAATCAAAAGCCAAAATTGGATATAAACTACTCAAAGATGAGCAGCCAACAACACATCTTCTGTACATGGATGATTTAAAGCTATACGCGAGTTCGGACACAGCGCTTGAAGAGCAAATTAAGATAGTTCACGACTTCAGTAGCACAATTCATATGAACTTCGGATTAGATAAGTGCGCCAAAGCGACAATAAAGAACGGAAAAAGTGGGAAAAAACGGAAAACATAACAGTCCAGGCAATATTACCATCAGAAACCTAGATGCTGGAGAAAGCTATAAATATCTTGGAGTTTATGAAAACCCAGAATTGTGTAATGATGAAATGAAAGAGACCATCAGTAAAGAATATCTAAGAAGGCTTAGGATAGTACTACGTTCAGACTTAACAGCACGAAATAAACTACTAGCCATCAACAGTATAGCTGTTCTATAGTAGAATACAGTTTTGGAATCATAGATTGGAGTCAGAAGGAAATTGCAGACCTAGATCGTAAAACAAGGAAGATGCTTACTATTCATGGACAGCTGCATCCTAGAGCTGATGTAGACAGGCTATATGTGCGTCTAAAGAAGGAGGTAGAGGACTCAGGCAATTAGAGATGACTTATGATAATACAGTTGTATCCATAGCCAATTATTTAAGAAGCCGTAGAAATGATAAGTTAGTTAGACAAATTTGGAGATGTGAAAGGCACCCTCGAGTTGGAAAGTCAGTAGTCAACGTCAGCGATAAAAATTGTAAAGACACATTTACCCGAAATAGAAAATCAAGCGGTCGAGGATGAAAGAATTACTGTCTACAGATATTACGGCCATGACAGGAAGACCTTGAAGGATAAATGGATACAAAAGCAGCTTCATGGTCAATACGTGAAGAGAATTAGAGGCCAGGGATTAATAATGCCAAACGTTTGCGTGGCTCACGAGAGGGAAGGTTAAAAGGGTGAAACAGAGGCCCTGATAACGGCCGCCCAAGACCAGGCCTTACGTACAAGGCATTATGAGAAACATATCCTCAAAATAACAGCAAATGATAGATGTCGAATGTGCAAAACAATACTCAGAAACAATAGATCATCTTATATCCGGCTGTCCTCAACTGGCGAAGCACGAGTACTTGGTCCGACATAATAAAATATGCTATATGCATCATGCCATCTGTATAAGCTTTGGGATCGCAGTGGAAAAAAATGGATAATCACAACCCCACTCCAGTAGTTAGTAAAGATGAGATTACCATAATATATGACTTACCAGTACAAACAGATCGTGAGATATCCGCGAACCGCCCCAGACATAATCGTCAAAAACCAACGTGACAAAACCTGCCTGCTAATAGATGTTTCAGTCCCCACGATGAAAACGTTGTAAACAAAGAAGCTGAAAAGAAATTGAAATACAAAGATCTCTCAATTGAAATCCAAAGAATGTGGAATCTGAGGACGAAGATAGTTCCCGTAATTTAGGTGCATTAGGGACGATCCCAGACAACTCTACATGAAAACCTAAATCTCATACCAGGAAGGCCCGGACAGCAGACCTGCAGGAGATTGCTTTGTATGGTACAGCAACCATATTACGTAAGACACTATAAGGTAATGGATTTCGTTAGGATGTGGGTAACATCTTCGAAGTACCATAATGAAAATGACCAACCAAAACCGGCCCACATGGACAGAACCAGTCATTAGATAGGGCTGTGGAAAATAAACAAATAATAATAAAGAATTAATAAGAATAATCATAATAATAATAATTATAATATAAGATAATAAGATAATAATAATAATAGTTATATAATAATAATCATAAGAATAATAATAATAAGTTATAAAATATAATATATATATTAATAATAATCATAATAATAATAATTATAATTATAGATAATAAT